>OY804596.1:31016796-31616796 GCA_963680895.1 Fragum sueziense
ATTTTGAAAAATCGGTCTGTATTTCCGAATTCCTAATGTTCCTGTCAACAACACAGGGCTAGATGGGTGGAGAAATTGATATTCTTACCTGAAATGTTTCGACAGATCGTCTGTGTAGTCTACATTTGTTGTAATTACACTTTGAAAATTCGCATGCTGTACAGCTGTGTGCAAACCGAAACTAACCCGGTGTACAGCTGGGTGAAACTGTTTTTCTGTATGTGTGGGTGCAATATCTAACCCGAAAACACTGTATGATTGGGTTTTTCTGGATAAAATCAGATACATGGTTCCGAAACTCTTTTGTGTTGAACTATCGAAATATATATTCCAAACTATCCAAACGATTTTCATTAAAGAGACAGTTCACATATAATTTCTCATAAATTTCACCTTTTCTTTTATCTGAATGAACTGAATTTCTTATGAAAATTCTGAAAAGTTCAAACCAAAGTTTTGCGCCGTTTAAGAGACATATATTTAATCTTGAAATTAAACTCATCGATGGATGCCGCAGTAAAAATGTAAATGAAATTTGTCCTTTTCGTCTCAACTTTAAAGGCGTTTCTTTTACTTATCAGCAACATTTTCAAACAACCGATAGCATTTTTTTAAAAAAAAACGCATTAGAATAATCGACCTTGGCACCAAGACATACATTTCAAAATGAACTAGCAATGTTATGTCTTTTTAGTGTGCTTCAGAAAACGTATGAAATCGATAATCTTACTTCAGTCTTTCTGTATATTTTTTTCCATTATCGTTTTCGTTCTGTGGCACACCCAAAGTGAATATTCACACCATCTTTTTATAACTGGTATCGGACTATCCCACAAATGAAAATATACACATAATTATATAATAACTAAATCAAGTATATCATGCTTTTTTTCAAAGTGTAATTACAACCAAAGTAAAATTACACAGACGAAATATTGAAACATATCCCTTAAGCTTAACTACGGTATCAATTTCTGCACCCATCTAGTCGTGTGTTGTTTTCAGGAAAATTAGGCATTCAGAAATACATTCCGTTTTTTACCCTAACATTTTTTATAATTTTTCAAAATCATAAAATTATTGAAATGATATGTGGTACATGTAATAGTATTGTTATTTTTTTATCATGTTCCCCACGTAATTAGGGGGAAGCTAACGTTGTTCAAGGTCATACAACTTTTAATATTATGTAGTTGAGTCATATTTCGTTACATCCGGCGTAACTGCCCCTTCCCCAGCGAGATTTAATTTGCGAACCAACCTTCTAAAATAGATATCATTTAATGAACAGATTATTTAAAGTGCTATCTTGTTTTGTTTTTGTTCACAATAGGTTTTGAATGTATCTATGTCAAGTTTACTTCCATGAGATAGTTTCCTTTTTTTGTCAACATTATGAATATATATTTTACTCGAGCTACCATTAAACAACAGTTTTGATGCAAAGAATGTGCCAAATTGGTAGTGAATGAGTATTTGTTCCATCCGTAATCTACTTCAAATTGTAAAGGATGATAAGGTCGAACATAGTTTGACCACAAATATATGCCTTGACAGATTATATACAAAGTAAGTGTATGTATGTACCAGTAACTTCCCCACGCCCTTATTCGTATATATTTGAACTCCCATCATCGAAATCCTGGATCCGCCACTGGCATATTATGTTCAACAGCATTAATTCTATATTTCAATTTTGTATAAAAAATATTTACCGGTATATGGCTACACATCGAAAGATCGTAGTAGCCTGGAACCCCTTTGTATCGGTCTACTTATATTTAACAAATGACAGCCATAAAAACAAGTAATTTTCCTTATTCATATCATGTCTTCTTGTAAAATAACATTTTTACTTCTGTTATATCAAAAAATCATTGTCAAAATCCCAGTTCTATAGTACAAATATGTCAACAATCGACAGCCATATCAAATTTGGTGAATAATGGCGTCACCCCATTATATCAGTGCATTGTAATTGAATGTTGAAAAAGTTGAAATAATGACTGACAAACAGCATCAAAAAGTATTTTAATTGAATCCGCAGTTTCCTTTTGACAAATAGGTGTACACATTTTAGACGAGTTTACTTCTCGATACCTTGGTTGATATAAGAGAAAAAAAAAGTGCGACAAGAGCATGAACAAACTTCGAATTGAAAGAATGTTCGATTGTAAAATGTGTTGTTATAAAACCTTGTAACTACAGCATGATTCAAGCTGTTGATATATTGTTTTGCAATAATACCGACGATTTACAGCTAAGCGAGAAGGATGTTCTCATCAAGCTTAAATGTAGTGAACCGTTTACTAGGCTCCTTCCTGTCTCCCGAAGAAAATCAAAATATATCATAAAATGGTGTGTATCTTATTATCTATGGAGTGCTTGGTAGAAACAGGCGATGCTAATATTAATTTCAACTTAGCCAAATAATGAAAGTTATGAAAAACATATACAAAAAGACTGCAATAAGACTATTAATGTCATACATTTTCTGGAGCACATTTATGAAAATCGTTTGGATAGTTTGGAATCAATATTATTAATAATTTTATGATTTTGAAAAATTATAAAAAATGTTAAGGGATATGTTTCATTATTTCGTCTGTGTAATTTTACTTTGGTTGTAATTACACTTTGAAAAAAAGCATGATATACTTGATTTAGTTATTTTATAATTATGTGTATATTTTCATTTGTGGGATAGTCCGATACCTGTTATAAAAAGATGGTGTGAATATTCACTTTGGGTGTGCCACAGATCGAAAACGATTATGGAAAAAAATATACAGAAAGACTGAAGTAAGATTATCGATTTCATACGTTTTCTGAAGCACACTAAAAAGACATAACATTGCTAGTTCATTTTGAAATGTATGTCTTGGTGCCAAGGTCGATTATTCTAATGCGTTTTTTTTAAAAAAATGCTATCGGTTGTTTGAAAATGTTGCTGATAAGTAAAAGAAACGCCTTTAAAGTTGAGACGAAAAGGACAAATTTCATTTACATTTTTACTGCGGCATCCATCGATGAGTTTAATTTCAAGATTAAATATATGTCTCTTAAACGGCGCAAAACTTTGGTTTGAACTTTTCAGAATTTTCATAAGAAATTCAGTTCATTCAGATAAAAGAAAAGGTGAAATTTATGAGAAATTATATGTGAACTGTCTCTTTAATGAAAATCGTTTGGATAGTTTGGAATATATATTTCGATAGTTCAACACAAAAGAGTTTCGGAATCATGTATCTGATTTTATCCAGAAAAACCCAATCATACAGTGTTTTCGGGTTAGATATTGCACCCACACATACAGAAAAACAGTTTCACCCAGCTGTACACCGGGTTAGTTTCGGTTTGCACACAGCTGTACAGCATGCGAATTTTCAAAGTGTAATTACAACAAATGTAGACTACACAGACGATCTGTCGAAACATTTCAGGTAAGAATATCAATTTCTCCACCCATCTAGCCCTGTGTTGTTGACAGGAACATTAGGAATTCGGAAATACAGACCGATTTTTCAAAATATATCGCTTCGGATTTCAAGGTCAACAAGACACTGTGTTCATTCAAACATTACAGTCAAACGAGGCAAATTCGTAAAAAGGGGGCTATATTTATTGGTTCTCCAACCAATTGCCTTCACGCTGATATCCGTCAAGTTGCATGAAAGAACATATTCAATAGTATGTGACCAAAAATACATGACACCTACCTTGTACAGAAATCCCGTCCGCCATTTTTATTTTGACTTCGGAAACCCAGCTAACTATACATACAGTAGTTTCCATACAGTGATTATGACCTGTCTTGATCGGTATCTCCTCTGACGTTCTAAGTTCGCCCTTTTTTTAGCGCTATCGGTTTTCTTCTTCAGACCATTTTTTTTTTTTTTTACTTCTGTTGATGTTTACATAATTTTTTGTACGACGACCTTGACCTTTGAATCTCGTTTGGGTCCGCGCTGTATGCTGTATGCGCATGCGCAACAAGTTAAAAATAATTTTAACCCCATCTGTGACGGGGTTGAATTTAGGTTTGGATTCTCCCTAAATTCTGCTATCTGTCTTGTAATTTCGGCTCATTCTCTGTCTGAATCGCATATCATTAACCATCCTGAGGTGGTCAACACAAAAGTTTTGCATATTTGTTCAAAAAATTTCAATTTTTGCAATTAGACCATCTGTTACCCTCACCCTTTAATGCATACTTTTGGAAATATTTGACAAAATGTTCAAAATTACCTCCCTTGCATATGAATATAGAGTAAAATAATATTTTTAAATAAGCATAATCTTGAAATCCCGCACGGTGAATCAACTTATGTGAAGTGTATTTACAAGTGAGTGCAGTTTGATGCATTTCATATGGCTAAAACGTGCTGGTTTTTTTCAGGGTCTGTAAACCTTAATTCATGTTTTGATATCGTTAACATAAATTTGCAGAGACACAAGAGATACGTTACCGCCCGAATACGAAGCACAATGACATTTTAGTATTTTACAGGCCTCTGCTTTTGCTCATGGAGTTTTACGTCCCACTCAACTGCTTAGGTCATATGGAGAAGGGAACTCGGTTTAAATTCTAATCCGAAGGACGAGAGAGGCGGGGGTCGAACCTGCGACCGCTGTGTTACAAGTCCAGCGCGTTACCACTGCACCAAATTCGCCCTTTATAGGCCTTTGTGAATGTTAACGACTGAAAAATAATGTATCGGGATGAATCTTACCAAGTAAACTGTGACGTATATTCGGACAAACACAATGAAAAAACTCTATCTACAAAGGAAAGAAGACCGGATCAAATTGTTACAGGTGGCAAAGTGGTAGCCAACGTTATGATTTTTCAGCTAAGTTTTCTACAACCAGAACACCTCTTAGTTATGAATACAAATCTTGTTTTCTACACTCTCTGCTTATCGTGGGTAGCTTAGTCTTGCGATGAGTTCTAGAATCGCAAATAGCACTATTTGGGGTCAAAATAAGGATATTATTTATTATTCTTTATCTAAAATACATACTCCCCATCACTAGATTATTTTTGAAAATTGTGGCAAGAGTTGATAACGACAAACTGGCTGTTGATAAAGATAGAATTTGTTTACAAGGAAAAACGTGAAATCTTGAGACAAACAGAGAAAATGTTGACAATCAGCTCAGGCCCGTAGGAACAGGGGGGCTGGGGGGGGGCATTGGGCTAAGCTCCCCCCCCAAAGTTGGCCAAAAATGCCAAATTTTCTTAATTTTACACTAAAAATTTCGGGAAAATCCAAATTAGCCCCCCCAATATTCTGGATAGGGTCTTTAGCCCCCCCCCCCAATATGAAATTGCTTCCTACGGGCCTGCAGCTAATGTTTTCTCCAGCCTTTTACATAAGGGACATAAAGTAGGCATTGTTGGGGAAAGGGTCAAGGGTTAACCTTCCAGAAGTACATAGCTTTGACTTACCTGATAGAAAAACATCAATCGCGACCCTCGAGACTGTTTGCAACCATTTGCCGTTTGGAACGTGTTTGCAACATGATCTCGAGCGTAACACCGCCATATTGAACGTCATCAAAACAAATCAATAATTTTGCTAACGTTATAATTCAAGTGAAATATACTGTCAATGATCGGTAAATCACATTTTTATCTGATAATTTTTATCACATTTATGAGGATGCACTCGACTTTTGAACGATGTTTGTTTGAAATATTTTTGTCGTAGATTTAAATAGTTGTTCGGTCTGCTTCAGTTATTATGCTTGCGGAGTGATATGGGAGGAATCCTCCCATACCGACAACTGTAATACTGTATACTGTTAGCCAGTCTATCCTGCTCTTAACCCTTTCCCAAACGGCAAGTTTTTAGGGCGATCCACTTCAAAAACTGCCACAAATGACAAAATGGAAGTCATAAAAGATAGAATTTGTGTAAAATATGGCACAGAAAATATTGAGACAAAAGGAGAAACTGCTGGTTATCAGCAGTTTCTTCTTTTGTTTCAATGTTTTCCCAAGCCTTTTCTATTAGGGACGTCAAAACAAGGTCTTGTTTGGGAAAGGGTTAATCAGTGGTTTCTCCTTATCCCTCAACATTTACTTAAAAGCCTGTTCATTAAAAACGCCAAAACAAAGTCTTGCAAAATTAAGTGGTTTATTGGCGGGCTATTTAGTTCCATATGTACATGCAGATGTTGGTACTTGACTGACAGTATAAAGTAGTCACATACACATTAACTCTCACAGACACTGCTTTTCTCTGGATCTCTGCAGACCAAAACGACAATTGATAGACAATTCAGTTGTTTCTTAGCAAACGCTATAGCACTGTACAGAGAGATGGAGAAATTGTTGGTTGTCAGCATTTTCTTCCTTTCATTCAATGATGTGAAAAGGTTTCACTTTACACAAGGTCAGGATCAAGCTTCGTCTGGGAGAGGACTATGTTACTCATTGAAACTTTCCCCAAAATGTTGTTCGTAACTGTTACGTTTGTTTGTATGTTTATGACTCACACACATACTTATACCCTTTATGACTTATATATTCAATAACAAGTATCAAAAGTCTCAGTCACTCGCCGGTAGACATCATTTTTTCACAATAAACTTGATTATTTCATTAGAAAAACATAGTAGTCTGGTTTACTTTAGCAATCAAATAATTGCATTAAGGATATCTTAAAAGTAATTCTATGTAAATACAGTTGTGCATGTATATCCTAGAATTCCCAAACGAGATAGATAGGTAAGGACTTTAGCGTCATAATTATATACATGTATGATAAATATTAGATAGGAAAATAATTAGAAGAGATCGAGTGAAGAATGAAAATGATGTTAACCACAGAAAGTGTTTCATTTTCTATCGATGTTTTCTGCACCATTCATAACGTATTCAAACGATTTGAAAACATATGCAAAAGCTTTCTATTTGAACCAGCCTTTAAAGATTCATCGTTTCGTTAAAGCGTTTAACCCTTTTCCAAACATTTAAATTTTAGGATGGTCCTATTTAAAAACTGCTGCAGATGACAAAATTGGTGTTAAAAAGGAGGTACAATATAGCACAGAAAATATTGAGACAAAAGGAGAAACTGCTGGTTATCAGCAAATCTTCTTTTGTCTCAATGTTTTCCCAAGCCATTTCTGCTACGGACGTCAAAACCAGATCTTGTTTGGGAAGGGGTTTAAGGGTTAAGCCCTTTCCCAAACCATGAAATGTTGGGTGGTCCAATTTAGAAGCTGCTGCAAATGACAAAATGGATGTTTATATTGATACAAAAGAAAAAAATAATGCTGAATATCAGCAAGGATTCTTTCGTGTGTGCCAACGTTTTCCAAAACTTTTTCGACTTAAAGCGTCAAAATCTGGTCTTATTTTGGGAAAGGATTGTTGCTTTACAATACGTATAATTAACACTTAACCAAATAACTGTTTTATTCTTGTCCAAACTTAAAGATGCTGCAGACGACAATTTCATGGTTCTTCTGGGTAGAAAACATTGTTGGAAATGGACAGATTGCTTGCAACAAGTAATTTCTTCATTTCCCACATTGTTTCCTCAAGGTTTCTGTCATGAGGCGTCGAAAGGCGCCGTTATATGGGAATGTGTTTCTTTTCCAAACAATGACGCTTTTTGGAACACCTAATAGAAATAATTTAAGAAAACATTGAAGTAAAAAAGAACTACTGATAACTAGCATTTTTTCTGTTTGTCTCCGTATTTTCTGTGAAATGATTTACACAAAATGTATTTTCCTTTGCAACCATTTCTGCAGGTGATTTCAATTTCGAACAAATTTAAATTTAAATCGTTTTGGAAAGGGTTAATGGACATTAAGATTCATACAGGGTCTGATTATCTCATTTTCATTCCATCTTTCAAGATGTATTCAGCGGATTTGATTCGTAGTGCTAACGAAAGATTCGAAACATTTTATGATAGTATTTTACCAGTTATAATATTCATTGGAGTTGAGATAATTTTGGGAACAATAGGGAACTGTTTCGTGTTGTACGTGTTCGGTTTTCGTTATGAGGAATCAACCTACAGAGTGTTTGCTCTACATCTGGCGGCTACAGATTTGTTCAGTTGTTTACTTACGATGCCAGCTGAGATCGTCGCTCAGCGCCTTTGGTTTGCCTTTACGAGCGACATCATTTGCAGAATTAAAATGTTTACAAATGCGATGTCGATATATTGCGATGTTTACTGTCTCCTCGCCATTACTGTGGATAGATATAAACAGGTTTGTCTTCCTAGCACAACTCAGATGACTCCCGCTTTGGCCAAGTTTTTGTGTGTCGGAATTGTATGGACATCTCTATTGCTCTCCCTCATGAGTTTCACCACTGGAACGATTGAAGCAGACGATGTAACCAACATTACAGTAACAATTTGCTGGGGAAGAAATCACAACCCGATCCCAACAACGATGACTGTCATTCAGTCTGTAACAATATTTATTCCAGTAATCGTCATGATAATCCTGTACGTTAACATCGCCAGGACGCTGTGTCGCCGTTATTCCAGGTCCACTGAAGAAGAACGAGGTCTATTATTGGGCGGGGACACAAGCATACGTCAACAAACAGTCGTGATGGGCGTGGTCTCGCTTCTCTTTGCTTTGACGATATATGTCTACGGAATTCTCTGCATATTGTTCGGCGAAAATGTCGTTTCACTTAGTGCTCACGAAACAACGGCATTGCTTTTCTTTTTAAGGCTCTATTTTATCAATCACGTGATAAACCCCATAGTTTTTGGTTGTATGGATCCACATTTTCGTGCAGCTGTAAGACAGAGAGCCATGAATGAATGAGTTTGATGGACATTTTTTGTCAAACATAACAATTTACTTGAACAAAACATAGACCCTCGAACAAGAAATGACCAAGCCACGCTCTTTATCAAACAAACTTTAACTGTATAAAAATCGCGTCTTCATATGAATTTATCGGTAGCTAGTCACTTTATGCTGTTCTACTATAGATTTCATTTCACATGACGCAGCTTAAGCTTTTATCATGATGAATTACAACTTTGTGCTGTTTTGAAATAATAATTCAGTAATATTTTCTTGTAAACCTGTTATATCTGTGTACTATGATACAAGTCTTTTTGAAGAATATTACGCTATATACGAAATATGAACACATTTTGAATAAATAAAAGGTCAGTATTAGGTCAAATGAAATCGGTAATAACATAGAATTCGACCAAAAATTCGTCAAAAACGAAAGAAATACATCATTTTCATAATTCAATTGAACTGATTAAATACTAAACGTATAATGAAGAATAAACATCTTTTTATCACTTTGATGCATCATTGTCGAAGTAATGTCAAATGTAGATCAAACCATGCAAGTTAGATAGCTATCTGAAAACACGTCTCGATCGAGTTGGGTTTAAAGGCACACTTCCTTTGAATTCTAAACACGTGTACGAAGTTGATTCAGTCCGTTGAGAGTGTTCGGTATTGCATAGTGAACCGCATTACATCGCGAGAAAATGAATGGATGACCTCGAGAGCCACGTTTTTATTCCTTTGTGCTCAGGCTTCTTCTATGTAGTGTTGCGGTTTTATTATCAAGGAAGTGTCCCTTTAATATATAGAAATGGAATTCAACATATTCCCGAAGGAGCTTGCGCAAAATGATAAAATAGATTTTCAATTGTCTACTAACGCTTTTCATTTTTACCATGGATTTTTCTCAAATTTGGCAATGCCTGTCTTAGTTTCGTTTCATTCTTTGCCTGAATCGCCTTCTGTTACCCTTTCCCAAACAAGACCTGGCCCCGGTTTCTCGAAAAAACTTAAGTACCTTCTCATGCTCAAATCTGAGCACCGTGCTCAAATCGCACGAAATCCACGTGAACTTCAATCGAATAACCTTCAACGTTGGAGAGTATTCCTTTGAAGTTGAGCATATTCTCATGAGTATATACTTAAGTTTTTTCGAGAAACCGGGGCCTGGTTTTGACGTCCTTAATAGAAAAAGTTTGGGAAAACATTGAAACAAAAGAAGAAACTGCTGATAACCAGAAGTTTCTCCTTTTGTCTCAATACTTTCTATGCCATATTTTACATTTCATACCTTCCATTTTGTCATTTGTAGCAGTTTTTGAAATGGATTACCCTAAAATTTTGTCGTTTGGGAAAGGGTTTTAAATATTCATCTACAAGATTCTCGGAAAATGGTTGAGCGGAGTGTCGTGTCACCGAGTGCTCACGAAACAACGGAGGCGTGTTCTTTAATGTAGTCCACCCCTAATTAGATTCAGGCTACGTCGGAATGTATCGTGCGACGTCTTTAACATTTGTTACGTAGGCCTAATATATCCGACCCTATTCGGGCGAATAATTTCTACATTGCGTGAATCTCATTAAAGGTGAACTACCTTAAAACGAGATTTTTTAAGATTTCTTTACATGTTTTTGATAAAGCGCTTTTAAGACCGAGAATCTGTCAAGGTGTTCCAAATGTTCCATACATTATACAAATGACGTCAAGATAACGATTAAAGTTTTGATCAATCGGAACACCGTAGTTTATAAATTATGGAGCATTTGAAACAACTAGGTCAATATTCTTCCTCATATTGTTTCTACAGAATTGACCGAAGTATTTCAAAAGAATACTTTAAAATCTCACTATAAAGAATTCTTTATCTTTGGGCTATATTTTATAAACGACGTGGTAAACACATGCAGTAATAAGACAGGTAGCATTGGGTGACTGATTTAGATGAACACATTTTGGTCCTTTTTTTTTTTTTTTTTTTTTTTTTAGTTTCCTATTTGGATGACGGGTCGCAGTTTTGACTCCTCCCGCTAAAAGGGACCTCTTAAAAAGTCTTCAGATTAAATTTTTGAGAATCGAATAAGACTTAGCATAAATCAAACAGATATCGAATTTGAGATAGAGAAAACATTCTAGATGCAGAACATTATATTATCCCTTTCCCAAACAAGACTTGGTTTTGACGTCCCTAAAAGAAACGGATTGGGAAAACATTGAAACAAAAGAAGAAACTGCTGATAACCAGCAGTTTCTCCTTTTGTCTCAATGTTTTCTATGCCATAACTTACACAAATTATATCTTTAATAACTTCCATTTTGTCACTTTTGGCAGTTTTTGAAGTGGATCACCCTAAAATTTGGCTGTTTGGGAAAGGGTTAGAATAACAGGTATCGACCCTTGCCAGGCAGCACAGACAAAGTCGATATTTTTTAAAATTCTCAGAAGGTCCCTTTTAGCGTGACAGGTGACATTTATGGTGCGGTTAGAATATTTTTTACATCCTTATAAATTGTTATTTGGCCATCAACATGTATGTAATAGAAACCGGAAGAAAAAGGAAGTGTGGTTTAGATTATTTACTTTTATTTAGACTTTCAGTAATGTAATGGTGAAAGCAATATAAAGTGAGTCGGGACTGGAAAATTGCCCTCAAAATCCTTTCCCAAACGACAATTTCATAGGATGGTTCAATTTCAAAGCTGCTGCAGACGATAAAATTGATAATACTGAATGTAGAATCTCTGAATAATATAGCACAAAATACATTGAGGCAATATGAGAAAATTTTGAGTTTTTAACACTTTCTTCTTTTGTCCAAATGTTTTCCTAGCAAGTTATATTAGGGACGTCTAAATCAGGTCTTGCTGGGAAAGGGTTAAACAGTCGACACAATTATTCTTCTAGATCAGATGTTAATCAGTACTCTCTCGCTATGTGACTTTCAAATCTTATGTTTATTCTGCGGCACAAAATGCCCATGCTACAATTTTCATCAATTTTCTAAAGCGAAACATTTCCCTTTTTGAGATGGTGAATGTCCAATGAAGTATTTCATTGTTATAAATGGAAACACATGCCAGAAAGTTTAGATTTGTTTGCAAATATAGATATTTTGTCATAATTAGGCTAAAACAGGGTGGGTGGGGTAACATAAAGTCAAACATATCTTTATTTGCGTGGAAAGGTGTGCTGATTTTTTCTGCAAAATATAGCTCTTGGTATTATCTTCAAGATATCCAGAAACAAAAAATATTCATCGGGTGATTTTTTGGTGAATTGAAAAAGAAAAGTTGCAAAATTTTCTCCAAAAAATGTGATTTTTCAACTTTTCCCATATTTTTTTTTCCAGAAAATTGTTTTAAAATATTTCTTTCAATCATTTAATCACATTTGTTTATGTATTAAGTCTCTAAATGGATATAATTTTTGAAATTATCTATTCAGAATAACTTGCAAATGACTATAAAACAAAAGTGCAATTTTGCGAAAATGGCCATTACTAGTCAAGGTCAGATAACTCCGACATGAAAAAGAGCGAGGAAACTTACCCTGATTCTTTTTTTTTCAATTTTGTCCAGGAAAGGTTACTTTTCAACATATCTACAAATAAAAAAAATCATTGGGCGGATAAAAAGTAACCCCCGAGTCCAAACTTACCATAAGAAATGCACAAAGACTTCAAGAAAACAACATGGAACTTGGTCAGACAGTATAGACAGGATGATCTTGATAAAAGTTGGCTTCAAGTATAACAAGGGTCATTTCCAGATCCTGGTTCAATAAAGGTCGATACTCGTTGTGTCGACATCGGATAAGTCGAAGTGAAAATGTTGCTGCATCCTCATCAATATATACCAATAAATTAATGTTCGTCCTAGTTTTTGGACCAATGAAATTGCAGTATATTTGAAAATTTCGGCGCTATATTTCACATAAACGCACTGCGGGTCAGTTTACGCATAGCCACGCCGTTTCCTGTGCAGTTAGGAAAGATGATGTAATTTTTGGGGAAAATGATGTAATTTTTGGGGAAAATGATGTATTTTTTGGGAAAATGATGTAATTCCAGTAAGATCCACTCGATAGTAGCTCCGGTCGGAGGCGCGGTTTGAAAAATGACAGTAGAAGCGTATGTTTTAATTGGTTGACGAACACTAAGTCAGATAGAGTCTGTATAGTAGATTCTACGCGACATAAACGTTCAAAGGCTGCGCCTTTTGAACGTTTATATCTCGTAGAATCTACTATGCAGCCTCTATCTAATACTTAGACAAATAATTTTGAAACAAGTATAGTCATTGAAATATACATGTATATAAATATACAAATATACAAATACTATATTTCAATTATGAAAGAACTGGAAAAGTAAAAAAAAATGGTTATATATTATCATTCCAATCGAAATTTAACAACATCGGATGAATCGAACTCCGGATATCTCGATGTTAAGGGGGAATGCTCCAGTTTCCTAAATTTTTTCCCAATAATAGAATTTATTTATATTTTGTATGTTGAAATAACATGTTATTACCAATTGAAAAATAAAATAAAAATGGAGGGTCAGCGATCTTGTTTGAATTTTATAGGCATTCGTATCACATACCCCTACATAAAAATGCACAATTTCTTGCACCTGTCAAAGGTCACTAAAATGCTAATAAAATGCTGTATGTTCATCGTTTAGTCCCGAAAACGGATTTAAAGTAACGTCTTACATTAAATAAGAACAGAAAACCCAAAATATGTGCTATTATAAACGTGTAAATGTATAAAACAGCATGCTCACGTGTTCGGTTAGATCAATGAAGCTAGGGTATTTTATGTCAAAATTTGCATATTTTTGGAAATATTTCAAGTTCTACATAATAGAATTTGATAAAACTCCCTCATTGTATTAAGCAATATGTCCTGGTAATAATTCAAAAAGAAAATGTATAGGTCTGGGCACTTATTAGTGAATTGCAGCAATTTTTATCAGCTACACATGAATAAAATGATGCAAAACAGTGGTAACTGCATACACACTTACGACTGTCTTGCTCTAAATATTCGATTTCCATCTTTAGGAAATAAATTTCGCATAATAAATACACTTTTACCGTCGAAAATGGTAAATTGTAATGGTGTGTTATATTATTGAAAATATGGTAGCGAAACATATTGGTACGAAACATAAAATTGTTTACAGTAACTACCGAGTGTTCCGAAAAACTGGAACATTCCCCCTTAAACGACGTTCCCTATGACTTCGACACAACAAGTTTTAATTGCACATGTCGTCGCTTTTCAACGAAAACCTCGTAACTGAGGTTTTCGTTGAAATCAGCGATGTTTAAAGCAATGGGCATTGGTAACCATTATTTCTCTCTGTCCCTGTATATGCCTTGTATTTATCTTAAATCTTTAAAAATAATTCAACCATTATTAAAACAAGTCACGGTTTTGACGAGTCAGAAAAATATACCCGGGAAAGCATTGAGAGAAAACAAGAAAATACATCTCAACAGCATTTTCTCTTTTTTGTTTCTCTCGATGCTTTTCATGCTTTAGCAATAAGATTCTCTGTCATGTAATTCATTCATTAAATTTTGACAAGTCTGAAACTTTTTCGTTTGGGAAAGGGTTTAATACCGTTTATCATTAACTTTAAAGTGAAGGAGTGAGGTCATAAAAAGTACCTTCTAGAACCCTTGAACTATTTCTCAAACCTTAAAGTGACATTTCACATTTATTTCATTTTTTAAAAGTATGTCTTGATGCAAAGATTGTTTATTCTAATGCATAGAACCGCTATCAGTTTTTTGAAGTTGTTATCTATAAGCGAAAAATACGCCTTCAAAGTTGAGACAGAAATGACAAATTCTATATAAATCTGAACTGTTGTCCACAACAATGTGTTTAATTTTAGCACAAAAATATATATTTCTCGTAAACGGTTCAATATTTTGGCTTGAAATTTTCAGAATTTTCATAAGAAAACATACTCTTTCAGATAGAATAAAAATAAAATTTATGTAAAAGTAATCGTGAAATGTCACTTTAACGAATTTTGACTTACACAATAGAAGAAAAGTTAGAAAACACTGGGATGAAGAAAATGCTTTTTGTCCTTTTGCCTCAATACTTTCTTTGCTGTAACATTGATATTGTCTATTTTCGTCATAAACTGTTTTTGTCGTCTGCAACTCAGTGTATCTAAAATTGTGTCGCTTGGGAAAGTGTTAGTCAACCCATTACCAGACGGCAAAATTTTAGACTGTACCAAATTCAAAGATGATGCAGACGAAAGTTTCAAGTAAATCATGTTTTACATGTTTTTGTCTATTATGGAAGAAAACATTGTGGAAAATGAAGAAATTGCTTGTCACAAGCAATTTCTTCATTTTCCTCAATGTTTTCCACGGCCATAATTCGATGCCTTAGAAGAAGAAGGGCGTAAGTGAAAAAACATAGTTTTGAGAAAACTGGAAAAAAACAGTTTTATTTCAAAAGGAAAAAAAGAACAAACAACCTTTTTCTATAGCCAAATTGGTCAGCATGACAAGTTCAAATGTCTGTGAAATTTGCATCATATGTAGATCTTGAAATGCCCTTTCCAACAATGTATGCATCATAAAAGGTCGTAAGTACTACTTACGACCTTATTCTTCTAAGGCATCGAATTATCTTGTATGGAGTCAAAAAGAGTCACTCTGTGATAATGGGTCACTGAAAATTAAATTCTGGGAGGGGATTTTACGGGGAGAGGAAGACAGCGTGGTTAAGTAATATTTCTCCTGTTTTCTCAATGTCTCCTGTACTATCACATACAATATCCATGTTTTCTCTTACATTTATTTTGTTGTCTGAACGCATTATTTACCTTTCATATCACAGTGACAGATAATTATTATTCCTATTTCTGTATTTTCAATCTTTTTTAAACGTCAGCCTACAAATTGCGACCCAAATTCTTCAATTTCATATCATGTGAAAAATAACTGATAGTAAACAAAGAAAAAAGAGTCCCAATTTTGTATTTACCCTTTCAAAAAAAAGGCAAATATTTTGACAGGTCTAATTTGAAATCTGTCGCAGACGATAAAATGAATGTTGATTATGATAGCATTTGTGTAAAATAAAGCTTGGAAAATACTGATTTATTATTTTAATCATTTGACTTGGTGTTTTGCAAAACACAAAAGAAGTTCTGTTATGTGTTGCAAAACCTTGGTATCGCTACTTTAGTAAATGTAATATTATGAATATTATATTTTTATCATTTGTGTCAAAATTTTACTTTCAATGCTATTGTTATTAGCACTATACTAAAAATATCTGCAAATAGTATCTGTCAGGTCAAATGAAATCCTGCTTTTCGCAAGCAGCAACATTTATCTTTCACGCTTTCTCAATGCTTGAGGATTTTTTTCTCGAAATTGAAACCTTTGTTCTTAGGCCTACTTATTTCTCTAAAATTACCCAAAAAATAATCAAATGATCATCGTTCTCGTCGGCACATATTTCTCATAATTTGTCTAAATTTATCATCCAGTATTCCATAAATGATCGGGTGAATGGCGTGATTCACAAACGATTAAACGATCAAACAAAATCACGACCATTTTAAGCGTGAGCAGAGTTACAGATAAGAATGGGTGGTGACTCAGAATGCAATATTTCATTAAAAGTTACACCAAACCCTTTGATGTGGGTACCAATTGGAAGCGCCTCATGGAGACAATTCAAATGGGTACCCATAACATAGGGTTTGGATTTTAGATAAAACAAATAGAATGTATTCACCCTCTTTTACAATTCAATTCAGACTTGAACGATTGTCGTTCCTCGTCATAAACACATATTTACAACAGTCATATTTACAACATACAAAGACTTAAATTTAACATATATACAGGAGAGTAATCCATTGTGAAAAATAGAAAAAAATAATAAGGAAAAGGGAGAGAAAAAATCTATATGGAAATTATTGTTGGTTTATCAATAACTTATTCTTTCTAATTTCAAAACTTCGTTTGCAGAAAAGGTCTAATTTATTTAATACAATGAAGCTGTTGCTTTGTATCTTGGTATATCACCCATCTCGTAGGCACATATTCCGCATAATTTGTCTAAATTTGTCGTCTAGTATTCCATAAATGATCGGATGTATGGCGTGATTCACAAAATACAAACGATAAAACAAAATCACGACCACTCTCATCCTGAGTGTAAAATGATCCAGGGATCGACTTACAACAAACCCAATAATCCGACAAGCCGCAGACGTGAGTATGAACACTAAAGAAACCACAAACATCCTGAGCAGTTACAGATCAAATAGGTGATGACTTTTCAAAATGCAATATTTCGTTAAAGGTACATCAAACCCTTTGCTGTGTGTACCCATTGGAATCGTCTCCTCGAGACGATTCCAATGAGTACCCACAACATAGGGTTTGGATTTAAAGTAAAACAAATAGAATGCATTCACCCTCTTTTACAATGAGTTTGTTGCTTTGGATTTAGGTATATCACATTTCTCGTCGACAGAAATTTCTCATAATTTGTCTAAATTTGTCGTCTAATATTCCATAAATGATCGGATGTATGGCGTGATTCACAAAATACAAACGATAAAACAAAATCACGACCACTCTCATCCTGAGGGTAAAATGATCCAGGGATCGACTGACAACAAATCCAATAATCCGACAAGCTGCAGACGTGAGTATGAACACTAAAGAAACCACAAACATTTGCACGGTCCTCCTGTTCATGTTCTTTCGTTCAACCCCATCAGGCTGCACGAGCGCGGTCGTTTCGGACTGCAACTCGACCTCGAGTGAAGGGCTACATATTTGTTTCATGATTATTATGTAAAATATCAGCATCACGCTCAGCGAAATACCGGCAGTCACTTGCAAGATGGTGGAATAAACCACGTTAAAGTCACTATGGAAGTATTTATCCTCAAGTCCACATACGACAACACTGATATTTGTTCCATTATAGTCATACACATATTCGTGTTTTCCGAATCCAACCGCGGCTGGTATGGACATTATCCCAGCAGCAAACACACAACCTACGAACAGATACACGGCTAGTTCTGACACCATCTGGATGGAGTTTGGTAGGCAGGTTTGTTTGTATCTATCTAATGTAATCACAAGTAATAGTAGGATTTCCACGGACAGCATGAAAATGTTGATGTAGGATTTGGCTTTACACAGTCTGTCAAACGTATACTCGAACCAAAACATTTCGTTCATTACTTCTGCAGGTATGGTTGTTAGGCAGCTGAAAGAAATAATATAACGTCACTTTTCAACAAAAACCTCGTAACTGCAGCTTATTCTTGTTGAAAAGCGACGAAATATAAGTAAAGATCAGAAACGATAATATGACTAATGTTTACCAAATTTAAGAACTTATGGTAAAACAACAAAATATTGAACTCTAATTTACTTTAATTCTGAATGGGATGGTCTGGATCTTGCAGGTACATGTATCTCAAACCCGCAAGATTCGAAGCTACGCATTGTTCTCTAAACCAACATGAACATAATTTATTACCTTAAAGTGACATTTCACAATTATTTTTACATAAATTTTACTTTTATTCTATCTGAAAGAGCATGTTTTCTTATGAAAATTCTGAAAATTTCAAGCAAAAATATTGAACCGTTTACGAGAAATATATATTTTTGTGCTAAAATTAAACAAATTGTTGTGAACAACAGTTCAGATTTATATAGAATTTGTCATTTCTGTCTCAACTTTAAAGGCGTATTTTTCGCTTATAAATAACAACTTCTAAATACTGATAGCATTTCTGCGCATTAGAATAAACAATCTTTGCATCAAGACATACTTTTAAAAAATGAAATAAATGTGAAATGCCACTTTAATGAAGCCACCCAAAATATTCACACAACTTTGATATACACGCAGTCTGATCTAATTGTCAATTATATACTCTTATTCTTTTAGTTTGACAGAGTTTACACATGTTCATGCTGATCCCAGAATATTCCAGTCGCTTTGGCTGGCAGAATAGAGCAAAATCAGCCTGCACATACGTGTAGTCTTTATTGAGTGAAATCTTGCTCTATTCTAACAGATTGCATGGATTCAGCATGGAAAGAGGTAATTGACCAAACGCCGACTGTCAATCAAAAACATCGATTAGCCAATGGATGATCAGAAAAATGACATGCCCCAATTGTTCTTCGTTGCACGTGTTCTTGTACCGATTTATCGACTGACAATCAATCGACATGCCAATGGCAAAGAATTTTGTGCTAACAAAAGACTAGGTTTACTGTTATGTTTTGATAAACCGTCGGTGTTGGTATAAAATCTCGTATTGTCCAGCAAGATTAACCCGGGACATCTGCATATGTAATGACCCCACCTCGGCAATGTTTTGTTAAGACGCTCAACTAACGGACTTTGCACACGAAAATTAAGTTGTCCCGGGTTAATCTTGCTAGACAATAACTACGACTTAAATCAAGCCGTATAGTCTAGGAGCCAGCTTTTACAAAGGGGGTTAAATTAGAAGTTCTTGCAACCGGTGACCTATAAAATTTTGAGTGGTATTTTTCAATACATTAGAGTCCCATGCTTTGGTTAACGGTGGATGACATGCTTAAAAGTGGTAGGATTTTTTTTAAATCAAGGTCAAAGGTCATTCGGTGCACTTTTCATACATACCTCTTAAAATACCCCATAACTTACTCATTTATTAAGCTAAAACAATTATTTTAGTATCAAAATAAAGCTGATGATTTGCACTTTGACTTACATGAATAATATACAACTTTTTGATTTTCTACATTTTAGAATATTCATAAATATAGCAAAAAATGACTAAAAATCACTAAAATAAGTTTTGTCTACAAGTGAAAAAAAAGTTTATAAAATACCAAAGGTGTGTTTTTGTGGTTGAAATCATACTTAAAAATTGCCCAGAAATCTGTTCTTGACTTATATGTATTTCTTCACAGAATTAGTCCTTGACTTAGGCTTGTAGTCATAGGTAAAAGTGGGTGGGGTAAATTTTCCCTAAAATTACAAAACGTGCAAACATTGATGTAACACTATATCTTATACATAAATGTGATATTTTATCAGAATTTATTGTTTTGAAATCATATCTGCAGGGATTTGTAAAGCTTTTAATGCATATTCCTGAGAATTAATTTGAATTTTAAGAGCCAAAATAACAATTCAATGAAACAGCATGTTAGATGGATACAGATTATATCAACACCACAATGTCAAAACTATGACTCTTAAAGCGAATATTTATCAAGTATCTATATAATAGTAATCGGTAGCTGAAAATATTCCCCAGGCCCGTGCCATATTTCATAGGAATCAGAACAACATGGGGACGGTCAGAGTTTGTATTGTTGGGTAGTGCATTGCTTTTATAGAGCCAAAGAGAAAAGGAATTTAGCGCTGGAACCAAATAGCTCATACACAGGAAACATAATTTACAGTTTAAGTGAATATAACAATATCTCTAGTATTACATACTTATTAGAGATACAGAAATATCTTTTTTCAAAAATATCTTTCTCCTTTTGTTCAAAATGGCCAACAAAATTCAAGATGGCCCCTTTAATTGTTTATATAGCGAAATTTTAACATAGATAGAAATAAGACCACGAATTAGTCGTTTTTATGCCCCCGCATCGATAGATCGAAGGCATATTCATAATTGTTTTACCATTGTTTGTCTGTCTGTCTGTCCGTCCATCCGCCCATCCATCCATCTTCCTGTCCGTCCATCAGTCCGAAACTTAACATGAAAACTTAACATTGGCCTTTTCTCCAAAAGTATTCCACATGCAAAGCTCAAATTTGGTATGTAACCTTCATTCAATGATATCTATCTGTTCCATGCAATATGACTTTCCCCAAGGTCTTCCATTAATCCTTGTCAACCCTTACCATGAAAACTTAACATTTAAACTAATTAACGTGAAAACGTAACATTGGCCTTTTCGCCAAAGGGAGTTCACACACAAGCCTTATCAACCATTTATTTAAAAGCTTAACGTAAAAACGTATCATTGGCCTTTTTAGGGGCATTCGTGTTTCACAAAGACATCTTTTTTAAAGATTAGGCTGAATTATATATGAATTCGTGAGAGATAGCCAGTGATGTGCATTTTCGAAAGTAAGACCATTTTATAGAGTTTTATTTGTCAAACGACGACCGAAATGTCTTCTGCATGATAGTTGCGTAAAGCAGAGGTAATGAATAAACTCATTGTTTTGTTCATTTTATGTATCTTGTATACTTTACTAAATATAAGTTATATCTGTGTCTTTATATACAACACTATCCTCATCCTCATCATCACCATCATCAACAACAACTACAATAACAACAAGACACATGATGCAATAACCAGACTTGTAAAGTCCACAGCTACCCTCTACTAAACATTTCAATAAACTCAACTCATGCCATATATACTCATCCTTATCACTGTCTGATGCATCAAGATTCTCAAGTCTTTGCACAGTTCAGTCAGTTTAACACGAGCATTGTGTGATGTCAAACAAAGCTAGAGGTGCAGGATCTTTACGCATTCTTACAGGAACTAAATTATTGTTGTCATCCTTGATGGTAGATTCAGATACTGGTCAGTTTAGTGCTTACAAATATAGGAATATACTGAATTAATGTTTATACAGAAAATATATATGGGTCCATATATTTATATGCCCCTGTATCGAGCGATCGGGGGCATATTGTTTTACTCTTGTCCGTCCGTCTGTCTATTCAAAACTTAACATTGGCATTTTCACCAAAAGTATTAAACATACAAAGCTCATTTGGTATGTAGGAGGGCTGTTTATAAAGTATCCGGAATTATGTCATAATTTTTTTCATTTATGTACTAACTGTTATGATATTATAGGATACAAAACTAAGTTTATGCATTAAGGCGCAGTCTTTAGTTGTTATGGCAACATAGGGTCATATTTAGCAGCGCAACCTAGGTCTGAGATGGATAAGTCAGGAAAGTATGACTTACACATCTACTATTTACATCTTTTCGATATATTTGCCACTGCACGATATATCACATTTCCAACATATGCATTTATTTCTCAAAGAAGCGTCTGAACTGTGCTTAGGGAGTTCTATAGATAGTTTCTGGGACACAATTGGCAAGTTATGAACGATTTCGCCGACGTCATGTTGGGACGTCCAGATATATTAAAGTCAGAAACATCATAGGTAAAATAATTTATAAATGCGTTATACCACTCACAAATGCTTGTTTATTCTCATAGAAGTATTAGCTGTGCGTGTTCATAATCATAAAGATCGTCTCTGTAGATTTTGATTTTCCAAATTACACTCAAATCATTATTGAATACCATTGCCCTAACACCATATTTGCTATGTAAGCAAAGCGATGACTCCAAATGTCAGCCGATGATGTTACGTTTGCTGAGAAAAATGTCCGCTCAAAGGTAACAAGCATTTTGGACAATTGTTGAAGTCAAAATACAAAATATGATTGCTTTAAAAGCGATTCATAAGTCACATCTTTGCAAATTGTCAAAAGTTTCCCCGCTCAACGTGACCCCACCCTGTCGAATGCGCCCTCATCCAAACAGCAGCGTTTTTGTTCCAGGATCAAATGTATAATTCTTCAAAGAATGTGTGTTTAAAATTTCATCTCAGTTGGTTTAATAGTTAAAACGACAAATGGGTGATTAGATTTGTGTACAATATAGCCTAGAAAATATTGAGGCAAAAGAAAATGCTGATAATCAGAATTTTCTCCTTTTGCATCAATGTTTTCCCAAGCATTTTCTCCTAGGGACGTCAAAACGAGGTCTTGTTTGGGAAAGATTCAATGATTTCTTTGATATAGATACAAATGAAAGATGAACGATTTACTAGGAATAGTTTTAGCCATGTAATAAGTAAAACATTGTCCAGATTTTTGTCAGGTATATTGTTGTGGAGTTAGAACAACCACAGGTCCAAAGATTTCCACTTTTTTAACCAAAAGTTTCTCTGTGTCTACTCAAATACGTATTACATTCGTGAATCAATAAATAAAGTTATGTTATCATGATGGGATTGTGAAGGATGGATCAACAATTGTGGTATCTTTATTTTCTACTATTTTCTCGTAACAAAATGTCACATGCAATAAATAATTTGCATAATAAGAGATATAGGGCCTATTGAGTTCAATTTCTTGTACAATTAAAACTTATTGGGTCACAAAATTAATTAAACTCAAAGACCAGATCCTCTGTTGTCCCTATTGAAGACATGTACATAAACGAATATACGATACTAACATGTTCATGGTTACTCTTGGAGACCTTCATAACCACACATCAGAACATCCAGATTCTAGACTGATGATATTGATATGTATTCACAGAATTGAATATTCTGTTCCAAATTACATTTTATGTATACATATTCGAATGTTTTCGTAAGGCTACCAGGTGTAAGCATTGCAATGACGGCAGTTTCGTAATTATCTTTAAAGAGACCCATGCTAGGTTGTAGGAAATACAAAACGATAGGAAACATGTTTATGAAATATTGTATGGAATGGTCAACCTGGATAGCTAGATCATTTCTGCACAAGGAAATTTCAAATGAAGTTCATTTAGTTCTTTTAAATCAAGTCTGTTCTTCTAAATCAAATGTATATAATTAACTAACCGCACTTAATATTTATAGTAACATTTATGTGACACTGAACCTTGATAGTGAAAAATTTAGTTCCAGCTCTAAAATTGCTTTCCTTTTGGGTCTATAAAAGCAATGCGCTACACAACAAAGCAAATTCTGACTGTCCCCATGTAGTTCTGATTCCTGAAAATCTGGCATGGGTCTCTTTAATGTCCTTTGACCGTAAGATAGAAAGAAGAATATTTTCAGCTGCTGACTATGCTAATCTGAGTCTTGTTTTATTTAATTGTACTAGATATTTGATAAATATTCATTAAGAGTCATTATTTTGACATTGTGGTGTTGATATGACCTGTATCCATCTCGTATGCTGTTTTATTGAATTGTTATTTTGCCTCTTAAAATTCTAATTAATTTTCAGGAATATGCATCAAAAGCTTTACAAATCCCTGCAGATATGATTTCAAAACAATAAATTCTAATAAAACATCACATTTATGTGTAAGATTTAATGTTACATCAATGTTTGCATGTTTTGTAATTTTAGGGAAAATTTACCCCACCCACTTTTACCTATGACTACAAGCCTAAGCTAAAGACTAATTCTGTGAAGAAATACATATAAGTCAAGAACAGGTTTCTGGGCAATTTTTAAGTATGATTTCAACCACAAAAACATACCTTTGGTATTTTTAAAACTTTTTTTTTCACTTGTAGACAAAACTTATTTTAGTGATTTTTAGCCAATTTTTGCTATATTTATGAATATTCAAAAATATTGAAAATCAAGAATTTGTTTATTATTCATGTAAGTCAAAGTGCAAATCATTAGCTTTATTTTGATACCAAAATAATTGTTTTAGCTTAATAAATGAGTAAGTTATGGGATATTTTAGGAGGTATGTATGAGAAGTGCACCGAATGACCTTTGACCTTGATTAAAAAAAAATCCTACCACTTTTAAGCATGTCATCCACCCTTAACCAAAGCATGGGACTCTAATGTATTGAAAAATACCACTCAAAATTTTATAGGTCACCGGTTGCAAGAAAAGTCTCATTCCAGGACCTGGCTCCTAGACTAGTAGTTACGAGATTTTATAACAACACATACGAAAAACCAGTTTGTTTGTCCGATTTTACGTCACGATTAACTGGATAAAATCGTTCCCTATTAACGATCGCATCCCCATTGTTTGTCTTAAATTCTATGCTGGGCGGAGCGATCTGTCGATTGGCGTTTGGTCAATTGTCCCCTGAACGACCAAGTTGAGAAACGAAACAATGCTGTATCAGAATTACAGATAAGAGGGAGTGATTCAGTAAAAATGCAGTATTTTTTTATTATTCGTCACGCCCTGTGTTGTGGGTACTCATTAGAATCGTCTCATCGAGACGATTCAAATGAGTACTCACAACAAAGGGTTTGGATTTGAAATGACAAAGTTAGAATGTCATCACCCTCACTTATTTGTATATCGTCGGTGTAAATGCAAAACCTCGTATTCCGATTCTTGCGATTTCCAAAGTACAAACTTGTGTGTCCAGTTTAGACAATTCTCGCAGGTTTTGAGATATTTTTACTGATCAGTATTAATGACACATTATTTGTGAACAATATGACAAAATTTCAAGTAAAACATTTCAGTTTGGGAAAAGTTATTACACTTTTTTCCCTCCCCTTTGAAATTTTCCAAAAAACGAGATACGAGGTTTTGCATTTACAACGACGATATAGCTCTTGTTGCATTACCTTAATAAATCCACAAGTGCCAGACACAGGATCAATGTTCGGTATGTACATTTTGGGTATCGAACCGCGTACCCGTACAAAACGATCGCATTACCGAACAGTCCGACCACAGCGATCACACAGAAAAATATTGACACAGGCAGAACCTCGGATCTGAAATCTTCCATCAGCTTTCGCCGTAACGTTGATGTGTCTTCACCCAGCATGATTTACGACTTTTATTCCCAAAAAGTTAAACAAAAAACTAACATCTAAAGTCAGATAAACTATGTAGGCCTACCCAAGAGTCATAAAATTAAACTCAACTGAATTAAACTCTACAGAAATTGAATTCTTCATGTACTTTTCTATGCTAATTTAAGATCTCTTGCGTATTAACACAAGGTTCACTGCGCAACAAATCACTCCGCTACCCTTTCCGTGTCTAGGTTCAACCATTCTTCAAAACGATGCAATCGAACATAGATGAAGAGGTGTAAAAATATTCAGTTATAACTTTAAAAACGAATTTGGTAAAGTCTCGTGATACCTTTTCCAAAGATAAGATGGCACGAGAAAACATTAAGTCCGGTATCATCATTTTTACTTTGGTCAAATGATAAGAAAATTCATGAATGAAAACCCTAGATGAGGAAAAAGGACACTGAATAAGGAAGTGAAATTCAGGCATTGGGAAATAAAATACTACTATGACACTCTAGAAGGTCGTATCACGCAAAAGGGTGAACGCATTGCTGAAATTAATGCTCGTAATAGATTGATTTTGAGCTAAAATTGATTGGTTTTTCAAAAATACCGTTCAAGAGATTGCCCGACTGTTTCGTCACTATTTACATGATAAAATAGATCCATAGTCGGGCCTCAGATTAACCCTTTCTCAAACAACAAAAATTTAGGAGTATCCATTTTGAAAGCTGCTGCATAGAACAATATGACTGTATATAATTATATATAGTATATTTTATAGGCCTTATTAAAATATAACTCAGAAAATATTTAAGCAAAAGGAGAAAATGCTGATAATCAGCATTTTCTTCTTTTGTCTCAATGTTTTCCAAATCATTTCGTTTCAGGGGCGTCTAAACCAGGTCTTGTTTGGGAAAGGGATCACAATTTGTATGTAAAATCAAAGTTGGTTGCAACACGGCGGGGAATATCGACACAACAACTACAACAATCATAGAAAATCTTCAATAATTTTGTTAACCCATTCACAAATGACAAAATTTTAGGCCGTTAAAAAACTAAAAGCTGCTGTAGACAACAATTAAAGATGAATGAAATTTTACTGTTTGGGTGTATTGGGTAGGGAATCGTTGTGGGAAATGAAGAAATTGCTTGTCACAAGCAATTTCTTCATTTTCCACAACGGTTTCAAAAGCCATTATTTTGTAGGGAGTCAAAAAGAGTCATTGTGTGGTAATGGGTTAATAAGTGACCGCTTTGAAAACGGTTTGAAACAGAGAAGACGAAAAAGCCCCTGGGATTTTCTGGATGAGTTGAATCTTTGTAAACAGCACCTGGTAAAAAAGTTATTGACGAGCAAACACATCTTTTTTGTTCATCAATAACTTTCTAAGCAGGCGATGTTTTAAAAGTTCCACCTTATCCAACGAATTTTGACATTTTACTCCATCTCGGTTTCATACAAAACGTCGTTGTAAATGCAAAACCTCGTATCTCGGTTTTGGAAGATTTTAAAGGAGACGGAAAAAAGTGTGATAACTTTTTCCAAACTGAAATAATTTACTTGAAATTTGGGCATGTTGCTCAAAAATAATGCGTCATTAATACATATTAGTAAAAATTTCTAAAAACGTGCAAGAATTGTTTTAACTGAGCACACAAGATTTACTTTGAAAACCGTTTTACACTCACTTCGGGCCTATGTCAGTTCTACATTTAGCTGTTCAATCTTGAAAAGTGTTCCACCCGTCATTAGATGCCAAACTCTTCGTGTAATGTCGCCTCTAACTAAAGCCGCGTTCCCATTGCCGACCAAATCAACTCGATCAACTCGATCGCCTTAATTCCTCGATCAAACTCGATCAAATGTATTTAGATGTAACTAGCTCTAAACGCATTAAGGGCCGTAACTCTGACATTAAAGGAGACCAGGCAATGACATTTTAACAAAACGATTGCTGAAAGCCTGGGAAATAACGTCAAAATATATTTCAGGCTTTTAGTTCGATACTTTTCCAGAAACAAGAAATCTTGAAGTGTAAAGTTTTCATTTTTGTTCAGTATATTAGGGACGTCAAAACATGTCTTGTTTGGGAAAAGAAAAAAAAACATCCACTCTTTAATCTTTTGACAATAGTTTAACTCTTAAGACATACAAAAAGAACTAGGATCTAATGATAAGGCATTTATGTTTTAAACCAACATGAACCAAGATCAGCCTGCAAGCATGCGCGGTTTGATCAAATACATATTACTCTCTAATAGTATCGTAATGATCTATAGGAATTGCAAAAAGGCAACATCGATTATAACCAGACTTACTTAGACAAACACATGGCATGCGCAGATCAAGAAGGGGGTGTTTGTGGGTCCGACCCAACCCCCCCCCCCCCTCCCTTACACACACACCTCCCAATGATTGGCAAAAAAGAGGTTATCTAGATGATTATAACCCATTTCGAAACGGCAAAACTTCAGTCTAATCCAAATTCAAAGGTATTGCAGACAACAATTCCAATTGAAAGAAATTCTTATTTTGGGGGTAATCCTAGGCATAAAACATTGTGGGAATTAGAATCTGTAAACACGCTTGTAAAGGATTGGTCTATAGCAAACGAAAGGGTGTTAATCGCCGTGATTGAGGTTTTTATGCATTGCAAATTGTTTTTCCATGTACAAATATGAGTTCCCGAACAGTTCGGAAGCATAAAAACCTAGCATGGGCCCCTTTAAGAATTGGTTAATGTATAAAACGGCATATTCACGAATTCAATTAGATCTACGAAGCATGTCAAAATTTGCACATTTTGTAAAATATTTCAAGTTCTACTTAAGGGGGAATGCTCCAGTGTTTTGGAACACTCGGTCATTACTGTAGTAAATTTAATGTTTCGTACCAATATGTTTCGCTACCATATTTTCAATAGTATAACACATCATTACAATTTACCATTTTCGACGGTAAAAGTGTATTTATTATGCGAAACTGATTTCCTCAACATGGAAATCGATTATTTAGAGCAAGACAGTCGTAAGTGTGTATGCAGTTACGACTGTTTTGCGTCATTTTATCTATGTGTAGCTGATGAAAATTACTGTAATTCACTAATAAGTGCGCTGACCTATACATTTCCTTTTTGAATTATTACCAGGACATGTTGTTGAAAATAATGAGGGAGCTTTATTAAATTCTATTATGTAGAACTTGAAATATTTCCAAAAATATGCAAATTTTGACATAAAACACTCCAGCTTCCTTGATCTAACCGAACACGTGAGCATGCTGTTTTATACATTTATGCGTTCAAAATGGCACATATTTTGGGTTTTCTGTTACTATTAAATGTAAGACGTTGCTTTAAATCCGTTTTCGGGACTAAACGATGAATATATGTAGCATTTTATTAGCATTTTAGTGACCTTGGACATGTGCAAGAAATTGTGTATTTTTTCGCTGTAGGGGTAAGTGATACGAATGCCTGTAAATTTCAAACAAGATCGCTGACCATCCGTTTTTATTTTATTCTTCAATCGGTAATAACATGTGATTTCAACATACAAAATATAAATAAATTCTATTATTGGGAAAATATTTAGGAAACTGGAGCATTCCCCCTTAATAGAATTTGATAAAACTCCCTCAATGTAGGCTACGTATTTCGCAATATGTCCTGGTAATAATTCAAGGAGAAAATGTATAGGTCATCGCACTTATAAGTGAACTACAAGATTTTATATCCTTTGCACATGAACAAAACGGCGCATTATACAGAGTGTCCCAAAAAAACGGAACCCATTTTTGAAAGTGCATTCCTCATGTATCAAGTAATATTTCTCCGCCAAATTTACATATGCCATAGCAACGACATTTTTCTATAATCAGTTAAAATTTGGTTGCAAAATAACGATTACTTTTCAAAATATATGCATTCAAATGAATGCACCCTGAAAACCATTTTAACACGATATCGATTTTTTCGTTTTGCAGATCGCGCCTACACTCATTGAATTAATTAACGCTTCACAATTTGTTAATATATTCAATACAATACAAAAGTGATTTTGAAATATTGTATTCACAAAAGTGCTTTTTTGCTAATAAATATAATAAATAAACTGATAAAAAAGAGCTGCGATGTAACTAAAATGAATACAAACAAAATATCCAAGTGCATCACAGACTCATGAATAATAATCATAGGCACTTATTTTATTTCTGACTTAGCGCTCAAATGAAAAGTATTACGGGTTGCATTTGACCTAACACTGCCCTTCATGTTCATATAAGACAAATAGCACCAAATTCATCAAAAAGAATTAAATCACAGTCCACAGAAATGTATACTATACAAGAAAATTATGACTGGACTAATTTTAGTAAACATCTCAAGCTTTCAATTTATGAAAATAAAAGTTAAAACTGCGCCATGTGAAATGAATCACATAATAATTTGAAATTAATTCAAACAAACACCCTATGGACTAAATGTGCACGTACAGCACCTGTACATATTAAATTTTGAGAAAATCGGTACATACATGTACAAGACAAATTTTTGATGCATAGCATCCAAAGTAGCCCAGAATCTTTTGGCCAGCAATAATTCAAAAAGTTTCTGCATGGTGTCTACTTGAAAATGATGGGAACAGGCACTAATTACCGATGCTTAGGTCAAATCGAATAAGAACTATGTGTCTAGAATGGGTAAAAGAAATCTTTAAAATTAAGTTTTTATGATACCATTGTTTAATCGTGATAATATGGCCTTGATTTATGCATTCGATTTGGCGTACCAGTATGCTATTACAAACGATCAGACTTTGATAGGTTCAGATCAAATTGGCAGTGGTAATAATGTTTGTTTGTTTGTTTGACTAAATTTGTGGACTAAATCATTTAGCAAGTGGCAAAAATCTGACAGTTTCAATTTCAATGTACACGACAAAAACAATCCATGTCAAAAGTGTATGTCATAGTATACAAATATTAGTAGAAAATAAAACATTTCTGAATATATCTGCATTTCTCAGATCCCACATATTTTCTCACTATTATTATATCCCTCATTTTACTTATTAGGGGTGTCAAGACGAGATCTATCTTGTTTTGGACATGGTACATTCTGTAACCATAGCTTGAGCAAGACGAAGTAAATAAGTGTAGGTCATCCATAAACACGGCTTTTTATACAGTATCTGCTATATGTTTTATATCTTTATATTTTACATCAATTATATTCTTGATGTACCCGGTAGAAAAATAAATTGGCGTGGCAAATGATTTTAAAACACGAAAAAAATACTAAACGACATTCTGTCAGTTTGAATCTACTACATGTTGTGAATAAGCTTTGAGAGCCAATCATGGGTGTTGATCAGACGGTATGTATGCACTAGCCGATGAGGATCCATGTTTGACTATTTGCTTGCTAATAATGTCAACAATAATTATGGTCAATCGAGTCATTTTCCCTAAAGTTCACAATGAGACTTATTTAGCTATATCGGAGAAATGGAGCTGATGGCGCCCAAATGGAGATTGTTATTACAATAACTTGGTGGTCGTAATATGAATTCACATTTATCTAACGTCAATATCAAATACTTGTAAATGCAGCAAATATTTTGAAAAAAAATCAAGAATTTCATGCTCGACCAAAAGCAATTTCCATGTCGCTACCGCGACTGCAAAGGCGTCATTCCGCGTTTTATCTTGTCGCGTGACCCTTTGAAGCATTCTGGTTTAAACTGATATAATCATTTCCCAAATAGCAAAATTTAAATTAATTTGAATTGATAAAGATGTTCAACACACCATGGAAATATTTTGGCAAACAGAAAAAAATGCAGGGGTCCGTATTATCAACGATCAACGATCGTACGATTTGTTTTTGCGTAATTACTTGAAACAACAAACCTGATTGGCCCAATCTGATTTCTCGTGCAATCGGATGTTTTGTTATACATTTTACACAAAATCGTGGTCGTAAGATCGTTGATAATACGGGCCCCTGGTTACCAGCATTTTCTCTTTCGCCTGTATATTGTCCAAGCCTTTTCCTTTATGAAGCTTAAAATCTAATGCTCAATGAATTGCCCATGTTCAGCAGCTGAACTTAAACAAATGAAAAAAATATCGTCGTTGGAAATACAAAACCTCGTATCTCGTTTTCGGAAAAATTTTGAAGGGGAGGGAATAAAGTATAATAACTTTCCCCAAACTGAAATGTTTTACTTGAAATTTGGAAATATTGTTCATAAATAATGTATCATTGATACTGATCGGTAAAAATATCTCAAACCTGCAAGAATTGTCTAAATTGGACACACAAGTTTGTACTTTGAAAATCGCTAGAACCGACATACGAGGTTTTGCATTTACACCGACGATATGTAAAAAAAATATGAAAAAAAATAATGATAATAGAGCGCTAGCGAGATTTGAACTCATGACTTATAAGTTATGATGAACTCTTAGTCCGGCGTCGTAACAACTGCACCACTCAAGCTTTTACATATGATAAAGCTTATAAAAGTTTAAACTATTTACACAATTTGGATTTGTCCCTATCGAAATTGAAGGATATAAAACAATAAACAAATTCATATTTTATGCAGTATATTTCCTCGTGAATGTCTAAACATGTAAAAAATCTGCTTTTAATTTGATTATCCTTATCGACATACATTTCAGCCATTTTCAACAAATAGGTCGAACATTTTGTACAATGGTCGCATAACAAACTCTACACGGGCATATCTCATAGCTCATGGCTCGGCTGCCCAATAAAAAAGTAAAGCGTATTTGAAGAATTCATGAAAACTTTCTTATTGGTTTAAAATATACAAAAAAGGGGGGAAAAAGAATCAAGCGTGAGTGGGTCTCGAACCTATGGAACAAAAGTGTTCAGGCTTTGGTAAGCCTAACACTCTATCCATTAGACCACAGCGGCACTTGCATCAAGCAATACTAAAACAAAATTAAAATATAGTAGTATTTATCAGATTAGATTGGTTATCGCCCCTGAGTTGGTCCATAGAAATAACGAAACACATTAGTAAATACCAAAATACATTTACAGTATCGATTTTGGAATGGATCAGTTCATAGGGAATAATATATTACCGTTATTTATTCAACACTTCATACAAAATTCTCTTCTTGCTGTTATTAAGCATAAACAACAATAGTTAACATGATGTTATATAGTTCTTCGTGTGTTTCGGTATTTCTATGGACCGATCCGGTCACATGATTGAGCGGTTAGTAATTCGCATCTGGGTGAAATTAAAATAGTATACAAATGCAAGTTTCATGCATTGTATTTCCTCGTAAATGGTGTAAGCATATAAAACAAACATGTTGTTAATGTAACAATCATTATCAACGTACAATTTAACCAGCTTCAACAAATATGTCGAACAGTTTGTACAATAATCGCCTCCCTAACTCTGCACGTTGATATTTTAAAATCGTTACAAAGGTAGCCCAGCTCAAGGCTGGGCTACCAACAACGTTACAGAATTCAACAGCTGACCGTTAGCGCACTTTCACGAACAAACAAGACGCAAAAATCAATATCATGTCAGATCGGCTTTTTAGTGTCATTATTAATTTGCTTATAACTTTTGAACCGATGCATATTTTTAAGTGAAATTTGGAACACAAATGCAAAAATAATGTATCTTCAGTACTGCAAATTCAAAAATTAGATTCTTTGTTTACGTTTTAAAATATTTGACTTTGAATTAGGGTTCCGTTTTTTTTTTTGGGACACTCTGTAGTGGTAAGTGCAAACACACTTTCAACTGTCTTGCTCTGAATCAATTATTGCCATTTTTGGAAAATCAGTGTTACATAACAAATACGATCTAACAGTCGCAAAATGATGAATAGTAAAGACGTGTTATATTGTCGAAAATCTGGTAGCGAAACATATATGTCGTGAAACATTTAAGTTTCTACAGTAACGACCGAGGTTTCCAAATAACTGGAGCATTGTCCCTTAAGCAGAAATCGAGTAAATACGTTGTCGACATAACGAGTGTCAACTGCATATTCATATTGTTTTGTGCAATGTCTTATATTTTTCCCCAATCTATGAAAAATCATGGTTATCAAAATGAAATTGCTTCAGGCGATAAGATAAATATTTATAAATATTTATAAAGCTAGAATCTATGTATAATATGCATTTATCATAGAAAGAATTTAGGCAACAGGAGAAAATCCGATTTATTCCAATGTTTCCCTCTTAAAGGAGCGCATGCTAATTTTAAAAAAGTATCGTGTGGATATGTCAATCTGCATATCGTCGGCCACGTTCAAAAACAGCTTAATGAAGATGTAGTTACGACATTTTCTAATGTGTCCGACGATATGTAGATAATTTCTGTCAAAGGAAAATTTGTATCAACTTCATTTAGTCATTCAAAATCAAGTTTGTATCTAACTTTACCTGCCCGCAATGTTAGTTCCTAATTACCCTTAAAGGGAACTGGTTCTAGATAGAAAGTGACTTTGGACTAGAGCTTAAATGCTTTTCTTTTTGGTTCTTGGCAATGTGATGCATCAGAAAACCACTACAAAATTCTAACTGTCCCACATTGTTCTGATACTTGACATACCTAGTATGGGTCAATTTAAGATATTCCATCCATCATTAGATACGAAAAACTTCGTGCATTATCGGCTGTTTCCTCGACGGGAGTTGACTAGGGTATCCGGATTTTTTTTATATCCGGATACCCTCGTTAATTTCCGTTTTCAAGGAAACATCCGAATATAGCTCTAGGCGAAATTTTACTAGGTGTTAAGTGTGTAATGATGGCTGGTGTACGTTCAGGCTGTCAAGACCAGAGGCGCGTTTTTAGAGCGAGATTTTTTAAGATATCTTAAGATATTTTAGATAAAGCGTTTGCAAGACCGAGGTTCTAGCTGAGCCATTACGAATGTCAAACTCCACACAGCGACAATGCCTTGCATTATCACTGCAGGCATATAAATCACGTGACTATGGTGAATGTCACGTGATATCGTAAAGATGGCGGAAATCTATTCATATTTCTGAAATTAATTTATAAATCTAATTTTATTTTTTATTTCGATTCATATCTGACAACTCATATTCTTAAAACATCACTTAAAGCATGTTAACTCTTTTAAATAAAAATCAAAATAAAAAAATCAATTACCTGAAATCTTGGTAACTCAAACTGTGCCGGCAGAGATCTCCCCAATCCCAATTCAAGGGAGATAACTGCGAAGGAGATTGTACGAATGCTTCAAAATTCAAACAAATGACGTCATGATGACCTTATTTGCATAAAGTATGTGGCATTCGGACACAGTGGTTTATGAATATGGATCGTTCGGAAAAACTCAGTCAATTCTCTGTAATATTGTTTCTACAGAGTTAACCGATGTTTTCCGCTGAAATGAAAAGTGCTCCCCACTTTGCGGCTTAAAAGTTTTGGTCCTAAGAACCCTTTATCTTGAAATATCTTAAGAAATCTCAATATATCATAAAAATCTCAATCTAAAGACCGCGTCTCAGGGCTTGATTGTGAAAGAATTAAGCTTAGACTGGTCTACGACTTTTTGTACAAGAAAGGCTTAAAGATTGACGGAATTTGTTGTCAAGACAACCGTAGATAAACGGATTCACCGTTATCGTGAAAACAATGACACAGTAAACATAACGAGCGTTTGTCTTCTCGTTCCGGGGTCCAAGGTTCGATCCTCCTTCAGTAGTGGTAAGCTCGAATCCTGGTCCTCGCCAGAGCAGCAGAGCTTCGATACAATCGCGATATACACGATGAGCATTCCGAGTAATGAGAGTCCAATGATTGCCTGGAGTATGATGACGTATATGTGGTCAAGGTTGATATATTTGTGCTCATTGGAGACCCCACACAGCGTTATGGTGGTGGTGGCGTTGCCGTTGTATGTATATTTAGTGCGGTTCAGTCCGCTGACAATAGCTGCTGGTATTGACATTATCCCGGACGTCATTGATATCCCGACACACAAAATGTAGGCTAATATTGGGGACATTTGTGTTGTATGCGGTAAACATATTTGTTTATATCTATCTATAGAAATAGCCACCAAACACAAAACATCGGCGTATACAGTGAAAATGTTAAAGAATGACTTTATTTTACAAATGGCGGTAAATTCATAGTTAAACCAGAAATACTCAGAAACTACTTCCGCGGACATGGTTGTTAAGCAACTGATTAAATCAATCAATCCAAGAAACAAGATGAAACATCTATAAGTTGTCTTTTCATATCGAAATCCATACACAAATAAAACTATGACGTTTCCAATTAATCCAACAAATATTTCAGAACCAATAAAAACGATCACTGGTAGAATCTTTGATCTAAACTCTTTGATAAGATCTTCGTCTGTGTCAGCCGCTGAAACCAGATTTAGATCCATTTTGTTACGGGAAATTAATTTCTCTCCTTTCGTGTTAAAACAAAATTACTCAAAACATGATTATGTGACACGCAGTGGATAATTATAGTAGTATTAACCCTTTCTGATATGTTTAAAAAGCTAGGAAGGTCCAATTCGAAACCTGCTGCAGATTACAAAATAGATGTTGATGATGATTGAATTATCAGCAATTTCTTCTTTTGTCTCAATGTTTTCCAAATCCTATTTTTAGACACGTCAAACCAGTTCGTATTTAAGAAAAGGTTAAGATTTAGTAATTATGTACAATTATAGCCCAACTTTCGTTTTCAGATGTGTGATTCGTTATGATCTAATGTAACCATTTCCCAAACAAGGAACAAAGAGAACAACTCGGATCAGATAATCAGACAGTGCAGTGCAAATGTACAGGCTGATCTGGCTCTGTGTCTGTCTCAACTATCAAACCGTCCATCTTACATAACTCAGCTCAATTAAAGATACTACATCCCTTATACCATAGGGGTCTGTAATTTGACCCTTGACACCTTCTAGTCATTACTTATTTATGTGTAAAGAATAGTCTAGATGGTGCCAAGGCTCAAATTACGGACCCATGTGCCTTATACGACATCGCATTTTTTCGCCCAACGTCGTTACTATCTGTTCGGATGACGTCGTAAACATTCGACGGTGGAATGTTCCACCGCCGCTGTTTACGACGTCGCGCGAATAATTACGACGTCGCGTGAATCTCATTACGGATTGACTACCTTAAGGTTTACAGACCCTGAAAAAATCTGCACTTTCTAGCCATACGAAATGCATCAAATTTCACACATTTGTTTATACACTTCAAATAAGTTGATTCACCGTGCCCGATATCAAGATTATGCTTCGAGAAGAAAATAATTTACAAATATTATTTTACTCTATATTCATATGCAAGGGAGGTAACTTTTAACATTTTTGTCAAATATTTTCATAAGTATGCATTAATTCAAAATTCTAAACCGTGCAAAATGCTTAATGTTTGTATTTGGAATGGAAATGTAACACAGTTAAGGATTTATTTTCACTTTTCAAATTTCGCCTCTGACTCTTTGGTGCTTTTGAGGGGTCGGATACCTTAATCCATTACTACACAATGACTCTTTTTGACTCCCTACAAGATAATGGCTTTTAAAAATATTGTGGAAAATGAAGAAATTGCTTGTTACAAGCAATTTCTTCATTTCCCACAATGTTTTCTTCACCAAAAGTCCAACAATGTTAAAATTTCATTCATTTGAAATTGTCGTCTGCAACATCTTTGAATTTGGACCAACCCAAAATTTTGTTGTTTGGTAATGACTTAAATAGTTTTGCTTTCATCATCAATTGCTTTCATCAATTACAAAATATAGGCTATCATATCTTATCAATCGTGGCCACTTCCTTTTTCTGTATACGTATCGTTTGGTTTATCTTTTAACTCCTTCCGAAATGACAAAAATAAGACTCTTTTACATTGAAAGCTGCTTCAGGGGACAAAGTGTACATTGATAAAGGAAAGAATTATACGCTTTAGCACAGAAAATATTTAGAGAAAAGAAGAAAATGCTTACAATCAGTGTTTTCCTCTTTGTTCACATGCTTTCCGAGCATTTTCTATAATTATATAGGACCTCAAACCATGGGGCATGTTTAATAATAAGTTTTGGACCAATTCATATTAATTGCGCATGCAAACATGTAAAAAGATGTATCGATGCTTTATAACAAAAACCTCGAAACTGCAGCTGGATTTAAGCTGCAGTTAAGAAGTTTTCATTGAAAAGCGACGATATACACACTACGAGGGGTGATCCAAAAGTTCCCGGAAAAGTTTCGTCATTTTCATAAATCATACTAAAAATAATAAATTTTGATATAACATCAAGAACAAAATGTTTTGTATTGATTTTACACATTTCAAGAAAATATTGAAAAGCTTAAATTCCGGGTTATAGTGGTCATTGCAACGTCGTGTTCGAAATAGGCCTAGCGAATTTCAATTAAATGTGTGATTTTATCAATTTCAAAACGAAGTTTAACTCTTTTTGCCCTAAGTAATTGGACGACCATTTTCAAAGTAATTTATGCATTATCGCTCGCACATAACGTCACATGTGCGAAACGAGTAGGCTACTAGAAGTTCTCATTTTCCATGCCCGGAAACGAGCATTTATTTTCCGTATTTTAACGAAAAAAAATCAACAAAAAGATAAAATGCCATCGGACATATTCAATCATGGTGATTCAGTTTTTAGGTGATTCAGTTCATGATAATCGTATGCTCGATAAAACGTCTACTCCTTAATGTGGAGGTTGTGAACAGAGCGACAGACCATTTGGAACACCACGGACAATTCTGTCGAATCATACCTTGGGTGCAAGTCGTAGAACTACTTTCAGGCTATGAATAGAATAGAACAACAATCCAAAACGTTCGTCTGTGACTTATGTCAACAATGAAGCGACAATGATACTGAAATGCATTGTTTACAGTTCCATTGTCCTCTCTTTTTAGAAAAATTACAACCTTCAAGTCCCGCAAGTTGCCATGGTTGATCATTTGGATGACCTCGAAAACTACTTTATGAAGCGTAGCTACTTTCGGCTAAGAAATGCGATTTTTTTTAACATTTCTTCATACACACACTTCCGAGTCGATGATTCGATCTTTGATCGACATTATTCGAGGATATCCGAACCTAGCGACAATAACATGACGTTCGAGCTAAAATGCGTGGCCGTTTCATTTTCCTTTATTGTTATAGAAAAGGCGTCTTTCTGAGGTCAACGATTATGCAATATCTCTTATAGATGTCCGTAAAGTATCTAACGGATATTCACTATACATGCGATGCTACTACTAGTAAAGGTCACAAACACTGGTGGTGAACCCGGCCAAAGCGAGGGACGTTTTTTCGCGATCAATATATTCCGTCGGTGTTGTTATAAAATATCGTAACTACGATTTTAGCGAAGCCGTAGTTACGAGATTCTATAACAACATCGACAGTTTGTCAATACAAAACGGTAAACCCGGTCTGTTTTTAGAACAAGTTCATTGTCATTAGAAAAAAATTCTATAAACTCACATTTAAACGCAAAATATATATACCTTGTTGTAGCGAAAATTGTTTTAGTTCACCACCAGTGACAAAAGAAAATGTAAAATTCCATTCACATAAAATTAAAGCCTGCGAAACATTAAATTTGAATTAGACTAGTCTAAAATTTTGTCGACTGGTAATAATCATTGGAAAGCCTTAGTTTAAAAATGAATCGGTACCAGCGCGATTATTTCTTTTTGACCCAGGATTATGCGTTGCACGTACGATTGCTCGGAAAGTATGTGCTTTGCTTTGATGTCCATACATGTATATCTAGATTGGGCCATTTTAGTCTACATATTTTTATTGGTCTGTTACTGGTCGTTTTTCGAGAAATCGGGGCCAGGGCATGGTCTTTTGTTAAACGAATGAATTTGATAACAGGACAGCTGATTTCAGCGTATAGAATTGTAGTACTCACGGTGGATAACCCACGTGACTTTTGGGAAGCGTTAACACTGAAAAAATCGTCCGCTTCAAGGTATGTTTTGTTTAATTTCTCAGCATATACTCTATTGATTTTCACGAGATAAAGTGCACGGAACGCGCATTTGAGAGGACTTTTCCCGTTTGTAACTCACTCTGCTCCGAATCCCGTGGTTTCTTCAAACATTCTAGCGAAAGTTTTTCTCAGTGCATGTGAACGCTTCCCACTTTCGTTTTGCACTTACAAAAACTTTGGCTCGAATGTTTGAAGAAACCACTAGATTTGGAGCAGAGTAAGTTAGAGCCGGGAATAGCCATTTCAAAGGCGCGTTCCGTGCACTTTATCTCGTCAAAATCAATAGGGTATAAGCTGAGAAATTAAACAAAACATACCTTGAAGCGGACGATTTTTTCGGTGTTAACGCTTCCCAAAAGTCACGTGGGTTACCCACCGTGGTACTGTATAATGTAAAGTGTCAAATTTCTAAAATCAAATATCAAAGGGGTTTGAAAGCAATTTTCGATTAAAAACAAATTTAAAATGTTAAATGATATAACCATTAAGTAGCAAAAAGTAACAGATAAAAAAGTAACGATTGTAAAAGTGGTAACAAGTTACATAACGTAGGTCACATTCGAAAATGTCGTAACTACAAGCTTGGATAAGCTGTAGATACAGCGTTTTAGAACGCAGACGACGATAAGTAGGTATATTGTTTATATTCGTACAAGTGTGACGCGTCTTTAAAAAGGGGACCATCTAGAAAATATAAAAAAATATCGACCATAGTCAGTCTGCGTGGACAGTGCAGGCTGACTAGGGTCGAAACTTTTCACTCTAAGATAATTTTGTCTTAATATAGAATGTATTTTTTAACTTAGTGTGTGTTCAATTATGAAATGTAATCTCTGGTCTTCATCTACTTGATCCGAGCTTTTCCATATGTATGATACTTTTATGGACTTCTTTTTTCGCGTGTCAAATGAGGCGTATCTATCATTATTGTTTCAAGATAAAAACGACGTTGATAAAAAGAAACATGTATTAGGTAACCATCGAGATAAGTAATTCGACATTTGATCATTAGCGTGGGATACACTCTCCTCGTTAAATTACGTGCTTGCAAAAAGGAAGAAAACTCGCCATGGATCTACCGTTTGATACGATTCACGAGACTCTTAGTAATGTGCATGATAACGATAAAGATGCATTAAGAACCGAGCTGAATGAGGAAATGCGAAAAGCCGTGATGCCCGTGACAATTTTCGTCGGGGTGGAGATAGTGCTGGGTCTGATTGGGAACAGTTTCGTGCTGTACGTATTTCTGAAACACTACTCCAGCTGCACGTACAGATATTTTGTGATCTTCTTAGCATCAATAGACATTCTTAGCTGCTTCACGACTATGCCGGGAGAAGTCCTTACTCAGCTTAACTGGTTCGACTACACTTATCCTAAAGAAATATGTAAGGTGAAATCTTTCTTCAATGTGTTTACGGTTTGTGCGGACACGTTTTGCCTGCTGACGATCGCTGTTGACAGGTACCGTAATCAGTGTCACCCCGATGGCTGGCAACTTACTCCGGAGAATGCACGTAATATGGGATTCCTAAACTGTCTGGCAGCATTCATTATGGCGATTCCGTGCGCCATTCTTTGGGGTGTTGATTATCATCAACAAATGTACAATGGGAGAAATATAACCGTCATAATATGTGAGAAGGATGAAGAATACGCGGACACCAATCATCCAATGGAGTACTCGATCAGTATAGAATGCATCGTAGCTTCTTCCCTGTTTTTGATGGTTATTCTGTACAGTCAGGTAGCCAAAAGCTCCTATAGCGACGGGAACCAGCAAGAGGAAAGGCACCATCTTGTGGAAACCAGACATAATGTTCAAGACCCGGATGTCAGGCGGAACACGGTCGTCATGGCAACGCTTACGGTGGTGTTCGTTATAACAACAATCTTGTATTTCACACTGTTGTCGCTGATAGCAGCAAATGTTTTGCAGAAACTGACCAACTCGGGAAAGGCCGTGTATTTCTTTTTCTTTAGACTGTACTTTATTAACCACGTGATGAATCCAGTAGTTTATGGGACACTGGATCCTGAATTTAGATCCGCGTGCACCGCAGTGTTCAGGAGTATTTGTTCTAGGGATTCCAGGGATAATAATTAACTGGTCACTGTTTTCAATCAAAATATCGAATGTTTAATAATTTCATACATTTTGTCACGTGCCAACAACATCCTCTAACACTGACACCTTTATTTGTTACACCGGGATAGATGAAAATTTCAGAACTTGCTATATCGTCTGATGCATATGTTAAAGGTATTCCATCCATCATCTATACCAAATATTTCGCGCAACTTCGGGTGTCATCCGTGATTTCGGAAATTGACAAGAGTGTACCGTTGTCAATTTTCATTGGCAAGGATGACACCCGAAGTTGCATGAAGTTTTTTGTATTTGATCATGGATTGAATACCTTTAATGTGTAGGCTAAAAAAGACAAAGACCTAGAATAACGAGTTTTCTCCTACCATCTAGTTTGTTGTCAGCTCAAGCTTTCAAATAGCGAAGAATCTTGTGCTAAAATAGACTCGGTTTACCTTTATGTTTTTATAAACCGTCGGTGTTGAAATAAAATTTCGTAACTACGGCTTGATTCAAGCCGTAGTTACGAGATTTTATAACAGCACCTACGAAATACTAATGTTTGTCCGAATAAACATCAGGGTTAACTGGATAAAATCGTTCGCTAATAGATTAGACCAAAATAGTAGCGAAAAGTTTTGACCCTGGTACAATCTAGCTCAGTCAGAAAGCGTAGTCTGCGCAGATTGACAATGGCCAATACTTTCACTCTTCTCAGACGGTCAGATTTAGCATGATCACGGTGGGGATTGTGCATGATGGGATGGTTAACAAATACGAAGTATACGGACAAATTTGCCTCGCTTCAGGTAGGAAATTGTGCAATAATTTTCTTATTTCTGCTCCAATTTTCAAGCGGTTTGTTGCATGTACCCCGCATTAGTAAGCTCTTTCCTCAGATATATGACTTGTTTGTAGAATCTTTGTACTTTGTCCAAACAATGATCCCAACCGACCAGGAAAACGACAAAAAATTCAGGCCTTTTTTCTAGTCGGTTGGTATCGGTTTTTGAGAAAAGTACAGGGAAGTTCCAGATAAATAATACATCTGAGAAAAGGGCTTAGTAAGACGGAGTACATACAACAAACCGCATGAAAATTGACGCAGAAATAAGAAAGTTATTGCACAAATTCTTACCTGAAGCGTGGTTAATTTGGCCGTAGTCGTTACCATTTCGCTTTCTGGTCGGTTGGGACAATATTTCAGAAAAAGTATCATGAGTTATCTAGTATGTCATACATCCGATGAAAGAGCTCGATAAGGCGGGGTACATGCATCAAACCGCTTGAAAATTGATACAGAAACAACAGAGTTATTGCAAAATGTCTTACCTGAAGCGAGGCGAGTTGGCATCAAATTTTGTGCAAAAAATAGACTGAGTTTACCGTTATGTTTTGATAAACCGTCGGTGTTGTTTTAACATCTCGTAACTACGGTTTGATTCAAGCCGTAGTTACGACATTTTATAACAACACCAACGAAATACTATTTATTTGTCCGAAATTACGTCACGGTTTACTTGATAAAATCGTTCCCTATTGTCGGTAGTCGTTATCCATCCCATCATGCACAATCCCCACCGTGATGATGGGTCACAAATAAAGATATCAGTGTAGGATTATGATGTTATGAATCTACTTAACGTATACAACCCATCATTAGCACCAAAGAGCCAGAGGCGAAATTTGAAAAGTGCCAGTAAATCCTAAACTGTGTTATATTTCCATTCCAAATACAAACATAAGCATTTTGAACGGTTTAGAATTTTGAATTAATGCATAATTATGGAAATATTTGACAAAATGTTATAAATTACCTCCCTTGCATATGAATATAGAGTAAAAAGATATTTGTAAATTATTTTTTTCTTTTTGAAGCATAATCTTGAAATCCGGCACGGTGAATCAACTTATTTGAAGTGTATTTACAAGTGTGTGTAATTTGATGCATGTCCCATGACTAGAAAGTGGATATTTTAATGATGGGTCGTATACCTTAATGTATGGTCCAGGCTCAAAATTTACATATGAGCCGGGATCTGGAAAAACGCCCCTTATAGCGTTTGAGGTAACCACGATGTAACCCATTTCTGCACAGTGACGCCTTTTAACTCCCTCACTTAAAAGGCTTGGGAAAACATTATGGAAAATTAAGAAATTGCTTGTGACAAGCAATTTCTTCATTTACCTTAATGTTTTCTTACCTAAAATGGAACAATAATGGATGTTAACATGATGTAGAATAATGATATATTATTGTTTCTCTGAAGAAGGCCAAGAGACCGAATTTGAAGAAGAGTGAACATTAGAAATAAAGCAAATAATAAAACAGTTCCCTGTGGAATTATTTTTAAACAAGATAAAATGGAAAGATTTTCAAAATTTCATCAATTTAAAATTGTCATCTGCAACACTCTTCAGTTGATTTTTTAACTCTCCACAATTTACCGTCTGGTAATGGGTTAACCCTTTCCCAAACGACACAATTTTAGGGCTGTCCAAATTGAAAGTTATAGCAGACGACAAAATGGACATTGAAAACGAAAGGATTTGTGTACAAAATATGTAAGAAAAAATTGAGGCAGAAGGAGAAACTGCTGGTTATCAGCAGTTTCTTCTTTTGTCTCAATGTTTTCCCAAGCATTTTCTATTAGGGACGTCAAAACCAGGTCTTGTTTGGGAATGGGTTAAGACCATCCTGTGTCTAATATAGGCTAAATGGAGACTGACAGATATCTAAGCTGCTTTCTTACAGATGCTATAGATAGTGAAGAAGCTGTTGGAGAACAACATGGTTCCTGATCAGACTGCGTGTATACGCAGGCTGATCTGTAACCAGGTTGGGCTCAAAGGTACTTGACCCATTTATTTGTATAAGATTGTAGTACTTAATTTATATGACATTATCATACATGTATCCACCAAAAAATAATCTAAAAACATTTGGACTAGTCTCTATTGGGCTCAAAAGCCTTAAGGGACCCTTTTCTAGATCCTTGCTCATATGTAAACATCTCAATATGAAACTCCAATGTAACGAATCTTGGAGTTGTCTCAAAACTGCAAGTTCTGGACAAATTAGCCTATTGAATTCAGATCGTTTTCTCTTGTTTTCATAGATACGATTTGTTAACATATGCCATAATATCGTGAATGGCCTATAGGAATGACAAAGGCATAGAATATCAATAAAACTGCGACATAATTCGTCTCTAACCACATTCGTTCTTTATTGGCCATAATAGCTCAAATGTCCCATTTGTCAAACATAATTTTACAACATCTTTAAACTGAGACTGATTTAAATAATGTTGTCGGACAAACGATATTTAAAGTTTTCCAAACGACAATTGTCACAGGCTGATAAAATATTAACTGGAGCTAATTCATGTAGCAAATAGGGCCTACCTATGTTATTACATAGAAGTCCTAGAAGGAAAAGGAGAAATGCTTGTCAATAGTATCTTCTTCATTTTCGTTCAATGTTTTCTAAACTATTATAGAGGTGAAATGCAAACAGGCAAGAAAAAACAAAAACGTGATTATACTTTTATATTTTTGGTTTAATTCCATAGGAGCCTAGACAATATTCTTTACAAAAATAAGATAGTGACAAAAATATACATTTGACCTTTTCACAGACAAGACCTACAGTGTCCCTTGCACTGACGAACTTACGAGCATTTTTCATTTGAATTATGTAACAAGAGATTTGATTGGACCAGAGATATGTCTCGGGCCAATCAGATTGATTGTTGTATTATTATGTTCAAATACGAGAAAAAAATGTTCGTAACGGAGAAAGACAAAAATCTTGCTTTGGCGGTCCCCAATATTGAAGGGTTCAGAAAATATTGAAGGAAAAGAAGAAAATGCTGATGATCGGCATTTTCTCCCTTTCCCCCAATTCTTTCCATGGTATGTTGTCTAAATAATACTTTTCTGAACATTTATTTTGTCGTCAACAACACCTATTTTTGTGGTTTGGGAAAGGGCTACATACTACTCCCTTATAGTAAATGACAATATCATTGTGGGCGTGTGGAAGGAAATATTGCTGTGGAAATGCGCTAGAAATGTAAAACGGGAGTCGCTGGTTCAATCTCGCTCTCACTCCAATCTTGTGCCTTGGAATAGCCTTTCAACCGATGTCTACTTCTTCATATGACGTAAACCGTTGAGTGCAACATTGAACTCCATTCAATGTGTTGATGCGTGCAACAGGGAATGACAGGCTGACGTGCATAGACTGGAAGACCCTGTCCAGAACAAGCCGGATTGTAAAGTAGTCATTGGTACCAGTCTAAAGCCAATGACCATCTCACAAAACCAGCCCGGTCCAGCAGATGGCGTAGGTGTCGTAGGTTATCGTAGGCAATAGTAGGTAACCGTATGTATCGTAGGTAATTATGGGTGTCGTATGCAACCGTAGCTGTCGTGCGCAACCGTAGGTTTCGTAGGTAATCATAGGTTTTGTACGAAATCGTGGATGTCGCTGGAGTAAATGTATGTGTCGCTGGAGTAATCGTAGGAGCAGATGGCGTTGGATGTCGTAGATGACGGTGGCACGGATAATCGCAAAACTGTGTATAGCGTAGGAGTCGTAGTTGTATGTTTCTTGGTGGTGGGGCGCTTTCCTCTGGTTTACAATTCGAGTTCCATGTCGTCGCTTTTCAACGAAAACCTCGTATCTGCAGCTTAAAACAAGCTGCAGATACGAGGTTTTTGTTGAAAACGGTGATATGTGTCGGTGTCGATAGTTTTCTTTACAGGCGATTCAACCCTATATTAAATGTCTACACTTTATAGGCTACTTTTATCTAGAAGGAAATGGGCACATGAGCGAGTTCACTAACAAACAAACGTACAAGATAATAGAATTGAATCCCAAACAGCAAAAAGTTAGACTGTTCTAATTGAAGAAGCAGTCGCAGATGACAAAATAGCTGTTGACAAATATAATTATTGTTTGTGCGAAGCATTGCACAGAAAATGATAGACAAAATGAGAAAATATTGGTTATCAACATTTTTTCTTATGCCCAAATGTCTCCCAAATCCTTTTTATCAGGGACGTCAAAACGGGTCTTGTTTTGAGATGTGATTAATGTAATAGAAAATGATGCGTTGCTTTCTTTTCCTCTAATTTCGCCTCAAAGTTTTAAAATTACCTTTTGATGACTATTTACCATAGACTGCATTATGGGTAGACTAAATGCTGGTTTCCCTGACCCAAGAAATCCTCATAAAATTCGAATAGGCCTATTCTACCGAGAAACTGTTGGACTTAAACCGAGAGAAGACGTGTTTCCTTGACAACCGTTGCTAAGGCAACCTGACTCTCATTGGTGTAATGGATGCTCAGTTTTCTCCAATAAACAACCAAGACATCAGAGTTACACCAAAAAGAGGTGGTCACAAACTGACGTTCCCGGCTGGAAAGTTGGCTACTGATGTCCGCTAGTAAGGTAAAAGCGTGAATTTCAAGACAAATCGTCTGCTGTAAAAAGATTCAATCATAAATCTATAAAGACAAATTGTCTGCTGTAAAAAGATTCAATCATAAATCTATAAAGACAAATCGTCTGCTGTAAAAAGATTCAATCATGAATTTATAAAGACAAATTGTCTGCTGTAAAAAGATTCAATCATACATTTATGAAGACAAATCGTCTGCTGTAAAAAGATTCAATCATGAATTTATAAAGACAAATTGTATGCTGTAAAAAGATTCAATCATAAATCTATAAAGACAAATCGTCTGCTGTAAAAAGATTCAATCATGAATTTATAAAGACAAATTGTCTGCTGTAAAAAAGATTCAATCATAAATCTATAGAGACAAATCGTCTGCTGTAAAAAGATTCAATCATGAATTTATAAAGACAAATTGTCTGCTGTAAAAAGATTCAATCATAAATCTATAAAGACAAATCGTCTGCTGTAAAAAGATTCAATCATGAATTTATAAAGACAAATTGTCTGCTGTAAAAAGATTCAATCATAAATCTATAAAGACAAATCGTCTGCTGTAAAAAGATTCAATTATGAATTTATAAAGACAAATTGTCTGCTGTAAAAAGATTCAATCATAAATCTATGAAGACAAATCGTCTGCTGTAAAAAGATCCAATCATGAATTTAAAAAGACAAATTGTCTGCTGTAAAAAAAATTCGATCATAAGTTTAAAAAGACAAATGGTCAGCTGTAAAAAAAATCCAATCATGAATTTAAAAAGACAAATGGTCTGCTGTAAAAAGATTCAATCATGAATTTATAAAGACAAATGGTCTGCTGTAAAAAGATTCAGTCATGAACTTATAAAGACAAATGGTCTGCTGTAAAAAGACGCAATCATAAACTTATAAAGACAAATGGTCTGCTGTAAAAAGTAACATTCAATCTTGAATTTATAAAGACAAATGGTCTGCTGTTAAAATATAACATCCAAACATGAAGTTATAAAGACAAATGGCCTGCTGGGAAAAAAACATTCATTCATAAACTTATGGTAAGTTTGGAGAGCGGCCATGTGACTTGAAAATTTTGTGTTTATTCTGCGGAACCAAATGCCCATGCTACAATTTTCATCAAAATTTTAAAGCGAAACATTCCCCTTTTTTGTGATAGTGAATGTCAAATGAAGTATTTTATTGTTCTAAATGTAAACATATGCCAGAAAATTTTAGGATTTTTTTTTTTTTTTTTTTTTTTTTTTTTTTTGAAAATATAGATATTTTTGTCATGATTAGGCTAAAACAGGGTGGATGGGGTAAAGTAAAGTCAAATATCTTTTTTATTTGTGTGGAAATGTGTGCTGATTTTTTTGTGTAAAAATAGCTCTTGGTATTATCTTTAAAATATCCAAGAACAAAAAATATTCATTGGGTAATTGTTGGGGGATTTGAAAAAAAGTTGCAAAATAATCTCCAAAAAATGTGATTTTTCAACTTTTTCCATAATTTTTACCAGAAAATGGTTTTAAAATATTTCTTTCAACGATTTCGTCACATTTGCGCATATGTTAAGTCTCTAAATTGATATAATATTTGAAATTATCCATTCATAATAATTTACTATATAACTATAAATCATAAGGGTAATTTTGCGAAAATGGTCATTACAAGTCAAGGGCAGATAACTCTGACACGAAAACGAGTCAGGAAACTTACCCTGATTTTTTTATATTTTGTTAAGAAATGTTACTTTACAACATATGTACAAATAAAAATTTCATTGGGCGGATAAAAAGTAGCCACCGAGTCCAAACTTACCTTATAAAGACAAATGGCCTGCTGAAAAAAGTAACATTCAATCATGAACTAATAAAGACAAATGGTCTGCTGTGAAAATATAACATTCAATCATGAAGTTATAAAGACAAATGGTCTGCTGAAAAAATAACATTCTATCATAAACTTATAGAGACAAATGGCCTGCTGAAAGAATAACATTCAATCATGAAGTTATAAAGACAAATGGTCTGCTGAAAAATAGCATTCAATCATAAATTAATAAAGACAAATGGTTTGCTGAAAGAATAACATTCAATCAAGAACTTATAGAGATAAATTGCCTGCTGAAAAAGCAACATCCAATCACGGATTTATAAAGACAAATGGTCTGCTGTAAGAAACTAACATTCAATCATGAATTTATCAACACAAATGGTCTGCTGTAGAAGAGGATATGGAACATTTCAAAGAGCGAAGGGCTCCTTCAAAAGCATGACTGTATTTTAACATCAATTTAAAAGAACACTTTAACAAAGACTGTATTTTCATATCAGTTTCAAAATACAATTGCACAAAAGACATTTTAAAGACAGAAATACTTTAATCCAGGTAAGAAAATACGGATGTTCATCCATGAATTTCAAGTTGTATTTACCAAAAATAAACACAAGACAATTTGAAAGCGCAAAAACTTAATTCCTTTAAAAATTAAAATTACATGAATTTAAAAGGACAAAAATGACCCGCTGAAAATCTACTGTTAAAAAAACAAAAGAAATAATGGACACAAAGTTGCTGTATGCTGAGTCTCACCGCAAAAAATAAGATGGCTTTGTAATACCAATCCTAATCGACAAAATTTTGGACTAGTCCAATTTGAAAGGTGTTGCAGACGACAATTTCGAGTTGGTGAAATTTCAAAAAACATTTCCGTTTTGGGTTAGAAAACATTGCAGGAAACGAAGAAATTGCTTGTCACAAGCAATTTCTTCATTTTCCACAGTGTTTTCCTAGGCCTTTTCTTTGAGGGAGTTAAAAGGCTTCACTGTGAAGTATTCTTTAATGAGCCGAGATTCCCCGCCGTGCTTCTGATAATCGACATATTGCTGTTCTAGCCATTTTGAAAACTTCACAAAAACAAAACAAAAATGCAATAGACAATCTAGATCATTCAAAACCCTTTCTCAAACGACAAAAACTTTAGGATGGTCAAAATTATGAGGAGATGCAGACGACGCAATGGTATCCATGTGGGGTATACTTGTTTCGAAGTACGAAAAGTACTGAAAGAAATGGAGAAGTAGCATTTTCTTCTTTCCTTTTATCATCATTTTCTTCTGTTTTTGGAGAGGGTTGCTTTTCAAATCTGTATTGATTAAAGATATCAAAAGCATGCCAGGTTTGGAAAAGAATTGCAAATTATGTAAAAAATATAGAGAGAGAAATTTTCGTGAGTAACATAAAAATCGCTGCTTTTCAGCGAAACCTAAGCTGCAGTTACGAGGTTTTCGTTCAAAGCGACGACATGTACTTAGAAATAAGAAACGTAAGAAGTCGGAAAAGGTTAAATTTTGGCCACATGTTTGGAAATCGCAAAAGAAGGCTCAAACAAATTCACTGTTCTCATATGAATCCATTGTACAACATTATAATGTTTGCAGCGGTCAAAATGTCACTATATGTCAATTACAGAATACCCCGTACATTTGAACCCCGTCGTGCAACGATATCATTCTTTGTAATAGACTAATTTTAGGACATAGTTATACAGTGTTATTGATTTCAATGGCAGATACCAGTAGGTGTTATAATTCACAGAAGAATCGGACCAAATCTATTGCGTATTATGCATAGTGGTATAATAAAGGTAATACAAGAAAATGGTGGTTATTAGCTTTTTCTTTTTCTTTTTTAACAAGACCCACAAATGAATGTTGTCCAAACAAGGCAACCTTTGCAACGAATTTAAATACAAGAAGTTAATAAAGTTTACAGAATGAATGACAGCATGGATCTTAATCTGACTGCATGAGTCACAGACTGATCTGGGAAAAAACTGTTTTCTGAAATGCTAAAACGGTCTTTTACCTCATATCGGTTCAAGGTAGTCCACTCCGTATGAGATTCGCGCGACGTCGGCATTATTCGGGCGACGCCGAAAACATTCGGCGGTGGAGCTTTCCACCTCCGAATGTTTACGACCGCGCCCGAAAAGGTTTGGATACGTAAGGACGCCGCTCGAACAAATCCGATGTTTTATTAATCTAAAAATGGCCACATTACGGGTATTCTACCTTAGATGTTTTAAACATACCAAATATCTTCGTCTTCTCCCAAATATTCTCACCATGATGTTAGACACATCCTCTTGTATGCCTAAGTATCTTTAATTTGTAGATGTAGCAGCAGCAGCAGCAGTGGTAGTAGTAGTAGATGAAGTAGTAGCAGTGGTAGTAGCAGCAGCAGCACTTTTATCGAGGAATGTACGGTAGTCATTGGTAACAGTTTTAAAAGCCAATGACCATCTTACAAAACCAAGACAATAATGCTAAACTCCGGAAACCTCCATGAAAACGTCACTGCTTCGATCCTCCGCCGCTCCGCTTTTTTCTGTCCATATTTCGAATATTTTCCCCATCTGAAAAATATACCATTTTCTTCGAAATGAAAGAAATAAATATCCAGGAAATATTTTAGATATGATCTGGAAAAGAGTCCTACAAGATATTTGAGAACAACGCACAGTCTGATCTAGATCCATGTTGTTCTCTAATAGGTTTTCGTCGCTTTTTTTTCAGCTGTTAGAGACCAACATGGAATAGATTATGGTCAGGCTACATAATGGCACAGGCTGATCTGGATCCATTGCAGTTTACAATACATTAAGATCCCTTTTCTAGATCACGATTCATTTCAGCCATTTTCCAAACAAAACCCGGTTATGACATCCCTAAAATAAAAGGCTTTGGAAAACATTAAAACAGAAGAAGAAAATGCAGCTGAATATCAGCATTTCGTCATTTTGTCTAGACAAACAGCATATATAAGGCCAATCACTGTATGAAGTCTGCCTTTGATCCATTTCCAAACAATCTTTTAGGATGATCATTTTTGAAAGGTTATGCTGACGGCAACAATAATTGATATCATTAGAGGTATTGCATCATTTTAATGTAATAGCAATGCCCACGAGTTCCCCTTTTCGCCCCTTTTCGCATCTTAGTTGTTATGAAATTATAACTTTTATAAATGATGATAAAAAACTGAACAACAGAATTTTAACGTTTTTTTTTTTTTTTTTTTTTTTTTTTTTTTTTTTTTTTTTTTTTTTTTTTTTTTTTTCAAATGAGAAAATATATTTACTGAAAGATATTCCAAACAAGCATTAGTTTTTCAAACGGCTTATCCGGGAAAAAACTGTGGAAACATTGCGGCAATAAAGGATAAAAATGTGGAAAAAGTATGTTTCTTCTTTTCATTTGCATTTAAACATTCTCTCTGCGACAATGTAGGCCTAGGTAGGGCCTAACATAAGTCATTTTTTTTATCAACGTCAAATTTGCTTTCTTCAAAAGCTTTTAAATTGTAGCAGTAAAATATTTCGTCAATCCGTTACCACGCATTGCCTCTTTGATTCACTAAGAGAAAATGGCTTTGGAAACATTCTTGAAAATGCAGAAATTGCTTGTAACAAGCAATTTCTTCATTTCCAATTACAATGTTTTCTACCAATAAAGAACAAACAAATTTAAATGCAATTCACAACATTTTTGAATTTGGACCCATCTAATAATTAATTAGGAAATTATTAAAAGAATCTAGAAGAAAGCGAACATACCTTTTTGCGCCTGATGATACCATACCGAACATTTCCTCCAGAATGATAAATCACGGTATCTCCCCGGGTTCTTATAGTCCGGTACCCGATCCCCGGCACGTTGAGGCAGTCCGTGTGTCAGCCCGGGTGTTAATAGCGCTAATATACAGCACTAGAAAGCCAGGCCCTTGTCTCTCCTGCCACGAATTAGCGGCCATTCTCGCCTAACCGTCATCTGGTATTAGCAGACGACTTTCCATCCCTTTATACGCTACTGCAGCTCAATACGAGACGTTAAAAGTTTTGACTGTTCCAGTTTAACAAGTGTTGCAGACGACTATTTCAAATTTGAAAAAAGACCCAGTTTGTGTTAGAAAACATTGTGAAAAAATGAGGAAATTGTTTGTTGTCACAAACAATTTCTTCATTTTTCACAATGCTTTCCCAAGCCTTTTCTTGGGGGGAGTCAAAATTCACCACTGTGCAGTAAAGCCCAATGTGCCTTTAAAATATTACAATCTACCTAACCGGATCATACCTTGCTGTACATGGCTCTTCCAGTCCTTTACCAGATGGAAAAATTTAGACTGTTCTAATTTGAAAGACGCTGCAGGCATACATGCATAAATGAAGGTAGATAATTTTTATTAAGTATTATGTAGCACAGAAAATATTGAGGCAAAAGCAGAAAATGCTGTTTATCAGCATTTTCTTCTTTTGCCTCAATGTCTTCCAAGCATTTTATCTTAGGGACGTCAAAACCAGACGGCAAAATTTTATACTTGTCCAAACTCAGAATATGTTGCAGACACCATTTTCAAGTGAATGAAATTCAAAATTTGTTTGTCTTTTGAGGATAAAATACATTTTGGTACATGAAGAAATAAAGAAACATCATTTCTTTTAAATCATGTTTTTATGCCAAGATTGGTTATTTTAGTGCGTATAAATGCTTTAACTCATTACCACACAGTGACTCTTTTTTACTCCCCACAAGAAATTGGCTATGGATAAACATTGTGGAAAATGAAGAAATTACTTGTGAAAAGCAGTTTCTTCATTTCCCACAATGATTTCTAACCCGAAATGGAAATATTTTTAAAATTTCACCAACTTGGTATTGTCGTCTGCAGCACCTTTAAAATTGGAGCAGTCGAAAATTTTGTTGTTTGGTAATGGGTTAATTGTTCCTGATAAGCCAAAAAGAAAAAAATCCTGTTAAGCGACGCAATACTAAAGGCTTAGAAAATAATTATGTTCTTTCAGCTAAAAACAACAAAAAAATATAATGGAACTAAAAGCATATTAATACATTTTTTTGTATTTTCCATTTTTTTTCCGTATGTTTTTGCATTCTAGCATCTTTGGAATAATTTTGGCTGAAATATGTCAATATTTGTGATGAATGAACCAAAAATATCATTTAATGCCAGATGAATGATCAACATCAGGATGAATTTAATAAGTTGTAGACACAAGATTTTTCGACGAGAATCTACGATCTTCTAAAATCCGATATCGTTGGTGGGGAGTCAAAACCTCGTAACTACAGCTTGAATAAGCTGGAGTTACGAGGTTTTGACTCCCCACCAACGATATGTTGGTAAACTTCAAAGACGGAACTAAAATGGCCGCGACAAGCCTAGTTGGGGGTTTTCTTTAAAAATCAACTCGGTGACAGGGTTAGTCAGACTGTCCATACTTTATACATAATTTTCTAAACGGCAGGGAACCACGTTACAAAACAACAACAAATAGATCTGCAGAAAGTTTTCAATTATTTTGTTAATGCGTGACCGATTTGAAAATGGTTTGAAGCAGATAAGAGAACCAGATGAAAAGGCATCGACAGCAAACACAATTTTGTTTGCTCGTCAATAACTTATTTAACCCTTTCCCAAACGACAAAAATTTAAGGTGATCCACTTCAAAAACTGACACAAATGACAAAATGGATGTTAATAAAGATAAAATTTGTGTAAAATATGACACAGAAAATATTGAGACAAAAGGAGAAACTGCTGGTTATCAGCAGTTTCTTCTTTTGTTTCAATGTTTTCCCAAGCCTTTTCTATTAGGGACGTCAAAACCAGGTCGTGTAAAATATGACACAGAAAATATTGAGACAAAAGGAGAAACTGCTGGTTATCAGCAGTTTCTTCTTTTGTTTCAATGTTTTCCCAAGCCTTTTCTATTAGGGACGTCAAAACAAGAATGTTCGACCAGTCTAAAATAAATCAGTGCAGTAAAAGGTTAACCCTTGTTCAGATGACATCATTCTAGGATGGCCAATATCCCGGTAACTGTTGCAGACAAAAAAGAAACAAATTAAATTTGAAGAATTTGAATTGTTTAACTGCAGACAATGTCGAGTAAAAAAGAATGGATGCTGGTGTGAATTTAGCATTTTTCCTTCTTTTGTCACAATGTCTTAACAGCAATGCTATCCAATAACCCTTTCCCAAACAAGACCTGGTTTTGACGTCCATAAGAGAATAGGCTTGGGAAAACATTGAAACAAAAGAAGAAACTGCTGATAACCAGCAGTTTCTCCTTTTGTCTCAATATTTTTTATGCCATATTTTACATAAATTTTATCATTAGTAACTTCCATTTTGTCGTCTGCAGCAGATTTCAAATTGGACCTGCCTAAAATTTTGTCGTTTGTGAAACGGTTAAGGTAGTCGATATTAGCCATCGTTTTGGGGATTGGATTAAATGGTTTTTCAATAGCCCCATTTAATGGTGACGGGGCGCACAAATGTTCGCGACACCTTTCAAAATGGCCCCTGACACTTTTCGTGACATTTTAATCAATAAGTTATTTACAGTTTTCGCAGCCCGCCGTGTCTCAACACTTTCCAAAACGAAAAAAAGTATGCCCAAAGCTGCTGCAGACGATAAATGAATGTCGATGAACATAGAATTTGTGTTCAATATAGTGCAGAAAAATTGAGGGAAAATGAGAAAATGCTGGTTATCAATCAGCATTTTCTTCTTTTGTCTCAATGTTTTCCGAAACCTGTTTAATGAGGAATGTCATGTTTGGGAAAGGTTCAACTCTTGCTGTCTGACCTTTAACCCATTACCAAACGACAAAATTTTAGGGTGGCCCAAATTGAAAGATCTTGCAGACAACAATTTCAAGTGAATGATTTTTTTTTTTTTTTTTTTTTTTTTTTTACTTTTTGGGTCTTTTTTATGGAAACCATCATGGGAAATGCAGAAATTGCTTGTCACAAGCAATTTCTTCATTTTCCACGATGTTTTCCATAGCCATCATTTTGTGGGGAGTCAAAAAGAGTCACTGTGTTGTAATGGGTTAAGAAGAGATCGTAACTGTAAATGCTGATAAACAGGATTTTCTCACTTTCCTTCAATATTTTCTGTGCTATAATTCAAGTTTTGTAAAAGGGTTTACAATAACAATTAGTTGTCTGGAAGAGTGGATAGTATAAGCTCTCCTACAGTTTAGGAAAACATCGAAAGAAAAGGCAAAAATGCTGACATAGAGATCTAAATATTTTTAATTTCTTAAATGCAAAATGAACATTTTCTCGACATAAAAGTGGCTGTTGTGCTAACGTTAGTTGGCTCTTTCCAATGGCAAAGAATTTTGTGCTAACAATAGACTAGATTAACTGTTATGTTTTGATTAACCGTCGGTGTTGCTATAAAATCTCGTAACTACGGCTTAAATCAAGCCGTAGTTACGAGATTTTATAACAACACCTACGAAATAATGTTTTGTTTGTCCGAATTTACGTCACGATTAACAGGATAAAATCGTTCCCTATTTGGCATTCAACTCCTCTATTTTCATCACAATATTATACTAAGCAAAACAATTGAAGGATATTCAAATTGCACTGTTTGTAAAAATCAACAAAGGCATATATTCGAACAAAAATCTACAAATAACTTCATATCAATTTCTAATCTTGAAAATCAAAAACATAAAGCAGAGCAATCGTTTCCGGTTTCCCTACGGTATCCGGTTAAACGCTGGTACCCTACAACCAAAAAGTCACACGTCATGAATAACGGATATTTTCACCCTGGAAGTCGACTCAAGACTTACAATTACCTCGCAAATTCATCGCAGATTGAATTACCAAATGTTGCGGTACAGTATTCCATTTCCGAATACGCCCATGTTGGAAAAACCGGGTTGGTCGGTTGTTGTTGTCGGTGACGTAGACGTCTACCCAACGTGTTTCAATCATGCTCGATTGGATAAAGGTTCTGTGAGCAGGATGGCAAATCCTTGGATTGAAACCAAATCTGTTTAAGATGGTGTTTTACAATAATGGCGCCGAATAAGTTTACGTTGACGTCAATGAACGCGTGTTCATCTCCATTTTCCTGTTTAAAAGTTACAGGATGTGAGTCAAACACGTGGTTAATGTAATGTTGGTCAATCAGTGTCATTTAGCACTAAAAGGTTTGTCTCTAGATAACGTAAGATTCCTGTAAACTCCACAACGCTCACGTAACCATATGCGTCACATGTGGGAGTATTGCATACGTGTTATCTCTCGTTCTTATATCGAGAAAAACACGAATTCTGCTGTCAACATGCGACGCCGAAACCAACTTTGGTTGGTGATGAGTACTGTACTCCTGTGTTGCTGGTTCCATCCAAAATGGGTTCTGGTCCATGCGTCAATGTCGTCATGCCAAATCGTTAGCTGTCAACGGCCTACTGGCGTTAATGCCCATGATTATTTAATCCGTTTGTCACAGACTGAATTCTAAGGTTTACCCCTCGCACATCTGTTAGACTCTGGAGTAATTTTGGAAAGCTTTGGAGTCCTAGAACGTAACGAGTTCTTGAGAATGTAACTGTCATCAGCCAAAGACGTCGTTTTCTTACGTCCCCTGTCACGCCGTTTCATAATTACGACTGCCCAGTGATACCGTATGTGTAATCGACTGAATACACATTGCAAAGTTCAAAATCTACGAGTGACGTCAACCTGACGTTCCCATACGTTCAATTGACCAACGGCCTGCCAGCGCTGCAGATCTGTCAGCCATTAACGTTTAATCCTTTTTAATGAATTGATTATAGGCAAGTATGTTTTAATTTACTCAATGAAGCAACTCAGAGTACACATTTATGTGAAAAACTGCACGTAAACGACTCGCTAAGTTTGGTAGTTGACCCCAGTGTTACAGATTGTCCCATTTTGGCATGACCAGTGAAGCATAACTCGATATGGCAGCATAAAATATGAGAGCGAATGTATGTTATAATAAAAAGCATTAGATTTTTATATCATATTTAATCAAAGTTTCTGAAATCTCTGTAGAATTTTAATATCCTTCAATTGTTTTGCTTAGTATATTTCCTATTTTTTCAAAGCGTACCTCAAAACAGGAATTGTTAGTTAAATGGTATTATTTGTGGTACTAAAATGAACATTACATAGAGAAAATCAAAGTGCTGAGAGCACTGTAATTGGACGTCTCTGATTGATTGAGCGGGATTGTACATGAACGAAAGATATTTTATTCATTCTTCTGTGTTTAATTCTATAAGATCGGTTTCGGACATACGAAATCGGCTTTAATACCAGAAAACCCTTCTCAGGCTTCAAATTGATTTGATTGCCGTTTCAAGACAACTGATTTGTCGCTATGAATAATCACTATTAATTTGATTACCAAATTCAATTAAGGCCATGCGATTAGCACTTTTGTCTTCTTGTTTCGGTTTACTATGAGTATTGTCGTCAGTTATACTTTTCATTGATTTTAAAAAGTACGCTACAAAGCAATTTATTCAAAATGTAAGCCAGCGCGCTACATAAATGAAAGCCGCGATAGCTCACTTAGCAGAGCACTCACCTTGTACTTTTTACACATGTTATATCCGGAAGGCCCTGGGTTCGAATTCTACTCAGACATTGTTCTTTTTAATCATCTTTTTTATACGCCGCCGGAGGCGGACGTATATTGGCGTCATCTTCTCCGTCTGTCCGTCCGTCCGTCCATCCGTCCGTCCATCCGTCCGTCCGTCCATCCGTCCGTCCGTCCATCCGTACGTCCGTCCACTTTTCTTGTCAACGTAACTCCTCCTAACTTTCTGGCTGGATCTTCTTGAAACTTGGTCAATGTTATCACCTCAATTGGTAGATGTGCATAAAGGAAGGATTTTATGGTTCGTTGATTTTTGCCAGAGTTATGCCCTTAAAAACTTAGGCTCTGGGGCTTATTGAAATTGTAGCCTTGTCAACGCAACTCCTCCTAAGTTTCTAGCTGGATCTTAATGAAACTTGGTCAATGTTATCACATCAATTGGTAGATGTGCATGAAGGAAGGATTTTATGGTTCGTTGATTTTTGCCTGAGTTATGCCCCTTAAAAACTTAGTCTCTGGGGCTTATTGAAATTGCAGCCTTGTCAACACAACTCCTCCTAAGTTTCTGGCTAGATCTTAATGAAACTTGGTCAATGTTATCACCTCAATTGGTAGATGTGCATGAAGGAAGAATTTTATGGTTCATTGATTTTTGCCAGAGTTATGCCCCCTTAAAACTTAGTCTGTGGGGCTTATTGAAATTGCAGCCTTGTCAACGCAAGTCCTCCTACGTTTATGGCTGGATATTAATGACACTTGGTCAATCACCTCAATTGATAGATTTGCATGAAGGAAGGATTTTATGGTTCATTGATTTTTTCTAGAGTTATGCCCCCTTAAAACTTAGTCTCTGGGGCTGATTGAAATTGCAGCCTTGTCAACACAACTTCTTCTAAGATTCTAACTGGATCCTTATGAAACTTGGTGGATGTTATTACCTTAATTGGTAGATGTGCATGAAGTAAGGATTTTATGGTTCATTGATTTTTGCCTGAGTTATGCCCCCTTAAAACTTAGTCTGTGGGGCTTATTGAATTTGCAGCATTGTCAACGCAAGTCCTCCTACGTTTATGGCTGGATATTGATGACACTTGGTCAATCACCTCAATTGGAAGATTTGCATGAAGGAAGGATTTTATGGTTCATTGATTTTTTCTAGAGTTATGCCCCCTTAAAACTTAGTCTCTGGAGCTGATTGAAATTGCAGCCTTGTCAACACAACTTCTTCTAAGATTCTGACTGGATCCTTATGAAACTTGGTGAATGTTATTACCTTAATTGGTAGATGTGCATGAAGTAAGGATTTTATGGTTCATTGATTTTTGCCTGAGTTATGCCCCCTTCAATCTTAGTCTCTAGTGCTTAATGATATTTCAGTCTCGTGAACGCAATTCCTTCCAGGTTTTTGACTGGATATTTATAAAAACCTTTTTGTGAACACAACTTTTTACAGGTTTTTGTGTGAATATTTATAAATCCTTGTCAATGTCATTTTTTTGTCTCAAGTTTTATAAGTGGCGGCGTATATTGTGACCATGGCACTCTTGTTCGACTTCTATCTCCACCACCGTTGGCGAAAAAACGACCGCAGTGATTTAGAATCGATCTTAACACAAATTCAACGAAATAAAGTAATGAAACGCCGATCATTTACATACAATTCCGCTCAATCAATGAGAGGTGTCTAAATATAGTGCTCCAAGCACTTTGATTTTTATTCCTGTTTAGAGTAAAAAAAAGAAAAAAAAAACACGGTAGCAGTTTTCCCTGGTTGTGGTTACAAATCAAATTCAATACATACTTTTCCTGAAACAAAATACCAGATGAATTGGAACACCTAACCATGGATTCCTCATACAAGTACTACCGCAGCATCCTTACATCTACAGATGTGCATAAAAAGAAGAAATTGGGAACGTGCCGTCGGGAAAATGGCAGTGGAGTACAATAAGCAATTTAAATGTTCATATCATTATCAACGAAAATTTGAGAATAGCAATGTCCCTATCTGTAAACATATTCATACGATCATCCAGGTACCATCTGTTGCAGACCCATTGCTTCATCTTCTTAGCTCAATACACGTAAACGGGTCGCTTAAACGAAATAAATACAGATCGCTGTCACTTAGTCTTATACTAGTAATAATCATTGTTGTCATGACCATCGATCAGTATGTAAATAGGTCATGATACTGTCGAATATCAGTGATACAGATGCTGGAGAAAAAAAAAACACTCGTAAGAGCAACTATTTTTCTGAATAGGTGGATTTCACTAGTGTCTCATCTGAGGCTGTTCAGATGGAACCCCGATTTGTCATCGAGTCGAACCCGAGTTGCGAAATGAACTCACTCCCCGATAATCAATTTCAAAACCCTGGTTCCAAAGTAAGTCTCGTGGAAACACCGTTCCTTTAAATATGTCAAAGACTTAAACAACAATGATCAAAGAAAAGGAACCTATCATGCACAATACGTGCATTAAATTGGGTAATCATTCTAAAATGTGTGTTTTCAGTAAACACATCAAGAAAAAACAAATGTTTTACAGAAGAAATAATCCGAACTGGTTTTGAACCAACGGCGTTCCAGATTTCAAACTGAAAAAAGGTTGCGAGGTTAATCCTTTCCCGTTTGAGCTATCGCTGCTGCTGATGATATAGGGTGTCTGTTTACATTATAACCATAGTGTATGCATGTATCGCTTTCTAAAGATCTTACCCTTTACACAATAAATATTACGAAAGTCAAAAACTACAAGAAAATGATTAAATCGAAAAAAGATCGTAAAGTTGGTTAAGACGTGGCATGAATTGAATCGGCCAATGAATCTTATAGTATTTGTTAGAGAACACATAGAAAGTAGGAAAAGATACGACAGTTTTCCTGTGTGGTCGCAAAATCTATCTTGAATTTTGGTCAACTGGCAATTGAGTCTGAGAAAGGGTTTTTTGGTAATGAAAACCCATTTCGCCTGTCCAAAAGTGGTTATAAGAATTGTACGTCCTTTCGGACGTCCAATTAAAAATCGTTGTGAGAAAAGAAGATATTGAATTTGACCCTTTCCTAAATAAGGATACATTTTACCACACCTATTGGCAAATGCTTTGGGAAAACAATGAGACCAAAGAATGGTTGTGTTGTTTACGTTTTCTACTGTTGCCTCATTATTTTCAAGGTTTTATCATACAAAGATCTGTGATCATATAAACACTTTTCGACAAAAAGTCGTAACTGCAACTTAAAACAAGCTGCAGTTACGAGGTCTTTATTGAAACACATCGATATCTTTATCAACGACAATCATACCGACTGCCGAAGCATTCAAACTAGAGCACACAAACACCAAAAACATATCGCCGTTTAGGAACGGATTACATAGCAAAAGATAAGAGGGGGACATTCATGCGCGGATCCAGAGGGGGGGTCAGGGGGTCATGACCCCCCTGGAATTTGGCGAAAAAAGGGGTTATCAAAAAATTACTAGTTTTGTCCCAAATAAGCTGCGTCATTTGTCCCTGTGTGCCACGACAAACCGTTGTTATATTTAGTCCTGACCTCTATCTGCATACACGGATCCAGAGGGTGGAGTCAGGGGGTCCTGACCCCCCCCCCCCCCCCTGGAATTTGGCGAGAAAGGGGTTAAAGATTGGATGACCCCCCCCCCCCCCCCCTGGGAAAAATTCCTGGATCCGCGCTTGACATTCCATAGTTTTTAAATTCAAATGCAAACCATATGTTGTAGGTACTCATTGAAATCGTATCGATGAGACGATTCCAATAAGTAAACACAACACGGGGTTTAATGAACATTATTAACCCATTACCAGACGATAATATTTAAGACTGGTCCAAATGCAAAGATGATGCAGACAACAATTTCACGTAAATGAAATTTTGCATGCCTTGGTCTTTTTACATAGAAAACATTGTGGGAAATGAAGAAATTGTTTGTCACAAGCAATTTCTTCATTTTCCACGACGTTTTCCAAAGCCATTATCTTGTTAGGAGTCAAAAGGAGTCATTGTGTGGTAATGGGTTAATGAAAAAATCAATTCAGAAAAGCCATCATCCCCTCTTTTCTATAGCTCCGAGGTTAACCAATTACCGAACAATGTCGTTCTTTGACGCCCATTTAGACAGACACTTTCGAAGACATCGTGGCAAATGAAGAAATTGCTTGTTACGAGCAATTTCTTCGTTCCCCACAATGCTTTCAACACAAGAAGTCAAAAAAAATGAAAAGTTTCATTCAGCCAAGCCAAGACTTCCGGTTTTAACATTCGTGTTCGCTTCATTTTCTCAGACGGCCTCCGGCGACGATTAGTGATAATAAATGGAAGTCATGTTTCACCACCTTTACTATTCTGCTAATCATTTTCTAACGGTGTTCTTAGCGACTCTGGAGATTGATCACGTCATTGCCCGCTCGATGAACCTCCTTGGAGTTAACCAATTACCAAACGACAACATTTTAGACTGATCCAAATTCATAGACAACGCAGACGACAATTTCAAATGAATTGATTTTAGCTCCACTGGCCTTCATGCCAGCGGGCTATTGTCATGGCGTTGTGTCCGTCGTGCGTGCGTCTGTCCGTCCGTGCGTCCGGCCGTCAACTTTTTCTTTAATGGATTTCAATCAAACTTCACAGGAATGATCCTTAGGTGGTCCTCTATCAGATTCCTTCAATCAATTCTGATTGAACCATAAAGTCTGGATTTATCTGCCCTTGAATTAAAAAAACGGCTTTTTTCACTTGTTTTCACTCTGGCCACTACAAATATTGATCAATCAAAACAAGACTTGGTCAGAATGTTGGTGCTGATAAGATCTTGTCTGAGTGCAATTTTCAGCTTGGTCTGAATATTACGTCTTGAGTTATGTGCCCTTGAAATTGGCAAAACTACCATTTTTGACCTTATTTTTACTCAACCATTAATATCCACCAATCAACACAAAACTTTCACATTATCTTACTGGCCAAAAGATCTTGTGTTGGTGTAATTTTCAGCTTCATATGAATCTTAAATCATGATTTATCTGCCCTTCAATTTTACAAAATTGTTGTTTTCGACTTTGATTTTACACTCTTTACACCCACAAATATTGAATAATCAGGTCAAAACTTAAACAAGATGTAGGTGAAGTTATGATCTTGCTTTAGTGTGATTCTTAGCTAGATAGGAATATAAAATCATCAGTTATATGCCTTTCAATTTGACAAAATTGCTAATTGTGACTTTTTTTTACTCTCACTATAATAAAGACTGTTGCAAAGCTTGGTAACTAATAGATCTTATATGAATGTATTTTCAGCTTTCTTGTTACTTTGTAACTGCTTTAAGAGCAACACATATTGAAAAATCTAGTGAAAACTTGTACTTGATATTACAAGAAATTCAGGTTTGATAACCATTTGCATTATTTTTGGAAAATGGTTTTCCCAGAATCTATTTTTAGCTCAAATATATTTTTTAGAAATATGAAATATTTTGGAGAGATCAATGTTCTGTTAATTTAGATCTGTTGGAAAGAAGGAAAATTTTAATTGCTTGTGACATCTTAAGCAAGAATGTTCTCCCATTTCCTTTTACCCTTTCTCAAATGGCAAATATGTAATTTTACTTTCTTTGCTTCAAGAACCACACATTTTGAACAATCTAGTTTTGTTACTTTCTTTTAGCTCTATGAAACGCAAGCATCGAACAATCTAATCAAAACTTGGATTAAATATTACATGAAATTCAGGCCTGTGGAGCGACTCAATACCTTCAGGTCTTCTAGTTTTTTAATAGAAAGCATTGTGAAAAATGAAGAAATTGCTTATCAATCATAAGCAATTTCTTCATAATTCACAATGTTTTCCTAAGCCTTTATCTTGTGAGGCGTCAAAAGTCGTTACTGTGTGGTATTGGTAAAATTCTATGAACACTAGTTATGACTTGTTTTAACAAGAATTACCTAAGCCCATCCTAAAATCCTTTTTTTTTTTAAACTTTATCTTGGACAAAACCTGGTTTTGACGTCAATAATTAGAAAAGGCTCATGAAAACATCAAAACAAAATGGGACAACGCTGAGTGCAATTTTCTCCGTTTGTTTCAAATTTCCATGCTATTTTACAAACAACCCCACCTTTATCAACACACAGTTTGTCGTCTGCAATAGAAAACATTGAGACAAAAGGAAAAATGCTGTTTATCAACATTTTCTTTTTCCTTAATGTTTCCCAAGCATTTTCTGTTAGGTATGTCAAAACAAGGCAATGGTTTGTAAATGTTCAGTCATAATCGTTTGCTTTTAATGAGAAAACAAACGATATTGTTTTCGAAGCAGAACTGCACTGAAACGTTCAAAGTAGAATTTCTGCTCATCGTGAACCGGAGATCGAACAAGGGACATCTTGAGTGAGAGTTTAATACGCTACCATCTGCAACCATGGCCGAAGCCCCCGGTGATATTTGAACCCGGGACCATTAGGTCCCAATTTGATTACAAGAGGGCCAGAATGGCCCTACATCACTCACCTGGAAGAAGTTTGAGACACGCCCACTTTTTTTTACAAATCAAAAATTCGTGAACAAAAGGGTCATTCAAGGAACATTGTTGCAAAGTTTGGTTCAAATTGGAACAATGCTCGATTTTTAAACAGTTTTCTTATGATTTCTTTAAGTCTGATAAGTCACGCCCTGCCACACCCACATTCTTCACACCAACATTTCTTTTGTTGAATACAAAATTTGCCAACAAATTTTGAAAAGGGTCGCTAAAGGTACATTGTTGAAAAGTTTGGTTCAAATTGGCCCAATGTTTGATTTCTAAAGAATTTTCGTATGATTTCTCGAAGTCCAATAACACTGCCCTGCCACACCGAGATTTTTGGACAATGAAAATTTGTATACGCATTTTTAAAAGAGTCATTCAAGGAAACTTTTTGCCAAGTTTCGTTCAAATTGGCCAAATGTGTGATTTTTAAAGAATATTCTTAGGGTTTCTCTAACTTCGATAAGCCACGCCCGCTTTTTCAGACGAATCCAAAATTTGCAAACAAATTTTAAAAAGAGTCACCCAAAGAACATTTCTGTAAAGTTTGGTTCAAATTGGGCCAACAGTAGCTTTTTGAAGAATTTTCCTAGGATTTCTCTGAGTCCGATAAGCCACGCGTTTTCACGCCCACTTTTTCCGACGAATCAAAAATTTGCGACCAAATTTTGAAGAGTCACCCAGGGAACATTTCTGCCAAGTATGGTTCAAATTGGGCCAATGGTTGATTTCTAGAGAATTTTCTTAGAATTTCTCTTAGTCTGATAAGTCACGCCCTGCCACTCCCTCTTTTTCTGACGAATAAAAAATTCACGAATAAATTTTGAAGAGTCACCCAGGGAACATTTCTGCCAAGTATGGTTCAAATTGGGCAAATGGTTGATTTATAGAGAATTTTCTTAGATTTCTCTTAGTCTGATAAGTCACGCCCTCTTTTTCTGACGAATAAAAAATTCACGAATAAATTTTGAAGAGTCACACAAGGAACTTTTCTGCCAAGTTTTGTTCAAATTGGGCCAATGGTTGATTTTTAAAGAATTTTCTTAGGATTTCTCTAAGTACCATACGCCACGCCCACTTTTTTTGACGAATCAAAAATTCGCGAACAAGTTTTAAAAAGGGTCACCAAGGAACATTCCTGCTAAGTTTGGTCAAAATTGACCAAATGGTTTAGGAGGAGAAGATGTTTAAAGAAATGTGAACGGACAGACAGACGGTGAGTGACCACAATAGCTAACCATGGGCACTTCGTGCTCAGGCGAGCTAAAAACCAGATATTTCATCTTATTTCATTCTGTAACATCTGACAGTCAACTGTTAAAAGGTCATCTTCAATGATCCTAAACTGGTACCCTGTCGTCTCCCTGTGAGACTCTAGAAATCGATAGGCTTAGGGGCAGTAACCCAGTCTACAATTATGCCGGAAAATCCATTTTTACTTATTTTAAATCTAACCAATTAAATTTCTTATATGGTTTTCCATTACAAACATGCACAAACGTTAAACTTCACTAAGAGGAGGTGCAGTATTTTTCAGTTTTAATCCCTTTCAAAAGCTTTCGATGGTCAGTGGAAAATCCTCTTGAAGATGACCCCCTCATGGGCACCTTACGGATGTAAATGTCTATATTGATAAAATCTGATTGTAATCAGACAGTTTCGGTCCCAATGCCAGAGTGCTACATGTACATGGCATGTATCACCAAATCAAAACACCTCTTGGGATAGGCTACATCCATGCTTTTCATCGAAAACCTCGTAACTGCAGCTTAATACAAGCTGCAGTTAAGAAGTTTTCATTGAAAAGCGACACGTTGCATTGGAAAGACAGGAAATGCGAGGACTAACAATAAATAACACTATATTATTTTCAAGTTTTAATCCATTGCTTTCTTTTTTATCAAAACAATAAATAGGTTTTACGTAAAAAATCTTAGTTCATTCAAATCAACACACTATTAACTAGAGTCTCAAACAAACATGGTTAATCGTTTACTCGTCTACCGACCGCTTGTAACTCTTTCATAAACAAGCCTGGTTTTGACATTTTTCACAGAAAAGGATCGAAAAAACATCAAGGCTAAAGCAGAAAATGCTGATCATCAGCATTTTCTGCTTTTGCCTAAGTACAGTCGACACTCGTTATGTCGACATTGGATCAGTCGAAATTCCGCTTAAGTCAAAGTGAGTCATGTCCCATCCTCAACAATGGATTATCGAAAGGATTGATCAAAATAATTTCGAAACAAATACAGCCATTGAAATTTAGTAGGAAAAGGATAGAAATTGCTCGTTTCAAGCAATTTCTTTCCTTTTCCTACTATATTTCAATTATGGACACATATTTTTCCCATCAAAAATGGTTAAATATCATTTTCATCAAAAAATAATCAAAATCGGATGAGTCGAACTCCGGATATGTCGAGGTATTTTGACGACCCCTCTGACTTCGACACAACGAGTGTCGACTGTATTTTCTGTGTTGTAAAAAGATATGCTTGTTGTCAACATCCAACTTGAGGTCTACAGCAATAAAACAAGTCATGTCTCCTACAACCTTTACTTATCCCATCAAAAAAACAAAACTCTGCTTTCCTTTGAAAACCTTGTAACTACAGCTTAAAACAAGCTGTAGTTGCGACATTTTTAAGAAAAGCGATGATAAGAAAGACTAAAATCAGGTATTTGTTTTTCAAAAATCTATCCATGATTATTTTCAATTTGTCCTTTACAACATTTCATTCACAGAAATCTTTTGATAACCTTTAATTTAACTTGTTCTATACATTAACCCTTTCCCAAACGACAAAATTTTAGGGTGATCCGCTTCAAAAATTGCCACAAAAGACAAAATGGATGTTACTAAAGATAGGATTTGTGTAAAATCAGGTACAGAAAATATTGAGACAAAAGGAGAAACTGCTGGTTATCAGCAATTTCTTCTTTTGTTTCAATGTTTTCCCAAGCCTTTTCTATTAGGGACGTCAAAACCAGTTCTTGTTTGGGAAAGGGTTAATTACTTTTACAAATGCATAATTCTGACCCATTATGCCAAGAGGAAACATCTAAGAAAGAGCGTAATTTATTAAGCATTGTGTTGGCTGCTCTTTATCAAAATATTCCATTTTGATATAGTACTTGTAATCTAAAATTTTCGGTTGGAACCGAACACAAATTGGACCTAGACTTTCCATTTTTAGTTTGACACGTCACACATATATTTTGTTTTACTGCTTCAACTAACAAGTACATATCGTCGGTGTAAATGCACAACTCCTATGTCGATTTCAGCAATTTTCAAAGTACAAACTTGTGTGCTCAATTAAGACGATTCTCGCAGGTTTTGTGATATTTTTACTAATCAGTATTAATGACACATTACTTGTGAACGATATGTCCAAAGTTCAAGTAAAACATTTCAGTTTGGGAAAAGTTATTACACATTTTCCCCTCCCCTTTAAAATTGTCCAAATACGAAATAGGAGGTTTTGCATTTACGACGATATTTTCTTTATTTTTTTTGTGCGGCAGCATTAATTTTGACAAGATGGGTCTCGTGTACTAAAGTGACAGATTCGAGAGAATTATTATCAAAGATTTACCAGCTATGTGTGATCCAAACTCTGTATTGTGTTTCAGTTAAAGTGGGTAATGAATGATTTATAACACTTTTTAACAGAATTTTGTTAATATTGCAGGGGCTGGAGCATGTAACCATGAATTCCTGACATTTCTCTAACCAGCACTACTACAATATCCAATCCAAACATCCAGTTGCTCTTTCATTTAGATGGTTCACATCCATTGGTGAGAAACATTTGACTCAAAACTGGCAGAGCCCAGGTTCAAACCCACAACCCCTGCATTGATAGTCTGGTGTTACGGACTGTCATGTCATTCCTTCCTTTTTTCTCTTTCTCTTTTTAGCCTTTTCCCAAACGACAAAATTCAGACTTCCGATTTGAAAGCTTTGAAAGATGATAACATTAATGTTACAAAAGGTAAACTTTGTGTACAATAAAATTCGGAAAATATTGAGGCAAGAGGAGAACAAGATCTTCACAGAGCGGCGCATATAGGCCCGAGAGGGGCTTGTCAGTAAAATGGGCATTTTTCTTAAATTCAAGGGCAGATAATTCAAGAACGAAAAGAGTTATCTGAATTCCGTAAGCGGTGTGTACAACTAGACACCATGGAGATTCATTGTGGCAAGTTTGATAAATGCCGATCAATACTGTAGGAGGATTTGGGCACACAAGAAATTGCGAACGGACGGACAGACGGACGGATGACCATGGCCATAACATAGTACGACACTTCGGGCATATAAAAAGCTGGTTATCAGCTTTTTCTTCTTTTGCCTCAATGTTTTCCAAAGTCTATTCTAAAAGGGTCGTCAAAAGCAGGTCTTGTTTGGGAAAGGCTTAAACCAAACTGACAGTTTTTTCTGCATTCTCTGTTTGTTTAACAAATTAAACCACATGAGCACATAATTCATGGGGTAATGGCACAACCATTTAAACTGTTTCCTAAATAGTAAACTTTTATTGTGGTCCGATTTGAAAGAAGTTACAGACGACAAAATAATTGTTCTAAAGAGTAGAAAATGTGTCTATTGTAGCATAGAAAACATTGCGAGAAAAGGAGAGATTGATGAATAGTAACCATTTATTATTTTACATTTTCTCCTTTTGCCTCAATGTTTTCCCTACTATCATGCAGGCAAATCCAATCTTTACTAACATCCATTTTGTATTTTGTGTTCTGCGGGAACTTCTGAATTAGACCACCCCAAACCTTTGCAATTTGGAAAAGGTTTACATATTGTTGTTTGGGTCAGAGTACAATAAGTTTTGTGCCACACCGTCCATTTATTCCTCAGCTGTTTTATGACGAGACATTTCCGTTGGTAAGAGTTTGTTCACTTTGTTGACTGTTTGGGACCACGAATGAAGGAACAAAGGGGAAAAGTTTGTGACACTGCTCTTGATAAGATTTCACCTCCGTCTCACATTTTCCAAAATTGCCCCGACACATGGATTCTAGAACCTCTATACAATTCTGTAAAATAAGAAAGAAACCATAGAGAAATATCTTGTGCAATTTTTAAGGTAAAGTTCCAAAGGGAACTGATTATAACATTTTATAGCATTGCTCAGTCTCAAATTTTCTGCAAACTACTTAAATATATTGTGTGCTATGGGTGTCACAATTCAATAACTATGATATAATAAAGCATTGGAGTAGTATCATTTATTTTTCGTTCCTGAAGAAGGCATTTTCAGGGGTAAAAGTTGAAAATTTTGAAAAACCTGAAAACCTGGAAAAGTCTGTATTTATATAGTAAAAATCGAGAAAATGGGGCATTTTGGAATACTCAAAAACCTGAACTTCAGGCATATGCCTGAAAACTTTTACCCCTGCATTTTGCCCAAAAAAAATTGAGACTGAGCTCTATTAGAAAATGCAATCTTAAATAGTATTTTTTACAAATACAAGGGGCACATTATGCTTGGCATTAAAACCAGATTGGATAATTGAACATTTGATTGGATACCTTTCTGTTACACATATTTCAATCTAGTTTGAGTAAACCAAGTCAATAGTATAATCATTCAACCTTTTCCCAAAATATTGATACATTTTGACCTGTTCATGTCTCTAAGATTATCAAAAGTATAGATGAAATTCAAAAGGACAAAAATGCTGATATTTGTTTTTCCTAAATCATTTTCACTGTAACAAATAATATTATTTTGAGTCTAATCATTTTTAATTTCTGCGACACAATTGAAATCTAATGATTTTTGTCTTCGGCAACACAATTGAAAATAGAATATTCAAAGGCAACACAATTGAAAATAGAATATTCATTAATCAAAGTTTTTATTCTAAATGTTTCAAAATCATCATCATAATTTTGATTTACATGCAGGCGGTGGTACTGCTCCAGCATTAATTTGACCACAAGTCTGGCTGCATGCATGGCAAACTTAACTTCACATCTCCATTATTCTTGCCATAGATATTGGAAATTGACAGTGGTCTTCCACTAGAATGTGTCCACTCTTCTAAAGATGTTTTTGCTCTGCCAAAAGCATGTATTCCTGAACTTTAGACTTATCATTGCTGTTTGGGACATATTTGAATGTTTGTTTGTTGACCTACCTTTGGACAGACCCCAGTAAAATCGTCTTGTAAACTTGTGGCTAGAGAGATAGCTTCTTGTTGTACATCACAAGTGGGTGTGAGCTCATACATCATGTGAGCAGCTGTAATCATTCAACAAAGCATAATAGAATTAACTCTTTCAAGAACAAGACCTTGATATGACATCTCCACAAACTCCAAACAAAGAAACTTAGGAAAGCACTGAGGAAAAAGAAGAAAAAAACTGATGACCAGCATTTTCTCTTTTCCCATCAATGCTTTTCATCCTATGATGTTCAAATATCCAGATTTTCGTACAATTATTTTGTCATCTACAACACCTTGGAGGTAGGAATCACAGTAAATAATAATTCAGAGCTCCTGATAAGAGGGGGTGATGACTTTTTAAATTACAATAATTCTGTTATTGCTCATCAAACCCTATGTTGTGGGTACTCATTTGTATCGTCTCATCCAGGCGATTCAAATGAGTACCCACATCATAGGGTTTGGAATTGAAATAACAAAGTTAGAATGTCTTCACCCCCACTTATCCATAGATCTTATCACCATTAATATGTTGTTTGTCAAAGCGTTCATTTTCAAAACCTTTGTGACCAAGGCTGTAATAATTTTCAGCAACTAGTAAAATCTCTTATCAAAGCATAATAGGATAACAAAATTCACTGTTAAATCATGTTTTTCTTCTACCAAGCATAAAAAGTTATCATGGAGAATTTGATGATTAAGAGAAGCTAATTCTGAAAGATTTTCTCTAAGTTGTCAAATTTTAGAACTTGCAGGGTTGCCAGCACTTTGGTGAAACAAAATTCCCTGACTTTTCACTGACTTTTCCCTGACCAATTCATGTTTTTCACTGACCAAAATCGTCAGTAAGGAAGAAATCCTTTTTTATCCATACCTGCAGCATAAATGTGATAAAATAAAACTTATAAGCTTTGATTATAATATGCAAGCTGTTTACATTAGACAATATAGCGTCACATCATCCCATTTAAGATTTCCGTAATATTTTGTATCACTATTCCCTGATTCAATATCACAGCTGCATATAGATCTAGATGAATATTGGAATTAAATATTATTTTTTCAACATAAACAGGGCTTTTCTTCCTTCTATAATAGAGGCCGAAATTCGGTGGCTTCCCAATTGGAAAATGGCTCATTTTTTCCCAATTTCAAAGTAAGAATTTCCCAATTTTCAAAACTAAAATTTTCAAAATTAGAAAATGAATAATGATCAACTACCTACAGGGAATTCTTAATCATTAAGAAGCAGAGTGGGTTCTATAATTTAGTAATTCTGGTTATAGTGTTATTTAAGAAAATTCATTTTCATTTGAACATTTATTCTCCTGTGTCTTCTTTTTCCCAATTTGACAAAAATCGCGCTAAAATTTCCCAAAATGACTGACCAGGGCCCCTTCCCAATTTCTGGAATAAAAGCCCTGATAAGAAAGTAGCTACCAAGCTTATCATAATAAGTAGACAATCAGCAATAAAAAAAGGATAAAACAAAGGAAAATCGGACTCGCCCAACCTAGGATTTTTTTTATTTGGCTTAAGTATTGTATCTATTCATATTAATTAAGGTTGATTTTTTTAGGATTCGAGGCTCCCTTTTATTAACCTTGCAATCAAGGAAAAGAAATTAGAAATACAAACATAGATGTATTAACATTAATACAAACAAAATGTGTATGTTCATTCACAACAACATTTACACACTCACTGAATTTATGCTTTTTAAAACAATCATAAAGTATAAATCTAAGAACATTGAAACTTTGTCATGTTATAAAAATATAAGTCTGTGCTATCAATCTTTAGGCTGAATGAAGTTCCTAGATAAAAACTGATAACTATAATCACCAAGTTAAGAAGGTAATGCTTCTTAAAATCACTTTTATACTTTGTTTACTGTTATTTGAATTCAATGCTTAATTGTGAGTGTGATAATGTCATATATCAAAAGCCTAAAGACTGCCATAGTCAATGAAAACCTTCAATGCAAACATCTTTCGACCTTTGAAATAAATTCTCCCTGCCTTTTCACTGACTTTTCAGGATTTTGATTTTTCACTGACCAAATTTCAAAATTCCCTGACAATTCCCTGACCTTGAAAAAATATCCAATTTCCCTGACTTTTCAAGACTGCTGGCAACCCTGACTTGAAAAAGATGTCTGAAATCTGTAAAATTGGTTTCTTCTTAAAAATTTTCATCTACAATTTAACAAGGGCACCATAGTCACAAAATACACAGCCTTTTTGCATGAAGTCACCTTATTTCCATAATGCAGCATGATATCACAAAACCCAAACATATGCGCAGTCAGGTGACTAGGAACATTCTGTGATTATAAATAATTCAAATCTGACCATGAATGCAGGATTTGTGTTAAATAGATGTGAACGTCCAATGGACCATTAATGTCATTATGGCATAATCATTACAAACACAGGGACGGACAGAGACGTTACAAATACAGGGTGGATAATCACATGATGCAACATATTCAGAAAATCTTCAATAATTTTGTTAATTCTTGGCCGATTTGAATTCGGTTTGGAGAAGGTGGACAGACGTCTCGCATTAGATGAAATTTTGGTTTATCTTCAATAACTTTTTCATCAGTTAATTTTTCAAAAATCCAACACGTAGAGCTTATTCCAGACATTTTCACAACTTTTCTGCTTCAAACCGAATTCAAATTGGCCAAGTATTAACAAAACTATTAATGATTTTCTGAAACTCTGAGTCACATGATTATCCACCGTGAGAAATATATGACCACCTTTTGTGGAGCTAGCAAAAGGTTTACACTCACCAGCAGCTCTATGTAATACTGATTTACTGTTTCTCTCTAAGAATTCTTGATTTAATGTAACTGCATCTTTATTTCCATACAAATGTGACATCTCTTGTTCTAAAACTGTCACCATGGGTTCTGGTAACGATGACTTCTGTTGATTCACTGAAATGAAATTCAGTAACCTGCTGAAACAGAGGCATTTCTAACATTTTCATATTCTTGAACAACTTCCCTCTTTTTTTTATAGAAATGAGTTTACCAATTTCCACTCATCGACTCTTTTTGACCCCAAAAAAGATATCGACTTTGGAAAACATTGCTGAAAATGAAGAAATTGCTGGTCATAAGCAATTCCTTCATTGCTGGTCATAAGCAATTCCTTCATTTCCCACAATGTTTAACAATTCACATTCAACTCAAATTTTAATGTGACTAGAAATATATGATTAGACCGAATTTTGCAATGACATACAATTGCTACATACCAGTATTTCATCACTTTCCTGTAATTTTCACAGGGTCACATAAGCATGTAACTAAAAGGGTCATCTAAGAACTTAATTGATAGTTTGACGGACATTGGCCTTTAAATTTAACAAGAGGGCCATGATGGCCCTAGATCGCTCACCTGAAATTTTTTGCCTTGTTGAAATAAACATTTTGACCTGTATAGCAGCAAATTAAGAATTTTGCAATAAAGCCCCTTTTCCTTAGTTTTTCAAAAGAATGAAACAAAATTCAGCCTTTTCAAGTATTTGCTCTTTTGCCCTTTTTCTGATGCCGCTGCACTAAGAGCTTTGATATTAATCAAATTCTTATAACAACTTTGAAAGTTTCTTCACCCAAACATTATTCGTGTGAAGTTTTAAGAATATTGGCCGACTACATGTAGTAAGCCAGAGGATTTTTAAAAGATTTGGCAATTTTCCCCTTTTCTCATGCCGCGGCAGTCAAAGGCTTTGATGGAATCAAAGTCTCTCAAAAACTTTGAAAGTCTTTCACCCAAGGATCATTCATGGGAAGTTTCAAGAAGATTGGCCAACTAGTTGAAGGCAGAAGATTTTTACAAGATTTGGCTATTTTCCCTTTTTCTCATGCCACGGCAGCCAAAGCCTTTGATGGAATCAAATTCTTTTAACAACTTTAAAAGCCCTTCACCCAAGGATCATTCATGTTAAGTTACAAGAATATTGGCCTACTAGTTAGGCAGTAGAAGGTTTTTAAAAGATTTGGCTATTTTCCCCTATTCTCATGCCGCGGCAGCCAAAGTCTTTGATGGAATCAAATTCTTTTAACAACTTTGAAAGCCCTTCACTCAAGGATCATCCATATGAAGTTTTAAGAATATTGGCCAACCGGTTAGGCAGAAGAAGATTTTTAAAAGATTTGGCTATTTTCCACTTTTCTCATGCCGCAGCAGCCAAAGTCTTTGATGGAATCAAATTCTTTTAACAACTTTGAAAGCCCTTCACTCAAGGATCATTCAAATGAAGTTTCAAGAAGATTGGTCCACTGGTTAGGCAGAAGAAGATTTTTAAAAGATTTGGCTATTTTCCGCTTTTCTCATGCCGCGGCAGCCAGAGTCTTTGATAGAATCAAATTCTTTTAACAACTTTGAAAGCCCTTCACCCAAGGATCATTCCTGCCAAGTTTCAAGAAGATTGGTCCAGTGGTTTAGGAGGAGAAGATCTTTAAAGAAATTGTGGACGGACGGCCGGCCGGCCGGACGGACGGACGACGGACAACGACCGATCACAATACCTCACCTTGAGCACTTTGTGCTCAGGTGAGCTAAAAATGGATAAAGACTTACTAACCTAGTTTGAGAAACCTGAGTAAATATATGTGAAGTTGTGGGTTATCTCTCTCTGCCTTACATCCCCTCTTTAATGACTGTAACATGATTAACATTTTACCTGTGGGGATGAAAAATATGCAGAATTAGAGGTATGGATGAGAAATAAACAAAAATCTTATTACTCAAGTTTACTCTTTCCCAAACAAGACCTGGTTTTGACGTCCCTAATAGAAAAGGCTTGGGAAAACATTGAAACAAAAGGAGAAACTGCTGATAACCAGCAGTTTCTCCTTTTGTCTCAATATTTTCTGTGCCATATTTTACACAAATAATTTCTTTATAACATCCATTTTGTCAATTGCGGAAGTTTTCGAAGTGGATCACCCGAAAATTTTGTGGTTTGGGAAAGGGTTAACCTAGTCCAATTCTTATGTGATTCACAGGTCAGAATTTTCGAGCAATGTCGTTAACTTTTGGCTGTGGAAATTATCCATTTTTTCTCACTTGTGACATATCAATTTCAGATACTGTATGAATGGTTACGTCACAGGAAACATTCTAACTCTGCGTGAATTTCATTCAGGATGGACTACCTTTGCGATTTAAATTGAAAGCGGTATGTTAAACATAAGCACTACATACATTTTGCTGAAAATAGATTGTTTTCCAGTTTTGTTATCGATATGAAAGACAAATACTATCAATTGTGATTGGTTTTGTACAAATAATGGCAAGTAGATAAGAAATACATTACTGCTGGAACTACATTTCAGAAAGTGTAACACAGTTTACTCATCTTGAAATTAGATTTCAAGAAAGATTTTGGCAGGAAGAGTAAAATCATGTCAGTTCTATCATCCAAACCCAAATAGATCAAAAACAAAACCTAGTTAGTCGTTAAACTCTTTACTTGTAGAACCTCATCTTAAGACAAATGAAACCATGTCACTGGTTGTGTGCTTTCTATTTTAAAGTAGCAGTCATTTACAATTTTTTCACCATGAAACAAAGATGTGTTTGTGATACATGAATGCCCCTGAAATGGCCATTTTTCTAAAATGCTAAGTTTTTGTGTTAAGGGTTGATAAGAGTTAAAGGATGACCTTGAGAGAGATCATATTGCATGGAACAGAAAGATATCATTGAAAGAAAGTTACATACCATGATACCAAATTTGAGCTTTGTATGTCAAATAACTTTGGAGAAAAGGCAAATGCTTAGTTTGTGGACAGACAGACGGACAGACGCCAGTAAAACAATATGCCCCCGATCCCTCGATATAAGGGCATGGGCATAATAATGGTGACAAGAAGAAATAAGCAATTTACCTTTTCTTGAGTATATTTCATATGCATATAAATGTGTTTCTATTCTGTGTGTTGCCAACAGTTGAAGTGGTTTTAAAAATTTGATAGCTTGCTCTAATGGATTGTCAACCTGCAATAGAATTTATCATTTCTTTTATTTGCAGAAATGGGTTTAAAACTTTCAACTGCTTTGATCATATAGCTCATATATTTGATAATTACCCTCACCAGAGGCGCGTTCTTTCGAGTGAGCTTTTTTAAGATTTCTTAAGGTGTTTTGGATAAAGCGTTTTTAAGACCGAGACTTTGACTGAGCTGTTCCGAATGCTCCATATTTATACAAATGACATCATCATGATTCATGACGCCATTTGTATAAAGTATGGAGCATTCGGAACACCGCGGTTTATGAATTATGGAATGTTCGGAACAACTCAGTCAAATCTCTTTTATATCATTTCTACAGAGTTGACCAAGCGGCTCCAAAAGAAGTATAGAGTAATGGCGGCTCCCAGTGATCGTCTTAAAAATCTTGCTCTAAAGAACGCTTTATCCTAAACTATCTTAAGAAATCTCAAGAAATCTCGCTCTAAAGAACGCACCTCGGCACTACCACAACATCCAATCTAAGCCTCAAGCTGATCTCTAAATTCAATGATTCACATCCATCGTTGAGAGACAAATGACTTTTAGCAAATGCCAGGCAGGATATTGGCCGAGCCAGAAATGATAAGCACGTCTGTATAGATAGACTATGACATTACTGTTTCAGCTCTCCAGACTCTTTAAATGTCAACTGAAACTAACAGGCATTGAATTCAACAAAATGAATCTTTACTATATTTTCGTTGGTTAAAAACATATTGGAGGAGTGAATTATCGTTGGTGGGGAGTCAAAACCTCGTAACTGCAGCCTGAATAAGGTGTAGTTACGAGGTTTTGACTCCCCACCGACGTTATGATTGTATGAAGATATTTTATATTTCCTAAACATTGAAAACCTTACATCATTTTTGTCACAATAATCAATATGAATCTTGTGCACGAGTCCAAATAGGATTTTTTTCTGACAAAATGTGCCTCTTTCATTTTAGAACAAGAAGAATTCTTTTTCTGAAAGAAGCTACTTCAAAAAGATTCAATATGGTGACCAGCATTTTCTCCTTTTACCTTAATGTATTTAGTCTTCATTATGACTTTCAGATTAATCTTGTCATCTGCAGACAGAGCCAAACTCTTTCATTTGGGAAAGTCTTAAACCCATTACCAGACAGCAAAATTTTAGACTGGCTAAAACTCAAAGATTTTGCAGACAACAATTTGAGCGAATGGAATTAAAAATAATTTGGTCTTTCCAGATGGAAAGATGGAAAATATTGTGTGAAATGAAGAAATTGCTTGTCCCAAGCAATTTCTTCATTTTCCACAATGTTTTCAAAAGCCTTTATGTTTATGGGCATCGAAAGGCATCATTGTGCATAAATAGGGTAATTAACCAAACCCACCTTTGCTAATTTGTCTGGTATTAATTCTTCCTCTTTAGGCCCGTCCAGATCTTGATCTTGTTGTTTTTTGCTTGTGTGCTCTTTCTTTTCTTGTTCTTGTTTTTGCTTCTCCTTTTCCAACTCCATTTTCTTCTGCTGTTTTCGCTTTTTGTTCCTAATTTTCTTTAGTTCACTAGCACTTAAATTTTCTGAAATTTTTTTGTGAATTCAGAGATAAATAATGAAACATTTAGAAACTATTTGTGACCCATCACGCTAAAAGGGGACCTTATGGGTTTTGTGAAAAATATTGACCCTATACTGTCTGCGCAATCCGCAAAGCCAGACTAGGGCTGACACTTTTCACTTGTATGTAATTTTCTAAATCTGGAATGTTTCCCTATCTTACTAAATGTTCATTTTTCGCATACGGGATCTGGTTGACCTGTGCTGAGTCTGACAAGATTGTCGAACTTTGGATTTTTTGAGTTCGGATAAGGTGCCTTTTAACGTGATGTACCTGGTGTTTTTCAAAATGTGGGAAAAGAAATACAAGTCCTTCAGACCATAGCAGGTAGCACTAAAATCAACAAGATGATGTGTTAGTGAAACAAGAATGCCCCAAAAATGGCCAATGTCAAGTTTTCAGACAGACGGAAAGATAGTCACAGACACAATTAGAACAATATGCCCCGACCTTTCAATACAGGGGGCAAAATCATTATTGAATATCTTTCAGAAAAAGATTGAAAGGATGTTGCATACCAAATTTGAGCTTTATATGTCAAATACTTTTGGAGAAAAGGCAAATGTTAAGTTTTCGGACAGACAGACGGACGGACACGAGTAAAACAATATGCAAAATATTGGGGTGATCCTCTTCAAAAACTGCCACAAATGATAAAATGGAAGTTATTAAAGATAGAATTTGTGTAAAATATGACATAGAAAATATTGAGACAAAAGGAGAAACTGCTGGTTATCAGCACTTTCTTCTTTTGTTTCAATGTTTTCCCAAGCATTTTCAATTAGGGATGTGAAAACCAGGTCTTGTTTGGGAAAGGGTTATAGCTTTAAAACATATTTTGTAAATGTATACCTGTTTCTGAGACTTTTTCACTATCACTATCTGACACAGGATGGTCATATAAATGTAAATATATCTGAAATAGACGGTAACATTGTAGAGTTAACCCATTACCAAACAACAACATTTTAGACTGGTCCAAATTAAAAGCTGCTGCAGACGACAAAACCGTTGTTGATAAAGATAACAATTTTGTATAAAACAGCTCAGAAAATATTGAGGCAAAAGAAGAAACTGTTGGTTATCAGCAGTTTCTTCTTTTGTCTCAATGTTTTCCACAGACATTTCCATTAGGGACGTCAAAACCCGGACTTGTTTGGGAAAAGGTTTAAACTTGTGTCAAAGTCATAGGAAACAGGATGGTCATATAAATGTGAATATATCTGAAATAGACAGTTACAAGGGATTATATTCCTCAAAACATATCATAGGTGTAAATGCAAAACCTTGTTTGTCAATTATTGCCATTTTCAAAGTAAAACCTTTTATGTCCAGTTTAGACAATTCTTGCAGGTTTTGGGATACTTATCAGTATTAATGACACATTATATGAACAATATGTCCCAATTTCGAGTAAAACATTAAAGTTTAGAAAGTTATTAAACTTTCTTTTTCCACCTTTAAAACTTCCGAAAAATGAGATACATGGTTTTGCATTATCACTGATGATATACAAACTGGTAAGCACAAATATGATTTTATTCTAGATTTATAAAACAATCATGATGAAACAAAATGGCGAAAGCAATCAACAATTGATATGGATGAAATGAATCATTTGACAATAAGCCTATTTCTAAACATTAACGCTTTTGGAGGCCCTACAAAATTAAGGATTTGGAAAACATTTTCCACAATGTTTTTCAAATCCTTCATATTATGTGGCGTCAAAAAGCATCCTTATGTGGTTATGGGTTAAGAGAAGCAGGTCTGTCACTTTATTTCTTATTTTTCTTACCTCTATTGCTATCTTTGCCGCCTTGTAATAAAATGGATGCCTTCTGAGGACATCTTCTAGCCGTAATAACCCGATATAGGCCCTTAATGTCATCTTCCTCATACAGTAGGTGTGAAAATCAAACTGATCTTCAATGATCTCTGTAAAGTGCTGTAAGCAAACAAAATACTCATTATCAAAACAGTCAAAGATAAAAGGGTCCAAACTTGGTAAAGACTAAGATGAATCGAAAATAGAGTTCAATTGTAGTAAATTGATTGAATGAGTTGTAATGCCCCATTCCACACTCTTAAATTATATTGCAGCCATGTGTATGCCTTACAATCCATATTTGGTCTTTCTTGCACCAGTTACATATCTAATTCAAGCCACCAGCTGCAAATTTTATGAAGATGAGTGACAAACATTTTGACTTCCAATCAGCATCTCCTAGTAGCTAGAATATTCACAAGAAATTTAAGGATCTTCTGATAAATCATGTTTGATTATGGAAAAGAATGAGAAATGTTATGTTCATCAGAGCTACAGATAAGTTGGAACGAAGACATTCTAACTTTATTACTTTATTTTCAAACCCTATGTTGTGGGTACTCATTTGAATTGTCTCAACGAGACAATTCTAATGAGTACCTACAGCATAGGGTTTGATGAACAATAAATGAAATAAGCAATCACCCTTCTTATCTGTAGCTCTGATCAAATCTATCACTTACTCTATCTACTTCATGGCACTTTTTGAGGGCGTCGCCCCATTTACCCAGTCTTTGGTAGGCCGCAGCACATTCCGTTTGAAACCACATACACTGCATTTCATTCAGGTTATCAACTGCTGAAACACCCTCCTGTAATCATATGATTCTTTGAGTTGATCAACCATTTACCAGACATCAGCATAATTTTAGACTGGTCCGAATTAAAAGAAAACATTTTCATGTTTACGATATTTCAAAATTTTACATTGGAAAACAAAGTGGGAAATGAAGAAATTGCTTGTCACAAGCAATTTCTTCATTTTCCACTATGTTTTCCAAAACATTAATCTTCTAGGGCATCAAAAAGCATCATAAAGTCCAGATCTGATCAAGTCTTTGGTAAGCCGCAGCATATTCAGTTTGAAACCACATGCAGTGAATTTCATTCAAGTTATCTACCGCTGAAACACCCTCCTGTAAAGATACAAATTGGATCCAACTTTGTGGCACAATTATGTACTAGTTTTGGATGACCTGTTCACCTGGGGCCAGTTTCATCAAAATATTTTAGACATATTTTTGTCTTACCGATGACTTTCAACAAGTTTAGAATAAGAAATGCGTATCGCCAATCAATCAAGACATGTGTCATGCGATTGTTGTTTTAAGCGATATTTAAGACATTGGTAAGTCAAAAACATGTCTTAAATGTTTTGATGAAACAGGCCCCTGGTCATATGGGCCAAGCAAAAGAATTTGGGGGGGTCAATGTTAACGCCTTGTCCCTTGGAGGTCATTTCTCCAATTTTATTGGTCAAATTTCATTAATGCCTAAGTACTCAAGTATCATACGAAAATCTCAATTCCAAAATTTACATCATTGATGACACTAAGGTCATTTGTTTTGAAATTGCGACATAGAAACATGATTTGTGCATCATGGAAACTCCTGGTAATAACATTTCTTACCCTGGTAAATTTGGAACACATATCGGCAGCATCTTGTATTTGGTTTGCCCGTAGCATGTACTTGGCACATTTAGAGTTTATGTATCGGTCTGCAGTGTCCAAGGATTGAGCTTCATCCATTAACTGTACAGCTTGTTCTATATCACCCGCATGCTGCAAATAAAATGTTTTGTTTGATTTGATTTATTAGGGTTTAACCCATTACCAAACAACAAAATTTGAGCTTGTCCAAATCCAGATGTTGCAGACGACAATTAAAACTGAATGAAAATTCACATTTTTTGGTCTTTTTGTGTAGAAAACTTTGTGGAAAATGAAGAAATTGCTTGTCACAAGCAATTTCTTCATTTTCCACATTGTTTTCACAAGCTATTTCTTGTGAGGGAGTAGAAAGGCGTCACTGAGCAGTAATGGGTTAAAACCATTTCCAACTGCCATGGTCATAATTTCTTGGCGAATGGAGCACGTAATCATGGATTCCAGTCGTTTCTCATACCAGTCCTACCACAACATTCTAACCAAGCCTCCAGCTGCTCGTCTACATAGGTTAACAAAATCAAACTATTGATAGGCAGAGCTCCAGATAAGAGGGGTGATGACTTTTCAAACCGCAATAAATCTGCTATTGTTCATCAAGCTCTATGTTGTGGGTACTCATTTGTATCGTCTCGTCGAGACAATTCAAATGAGTACCCACAACATAGGGTTTGGAATTGAAATAACAAAGTTAGAATGTCTTCACACCCTACTTATCTGTAGCCCTGGATGGGAGACAATTTTTGCCTGAAAGGATATTTTCCATGGGTGTGGATCAAAACCTGGGACCAATCCAGTGAAAGGCAGATGGGCTAGGTCAAGAATTTTGTCGTCTGGTAATAAGTTAACAGAGTTAAAGATAAAGCAGAAGATTAAGATGAAGATATCCTATAATGATAGGAATACAACAAGAGGACCATGATGGTCCTATATCGCTCACCTGAACCAAGATGATATGAGCCACAGTTATGTTTGAATCAATTAATATTTGTGACATTAAGACTGAACAAACTTATGGTCATCAACATTATGTCCCTGTTTCCTCTTTATAGGTCAATATACATGTATCTGGTTGTAAAGAGTGAAAACAAAGTCAAAAACGAGAATTTTGTCCATTTCAAGGGCAGATAACTCAGAAACTGCTCGTCTAATTGTGCTGAAGTTCAAATTCATCCATGATCTTATGGTGATTATAACCATTATATCCAAGATCAAAGTTTTGTCTTGATTGGTCACCATTAATTTTGTGGTTGTTAGAGTAAAAACAAAGTCGTAAACAGCAATTTTGTCAAATTCAAGGGCAGATAAGTCAGGACATTCTGGTCCGATCAAACCAAAACAAAAACTAATCCGAAACCTTTCATAATGTCACCAACATTGCGTCCATTTTTTCCACATATTGGTCAATATTTGTAGATGTATGCTAGAGTGTAAACAATGACAAAAGTAGCTTTTTTTCTTTCAAGGGCAGATAACTCCTGACTTTCTGGTCCGATCTGACCCATAATCAAACTCATCCAAGATCTTATGGTCACTAATATTGTGTTAAAGTTTTGTCTTGATTGGTCGATAATTGTAGATGCTATAGTGTAAACAAAGTCGAAAACGGTCCAAAACAACAATTTTGTCAAATTCAAGGGCAGATAACTCAGGACTTTCTGGTCCGATCAAGCCAAAAATCAAACTCATCCGCCATCTTATGGTCACCAACATTGTGTCCAACTTTTGTATTGATTTGTCAATATTTGTAGATGCTAGAGTGTAAACAATGTCAAAAGTAGCTATTTTTTACATTCAAGGGCAGATAACTCCTGACTTTCTGGTCCGATCTCACCTAAAATCGAACTCATCCAAGTTCTTACGGTCACTAATATTGTCTTAAAGTTTTGTCTCGATAGGTCAATAATTGTAGATGCTATAGTGTAAATGCTATAGTGTAAACAAAGTCGAAAACGGTAAAAAACGACAATTTTGTCAAATTTGAGGGCAGATAACTCCTGACTTTCTGGTCCAATCTGACCCAAAATTGAACTCATCCGAGATCTTATGGTCACCAACATTGTGTCCATCTTTTGTACTGATTGGTCAATATTTGTAGATGCTAGAGTGTAAACAATGTCAAAAGTAGCTATTTTTTACATTCAAGGGCAGATAACTCCCGACTTTCTGGTCCGATCTGACCCAAATTCTAACTCGTCCGAGAGCTCATGGTCATACATCTTTTAACCAAGTTTGGTTAAGATTGGCTTATATTTGTAGATGCTAGAGTGTAAACACCAAATTGCTGACAGACGGACGGACGGACATACAGACGGACGACGGACAAAAAGCGATCACAATAGCTCACCTTGAGCACTTCGTGCTCAGGTGAGCTAAAAAGAAGCACTATTTACCTTATATATTTTAGCCTGAAGCACATACAGCTCTATCAACAGTGGTGTGTGTTGTATAGCAGCTTTAATGTACTCTAAAGCTTGTTTTGTATCACCCTTGTAGTCAAAATGTTGAGCCAGAAAGTAGTACACCCACAACAACGCTGTCGGTGGTTCTTTATCTGCGTCATCTGTAATTAACAATCAGAGCTCCACGTAAAAGGGAGTGCATGGATAAAGACTAACAATTTTGATGTCGGAGCCCAGTATGCCTAATATTTCGCCAAAGATTCAGGGCCCCAGCCCAGAAATTAGGGGCCATGGGCACCTGGGCCTCTGTCAGTCTAAACTCTCAAGTGATGGATTTTCAAAATGCAATATTTCAATTATTCATCAAACCCTATGTTGTGGGTTCTCATATGAATCGTCTCATTGAGACGATTCAAACGAGTACCCAAAACATAGGGTTTGAAATTGAAACAAAGTTATAATGTCTTCATCCAAGCTAGTCTGTAGCTCTGCACAATTTTATCTATTGAATCATGATATTAGTCTTACTAAAGAACATCATAGCAGACCTACAGTAAATGATTCACAGAGTCATGTAAATACAATCGAGAGGGGCTTACCATCATTGATTGATTTGAATTGAGTCTAACATACCACACAGCAAGATTCATATAGACACTACATCCTGTCCTATTTGAAAGCTGTTGCAGACAACAAAACGGATATTATTAGACAGAATTTGTAGTCAAATCAATATAGCAAGAACATTTTGCAGCAAAAGTATTTTCTCTTTTGCCTCATTTTACCCCAAGCCTGTTTGATCATTATCAGGGATATCGAAACCAGAGCTTGTTTGAGAGAGGGTAAAGATGTGTTAAATACGAACTAACACACCTACCTGCTATGTGGAAAAGTTCAGATGACTTTAATGATTCTACATAACCTAAACACAATTCTTCTATCACTTTAACCTGCAAAATACAAATCGGTACACATTACATAAATGTAAGCAAACTTAAAACTTTGATATATGTTCTACAAATGTCTAACTTACATTAAACAAAATATTAACACAAATTATTTTTGAACAAGAGCTATCCGAAGACGGCGTTCGACTTTCTAAGTTGCTTAGTATAAAGGGGGCATTACTCCAAATAGAGTGGTCCCAGGGTCATGGGCCCTGATAGTAAGGTAGAGGGTGTGATGGTGAATAAGTATTCCAAGTTTGGGTTGAATCCCTTTGATAGTATGGAAGTTATTGATGTTTGAAAAAACTTTAACCTTTGTTGCAGCTGACGCCAACGCCGACGCCCGGGTGACAGTATAAGCCAGGGATTTTGTTACCTCCAAGTCCCGAGTCCCTGACTCACATTTTTTTCTCAGGACTCATTGAAAAATATTCAGCGAGTCCCAGGATGCTAACATTTTCAATGTATATCGACGTTGTCTTTTAAAGACTCCTATGTTTCAATATTGGACTCATTGTTTTGGGAACAAGTGGGTCCCAGGACTCTTCCGCATAAATTTGTAACAAAATCACTGATAAGCTCTCATTTTCTTCGAAAAGTCGAGCTAAAAATATTTTGTGAATGTCCCTTCCTCCTAGAGAATCAGTATGACAGTTTGAAAACCGATGTAACAACTTAAGTCTAGCTTTGCTCCTATCATAACAGTTTAACTACAGCAAACTACAGCAAAATTATTTGGGAGACAGACACCCTAAATTGCTATAACAAAGTGACATTTGGTATTCCAATGTGTATGTCTGAAAGTATTATTCATTTTTATTACACTAATTATCAATCATTAGCAATTACAGTATATCTGGTAAAGGTGATTTCAGTGAGTACCCAAAACATTGTACTTGCATTTGAAATAACAAATATGTGACCCATAATGCTAAAAGGGACCTTATTGGGTGTGTGAAAAATATCGACCCTAGTCTGTCTGCGCAGTCCGGGCAGACTAGGGACGACACTTTTAAGTTGTATATAATTTTCTAATTCTGGAATGTTTTTCCTATCTTACTATATGTTCATTTTTCGCATACATTATCTGGTTGACCTGTGCCGAGTTTAACAATATTGTCAAAATGTGGATTTTTCTTTTACTTCTGATGCAGTCCCTTTTAGCGTGACGGGTCCCATATATCTGTTGCTCAGTACTTACTTTGACTGGATCTTTATACAATGACTTTAATGTCATAAATAACGGAGGTACACCTTTATGAAAACCATCTCGTAAACGACCATCTACTAGTTTCTTAAACAGTGGACCTGCAATCAGAAACATAACATAAACAAGTCTTATCATCTCATAAACGACCATCTACTAGCTTATAACAGTGGACCTGAAAGCATAACAGTTACAGAGCTACAAATAAGGGGAGGTGATGGCTTTTCAAAATGCATTCTTTTATTGTTCATCAAATCCTACTCTCAGAAATTGTCCCTTCAAGACAATTTAAGAGAGTACTCAAATCAGGTTTGGAACTTTGGATATATAATGATGTAGAATGCCTTAAATACACCCCACCCCCACACTCTGATTTACTTTTTCAAACAGTCTAATATAACTGCTTTAACCCATCAACAAACAGTAAAATTTTGGGGTGATTCAATTTCAAAGATGTTGCAGACGACAATGTCTAGTGAATGTAATTTAAATCTTGTTGTCGTTTTGGGTAGAAAACATTGTGGGAAATGAAGAAATTGCTGGTGACAAGCAATATATTCATCTTCCACAATGTCTTCCAAAGCCTTTATCTTGTGGGGAGTCAAAAAGAGTCAATGTGTGATAATGGGTGACTCTTTTTGACTCCTCACAAGAAACTAGCTATGGAAAACAATGAAATCTTCCTTCTCATTTAAGTTAGCCTTTTCCCGAACAAGACCTGGTTTTGACTTTCTGAATTTGAAGAAGTTAGGAAAGCATGGAATTTAAAGAAGAAAATTCTGATAACCAGCATGTTCTACTTTTGCAATCAATTATACAATATCTTCAGTGCTATATTGTGCACAAATTCTATATCATAATCCATTTTTGTCATATGCATCAGCTTTCCAATTGGAAAAATACATAAGTATAGGCATAACATTTTGCTGTTCTAGCTGTCAGAGATTTAGGATCACCATTTGACTGCTGATGTGTATATTCTGTTAACCCTTTCCCAAACAAAACCTGGTTTTGACGTCCCTAATAGAAAAGACTTTGGAAAACATTGAGACAAAAGAAGAAACTGCTGATAAACAGCAGTTTCTCCTTGTGTCTCAATATGTTCTATGCCATATTTTACACAAGTCCTTTCTTTAATAACATCCATTTTGTCATTTGTGGCTGTTTTTGAAGTTGATCACCCTAAAATTTTGTCGTTTTGGAAAGGGTTAAATAATTACCTGTGGTAAATGTGAGTGGAATTCGTTTAGGAGCTGATGCCCTTGGATAAAGGTCTAGAACATCTGTGTAGAGTTTATATCGCACTTCTTCTGATTCTACAAAAATAAATGAGCCGGGATCTGTAAAAACGTCCCATAAGGCTTTTGAGCCCAACATAGATCCAGATCAGCCTGTGCATATGCACAGTCTGATCAGGAACCATGTTGTTCTCTTATAGCTTCTTCCTGACCTTTAGCAACTTAAAGAAAGCAGTATGAATGCACATTGGACTGCATTTGACAACAGGCTGATCTTGAAACTCAATTTCTAAAAATGCTTTAAGGGACGTTTTTCCAGATCCCAGCCCAAACTGAATCTTCTGTAAGGATCTAGGTAAGAGGTAGCAGCCTAACTTTACATGGACAAATATCGAAATTTCAGTAACTGTGTATCAAATCCTATTCTGTAAGTACTCTTTGGAATCATCTTGCCTAGATTCTCTAATCCTAGTAATGCATTGTTCTTTGAAGCCATTTTTAATTGTTAGACTTTGTACCTGTCCAGCAAATAGACAAAGCTTAGGTATTCACTCCTTTTGCAATTTTTTTCTGTTGGATCACAGAAAAGTGGTTAAGTTGATCTGTCTTGGAGTCAAGACCCCTACCCTCAAATATTTTCCTATTCCTTATAAAGCTATTTCACAGAGCAACAAATAAAAGGGGGTAAAGGCATTCTATATTTGTTTCAAATTTAAACACTATGTTGTTGGTACTCAATTGAATTGTCTCAACAAGACAATTCTAAAGAGTACCCACAACACAGCCCTGAGGGCTTGTCCGATATTTAGCAAAATATTTCATTTTGAGCCTCCATCCTTTCCTACCAGTAGCTCTGATTTCAGAGTCGTTTTTGCTATACTAAGTAGTTTGAGTAAGTGCTTATGAAACGCACCTGGTTTTACTGCCTCCTCTAAGCCCTTATAATACGCCCAATTTTCTGGATTTCTGTGGATAAGTTCTGTGTAAATATCTGCCGCCTTTTTAAGCTCCCCCATGTCTAAAAGTATGGTGGCCCTCGTCTCTTGTAGGGCACATTTATCGACGATCTGAGAATCATATTTTTCAAGATGATCGAGCGCCTCTTGCATGTTCCCCGCCTCCCTGAGTAGCATGTTCTGATACATTAACAACTCCCCATGCTCATAGTCAAAGTCTTTTGGCTGTAAAATAACAATTTCAGATTTGACCCTTTCCCAAACAAGACCTGGCACTGGTTTCTCGAAAAAACTTAAATACATACTCAGGAGTACATGCTGAACTTCAATGGAATATTCTCCAATGTTGAAGGGTATTCGATTGAAGTACACATGGATTTCATGTGATTTGAGTACTGTGCTCAGATTTGAGTCTAAGAACGTACTTAAGATTTTTCCAGAAACTGGGGCCTGATTTTGATGTCCCTAATAAAATAGGATTGGGAAAATATTGAAGCAAAAGAAGAAAAAGCTGATAAGATAAAACTTTACCCACACATCCTCTTGAGAGTTTATTATTCCAACACACATTTAAAGATTACAACCCATCATTCAATACCAAACACTTTGTGCATCTTCGGGCTTCATCCGTGACAGCAGAAATCAACAAGAGATAGTCTGGTCGATTTCTGGGCAACATTCGTGGCAACCCTCTTCAACAGATGATGCCCGAAGATGCTCGTATCGTTTTGTAATTATTGATGTGTTTTGATCCTTAATTGTTCTTCATAAAACTTAACGTTCATCATTTTATGTTTAAAATCTGAAAATGATCTCTGCGAGTAGAAAAGGTTCACTTACTGTCTGTGTATTTCTAAATGCTTCAACAATCTTGAGTGCCATGTCATACTCTTTCAGCAGATGAAATGCCATGGCGTAGCCAATCCAGGACGCTCTCTGACCCGGTCGTAACACCAGTAGCTGGTAGCGGGTTTCCTGGAGAACCAGAGCTCCAGATAAGAGGGGGTGAAGACTTTCTAACTTTTTTATTTCAAATACAACCCTATATTGTGGGTACTCATTTGAATCGTCTCGATGAGACGATTCTAATGAGTACCCACAACATAGGGTTTGATGAAATTTCAATGAAATATTTCTTTTTGAAAAGTAATCACCCCCTCTTATCTGGAGCTCTGAGAACAAACAATGTTAGCATGGTTATCAACTCATTACCAGATAGCACTTTTTTAGACTGGTTCAATTCAAATTTATTGTCCACAATTGTCAAGCTAATAAAACTTTGAAATTCTACAACTTTCTTGGTAGAAAAAACATTGTGGAAAATGGTAAGAAATTGCTTGTAACAAGCACTTCTTCATTTCACAGATGTTTTCCAAAGCATTTATATTTTGGGGCATCTTAAAAAGTCATTGTGTGGGACTGGCTTAAACCTGTCCCAAACTAGACCTATTAATGTCCCCTATGAAAGGACTTGAGACGACTGAGGTAAAAGAAGAAAATGCTGATAACTAACATTTTTTTTCTTTTAGCCTCAATATTTTCTTCCTTATATTGTACACAAACAATATTTCTATCAACATTCACTTTTGCCGTCAGCAGAAGCTTTCAAATTTAACCAATCTTAAATTTTGTTGTTTGGTATAGGGTTAAAGGATTATCTGAATTTCATAAATGGTGTGCACAACTATAGGTAGAGATTCAATGTGATAAATTTGATCAAATTTCAGTAGAAACTGTAGAAGGATTTGCGCATACAAGAAATTGTTAACAGACGGATGGACAGACAGACACCTGAATTTTGTAAGCGGTGTGCAGAACTAGACACCATGACAATTCATTACAGAAAGTTTAATCAAATTCCAATTGAAACAGTAGAAGTTGCGCACACATGAAATTGCTAACGGACAGACGACACTTCAGGCATATAAAAACTCACTTTGTAGCCTTCCAAATCTCTCATCTGTATTTGTAGTAAGGATAAATCTCGCAAAATCTGTAAATTCTCCTAAAATATACAATATCAATTCAAATTAGACTAGGGATGGGAACGAGTAATCGAGTAATCGAGTACTCGATCGAACGTCCGAGTATCGATTACCAATATCGCTAATCGAGTAATCGGAAAGAAAAAATGATATCAGCAGAAAAATGAAATTCGTTTCCAAACTTAAGTTTTCTGAAAATATCGATCGCTCTTTTCCAGCAATGTACCGTACAAAGGGTAGATTATGTAACACCTGGTCGTCTGTCAATTATCTAATCCTTCGATATTGTCCTAATTTGCAATCAAGTGTCAACAGCTATTGTTCTCGCTGTCAAACAATGTCACAATTTTCGCACCTTCGCCGGTCTTTACTCCGATATCAGGCGGTGCATTTTAATTGGATGAACGTAAGATTAACCTTTGAGTTGATTGGTTAATCCAATATTCAACCGGCCGACTCTTGGATTATTGTTTAGATTTCATTTTATTGCTATTTGTTACCAGAAGGAGAGTCATCTCATTCCCGATTACACCCAAATGAATTCTAGAAAGTCTAACAATGCCTCCCGCTAAGTCTATAGTGACGTGTGTATATCTCACAACATGCGTAAATATTACGGACGCATTTGGAAGTAAAGAACAACCAACAACTTTGCGTTTTTTTCTTTATGAGTTTTACCGATAAGATTTTGAAACTTTCTGTAATTTTTATCACATATCTTTCAATTGTCCTTTTTCTCAAATAAATTACTGATGAAATGTCATCTAAAGAGTCATTTTGGCCGAAGATATGCTGCATAAATCGCATATGAACATGTTGGAAAACACCGATACTATACCCAAAAGACGACGTTTCTATCCGAGTACTCGAGTACTCGATCGGAAGGATGACCGAGTATTCGATTAGTAAAATTGGTACTCGTTACCATCCCTAAATTAGACATTTACAGCTGGAAGAAGTATAAATGTCAATTGAAATTAACCCTCTCCCAAATGACAAATTTTTTGGGTGTTCTAATTTCAAAACTGTTGTAGACCACAAATGAATATAATCAAAAGTTGAATTCACAGAAAACATTGAGTCAAAGGGAGAAAATGCTGATAAGCATCTTTTCTTTTGCCGCAGTATTTTCCTGAACTTTTTCTAATAGGGGCATCTAAATCAGGTCTTGTTTGGAAAAGGGTAAAGACATTTACACCTGAAAGAAGTATATTTTCTTGCCTGCAATGTCTAAACATTATTGCATCCATCATTAGATCTATACAAACACTTTGTGCAATTGTGCCTAAATCTTTGTAAAGTCTTTTTTGTGACAACTGAAATTGATCAATAATTTGGGTATCTGAATTTTACAAATACGGATAAGTCTCATCAGTCTCCAGGGGTTTTCCCAGGGATAAAGACTGACAATTTTAACTTAGGGGCCCAGAATAGCAAAATTCAATACTTAACATTAAGGGTATAGGCATTTTCTCTAAATATTCAGGGGCCCAGCCCAAAATATAGGGGCCATGGGCGGCTGGACCCTGCTAGTCTTTATCCCTGTTTTCCTATGCTTTCTGTGCCCCCTGAAAACAGAGGTGTTCCCAATGCAAAAGGCTGTGTTCCCAAAGCAAATTTTCTTCCATTTTTCCCAATCTATTTAAATGATTAATTTGTTATTGAAAATGAATGACTTACTTTTTCAGCCCAAAATGAATTATTTTGTGCCTAAAAAATTCCCAATTCAGGCCAGACTCCTTTTCCCAAAATGGCTAGGAAAACCCCTGGCCCCGGTTTCTCGAAAAGACTTAAGTATATTCTCATGAGTTCATGCTCAACTTCTATTCAATACCAATCAACGTTGATTGGTATTCAATTGAAGTTCACATGGATTTCGTGCGATTTGAGCACGATGCTCAGATTTGAGCATGAGAACATACTTAAGTTTTTTCGAGAAACCGGGGCCTGGTCTCTGTTGCCACACAGACGACACTAACAGGGAACAAAGTATTTGGAATTCATAATGGATGGAATATGTTAACAACTTTTATACACAGTATTTCTGCATTTATCTTTTGAACTTATAATATGAAATACATCTCAGTGCTACTTAAGAACTTTCTTGCACAATAATTTACCAGTTTTCAAAATAAAGGTAAAGATGCTGCAGACGACAATTTCCAGTAAAAAAAAAAAAAATTCACATTTTGGTCTTTCTTGGTAGAAAACATTGTCGAAAATGAAGAAAATGCTTGTCATTTTTCAACAGCCATTACCTTATGGTTAAAGAGTCCCCATGTGGTAATGGGTTAACCCTTTCCCAAACAAGACCTAGTTTTGACGTCCCTAATAGAGTTTGAGTTTATTGGGGTTTTACGCCGTTTTCAACTACCAGGGTCATATCGCGGCGGCTGGAGCACCTACCCATGGATTCCTGTTGTTTCTCAAACCAGTACTACCACAACACCCTTACCGAGCCTCCAGCTGCTCGCCCACTTAGATTAACGATTTCAAACCCATTGGTGAATGACAATTTTGTCAGAAAGGGTATTAGCCGCGGCCGGGTATCGAACCCGGGACCTCTCGAATGAGGGTCAGATGCGCTACCAACTGCGCTAAGGCCGCGGCCGACGTCCCTAATAGAAAGAGCTTGGGAAAACATTGAAACAAAAGAAGAAACTGCTGATAACCAGCAGTGTCTCCTTTTGTCTCAATATTTTCTGTGCCAAATGTTACACCAATCCTATCTTTAACAAGAGATGTTTGTAAAACATATATGCCCCCTCAAGGGCCTACATTTGATGTAGGTCAAAGTCCAAGGTCAAGTTAACAAGGTCCAAGGTCATGGTCAAATATGAAAGGTCTTGGTAGGAGGTGTCTATGTGTGAAATATTAAAGCTGTATATGTAAAAGTAAAATGAAACATAGGCCAGGTTAAAGTTTTTAAAAGTAGGCCAAATGCCAAGGTCAAGGTCATGGTAAAATGTGAAAGGTCTTGGTTGGAGGTGTCCATTTGTGAAATATCAATGCTGTAGGTGTAAAAGGACATGATATATATGCCTGGTTTCAGTCGTTTTAAAAGTAGGTCAAACTCCAATGTCAAGGTTGCAATATTCAAGGTCATGGTCAAATGTGAAAGGTCTTGGTAGGAGGTGTCTATGTGTGAAATATCAAAGCTGTAGGTGTAATAGGACATAAGATAAAGGCTAGGTTAGATATTTCTAAAAGTAGGTCAAACTCCAAGGTCAAGGTCCAAGGTCATGGTCAAAGTGAAATATCTTGGTTGGAAGTGACCATGTGTGAAATATCAAGGCTGTATATGTAAAATGACATGAATTATAGGCCAGGTTAATGTATTATAAAAGTAGGTCAAACACCAAGGTCAAGGTTACCAGGTCCAAGGTCATGGTCAAATGTGAAAGGTCTTGGTCGTAGGTGTCCATGTGTCAAATATCAAGGCTGTATGTGTAAAAGGAATTGATATATCAGCTAGGTTAAAGTTCTTTTTAAAGTAGGTCAAAGTCCAAGGTCAAGGTCACAAGGTCCAAGGTCATGGTCAAATGTGAAAGGTCTTGGTAAGATGTGTCCATGTGTGAAATACCAAGGCTGTATGTGTAATAGCACATAAGATATAGGCCCAGTTTATTTTTTTTAAAAGTAGGTCAAACTCCAAGGTCAAGGCCACATGGTCCAAGGTCATAGTCGTATGTGATAGGTCTAAGTCGGAGGTTTCCATGTGTCAAATATCAAGGCTGTATGTGTAAATGGACATGATATATCGGCCAGGTTAAAGTTTTTTAAAAGTAGGTCAAACTCCAAGGTCAAGGTCACAAAGTCCAAGGTCATGGTCAATTGTGAAAGGTCTTGGTAAGATGTGTCCATGTGTGAAATATCAAGGCTGTATTTGTAAAAGGTCATGAGATATATGCCGGGTTTATTTTTTTTTAAAGTAGGTCAAACTCCAAGGTCAATGTCACAAGGTCCAAGGTCATGGTTAAATGTGAACGATGTTGATAGGAGGTATCTTTGTGTGAGATATCAAGGCTGTATGTGTAAAAGGACACGAGATATAGGCAAGGTTAAGAATTAAGTATAAAAATCAACAAAGGGCAATAACTCCAAGAATTTGATTGGCAGAGTTACAGTCCTTGTGCACTGCACCTCTCCATAATGAAATCTATTCACCTGTAAAGTTTCATGATTCTACCTTACATATTTTTTGAGTAGTGCTCCGGACAAGAATCAAGTTATAAAATCAACAAAGGGCAATAACTCACAAAATTTGATCGGCAGAGTTACGGTTCTTGTGCACTGCACCTCTCCATAATGAGATCTATCCACCTGTAAAGTTTCATGATTCTACCTTACATACTTTCTGAGTTATGCACTGGACAATAATAAAGTTTGAAAATCAACAAAGGGCAATAACCCAAAAAATATGATCAGCAGAGTTACGGTTCTTGTGCACTGCACCTCTCCATAATGAGATCTATCCACCTGTAAAGTTTCATGATTGTACCTTACATACTTTTTGAGTTATGCTCCGGACAAGAATCAAGTTATAAAATCAACAAAGGGCAATAACTCAAAAAATTTGATCGGCAGAGTTACGGTTCCTGTGCACTGCACCTCTCCATAATGAGATCTATCCACCTATGAAGTTTCATGACTCTACCTTTAATACTTTTCGAGTTATGCTCCGGACAAGTTTTGGTCTACGGACAGACCGACCGACCGACCGACCGACCTTCCGACCGACCGACCGACACTTGCAAAACAATATACCCCCATTTTCTTCGAAAGGGGGCATAATAACATCCATTTTGTCATTTGTGGCAGTCTTTGAAGTGGATCACCCTAGAATTTTGTCGTTCGGGAAAGGGTTATCATAGTTACCTTGTCCCATTTGAGAGCGTTTCTGTAACATTTGATGGCTTCTTCATACTTCCTGTCCGATCGTTGTAATAAACCATACACATGCCAACCTGAGATAACTTGTCAAGGATTCATTTATTTACATTCAATTTTCATTTGAAGCAATTTAATTTCCACAACTTACAGCAATGATATTGAAAAGGCATATAATTCTGATAGAACATGGACTAAATTTTGCAAAGTTTCCTAAACATTTTGTAAATGTACAATGCATGACACAATTTAAATTTCACTAATTACTATTTTGTTTAAACAGGCTTCGTAAAGACAATTCAAATGAAAATCATAAAAGAATAGATTTGCGCTGGGATCTGGGACCATAACGGCATATAATACAAACATTCCATTATGGATTCTGATCAGCCTATGAATAAAGTCTCATCACAGGCTTTCCAAAATTAGTCAGTCTGACAATTTTTCTTTGGACTGACTTTTTCAGCTGCCTGTCAGTCCAAGGATATCATTGGGATATCATTATACCTCTCTTATCAGTTGCCCTGTAAACATTTGAAGTAATATTCTTTGCCCATCACCAATCACCTTTTTAGTCCCCAGCACATAAATGCTTCGGAACACATTGTGGTGAAAATGAAGAAATTGTTTGTGACAAGCAATTTCTTCATTTCCCACAAAGTTTTCTACACAGAAAGAGTAAACAAGAGTTGTCCGCGGACAACATAGCTCGCCTATACAAGAGCTTGTCACAAAAAGAAAAGTAAAAGATCAAAGGTCAAGGTCACTGGGTCAAAGGTCATAGTCTCAAGGTCAAGGTCATTGTATGAGGTATCCATGTGTGAAATATCAAAGCTTTATCATTAATAGTGCATGATATATTGGCTAGGTTAGAGTTTTTAAAAAGTAGGTCAAACTCCAAGGTCAAGGTCACTAGGTCAAAGGTCATGGTCTCAAATGGAAGGTCTTGTCGAGATGTATCTATGTATGAAATATCAAGGCTGTATCTCTAATAGTACCTGAGATATAGGCCAGGTTAAAGTTTTTCAAAAGTAGGTCAAACTCCAAGGTCAACGTCACTAGGTCAAAGGTCATGGTCTCAAATGAAAGGTCTTGTCGAGATGTATCTATGTATGAAATATCAAGGCTGTATCTCTAATAGTACCTGAGATATAGGCCAGGTTAAAGTTTTTCAAAAATAGGTCAAACTCCAAGGTCAAGGTCACTAGGTCAAAGGTCATGATCTCAAATGAAAGGTCTTGTCGAGATGTATCTATGTATGAAATATCAAGGCTGTATCTCTAATAGTACCTGAGATATAGGCCAGGTTAAAGTTTTTCAAAAGTAGGTCAAACTCCAAGGTCAAGGTCACTAGGTCAAAGGTCATGGTATCAAATGAAAGGTCTTGTCGAGATGTATATATGTATGAAATATCAAGGCTGTATCTCTAATAGTACCTGAGAAAAAGGGCAGGTTAAAGTTTTTCAAAAGTAGGTCAAACTCCAAGGTCAACGTCACTAGGTCAAAGGTCATGGTCTCAAATGAAAGGTCTTGTCAAGATGTATCTATGTATGAAATATCAAGGCTGTATCTCTAATAGTACCTGAGATATAGGCCAGGTTAAAGTTTTTCAAAAGTAGGTCAAACTCCAAGGTCAAGGTCACTAGGTCAAAGGTCATGGTCTCAAATGAAAGGTCTTGTCAAGATGTATCTATGTATGAAATATCAAGGCTGTATCTCTAATAGTGCCTGAGATATAGGCCAGGTTAAAGTTTTTCAAGTGAAGACGGGACGGGATGGGACGGGACGCGACGCCGACACTAGGGCTGTGACATTAGCTCCCCGGACATAAAGTCCCGGCTCGCTAAAAAGTAAAATAAAGTAAAGTAAAATTTACTTCACTTCAAATTGCCGTCTGCCTAATCTTTGAATATAGACCAGTCAAAAATTTGCCGTCTTGTAATGGATTTAACCCTTTTCCAAACAAGACCTGGTTTTGACGTCCTTAATAGAAAAGGCTTGGGAAAACATTGAAACAAAGAAAGAAACTGCTGATAACCAGCAGTTTCTCCTTTTATCTCAATATTTTCTATGCCATATTTTACAAAAATTCTATCTTTACCAACATCCATTTTGTCATTTGTTGCAATTTATGAAGTTGATCACTCTAAAATTTTGCCGTTTTGTAATGAGTTAATATTGTTTGAAGGATACAGACATGACTCTTTAAATCATTCCTCAAGCCCCGCCTCACATGGTCATAAGCTTCCTCCTTCCGTCCCAAACAGTTTAAAGTCAGGCCTTTCATAGCAAGGGTCTCTGAAATCAATGAAATAGGCAATTAATCTAAAATGTGCACACAATCATATTTGAGAGAATTAGAAAATTTAATGTTGATAAAATATTAATTTTTTTAAAACAATTACATTGAAAATGAAATGCACTTTTTAACTTCGGACCGATCTTATTTACACTGTCTGCTGTCAGTAGTTCTGTTTTTTATCAACAACATTCCAATTTAGCTGTTTGTAGCAGCTTTTCTAATAAAACAGTCTTATCTTTTCCTTCTTTTTCCTTTTGTTATGGAAATTTTGAAAATAAATGTTTCAATTTAAAAGCTGCTGCAGAACACAAACTTGTTCATGGTGATAGAATATGTATACAAAGTAGCTAGAAAATATTGAGGCAAAAGGAGAAATTGCTGATTATCAGCCAATCTCCTCTTTTGCCTCGATGTTTTCCTTAAGCCTTTTCTAAAAGACATCAAAAGCAGTTCTTGTTTGGGAAAGGCTTAAAGGTTTTGAGACATACCTCCATGGTCAGCAAACTTGGGGTTGGTTAAAATCTGCTTGGAAAACTTTAACCCATTTCTGTATTGCTTCTGTTCATAACATTTCTGCAATGATAAAAAATTTACATGTTCAAATGACATGCAATTTATTCATGAGTGACAAAGACAATCTGTTTATAATGAGTCAAATGACATTTTTTTCTCAAGATTGCCTCAATTTCCACCATGATTCATGGTGATGTGCCGAAATTGAAAGTGGAAAAACGCAGAGGCCACTGGTCGCCATGGAAAATCACCACAATTTTCCATCTGATTTTTTTTACCGCTGTGGGCGAGTGGTTTAGGCAAGAAACATTCAGCTGTTCTGTAACTCACTCTGCTATGCACCAAATCCCATGGTTTCATCAAACCAAGCGAAAACATTTAGCTTGAACAACATTTTGTAATGAAAGTCAACAAGACCGACTTCGAATCAGACGATAGCTTGAGCCATTGGGAACCATCATTGGGAACCAACGCTGTTCTGTTTATCAAATTCCTCCCCATTCTGAGTCAGCCAATCAAAATCTTTGTTTTCATCGACACTGATTGGTTCCCTGTTATCCGAGGAGTTCCGAACAATGTAATGGCTCGCTCGGATGGCCGGACCACACTTTTTCCAGTGGTTGGACTGTAGCTTGCACCATTGCTGGTCAATTGGAGCTAAAGCTGCAGAAATCAGAGTTCCCACTCACTTTTTTGGGGGGAGTGCATGCACCCCCTGGGGTAAATTATTGGGAGTGCATCAAAAAATTTGGGAGTGCACTATTGTACGGACCAAAACTTAGTAAGCATACCCTTTCATAAAAAACATTTTTTAGAATGTCTTTGGAGGAACCTTATTCTTAAGCAAGGGGGGGGGGGGGCATTTTTCTCCCTTTTCCTCAATATTTTCGATTAGCTCAAAAATTTAGATTCTGCCGATCAATTTTGGGAAAGTCATGAAGACATCTGACTTTTGTAGGATTTTTTAATTAAATTCAGAGAGCTAAGCACTCTGGAAATCTTTCGTTCGCTGCTTTTTAATGACAGTTTTTGGTTCCGATTGACCTGGCTCATTTCCTTCCAATACGCTCATTTGCTAGGATTGGCTCAAACCTTGTGCAATTCCTTCTGATTGACCGAGTGTTTTTACCTTTGAATCCAAAATCGAAAAGTCTATTTTACAACATTTTGTTGCAGAATAGCTGACTGACTCAATGTTTTTGATACACGCTCTGCGATTGGCCAATCCATAGGCACGCACCGTCTACGAAAGACACATTAAATGTCAATAAAGAAGCGTCCCACGATACCTATAAGGGTGGAATTTCACAGCGTTTATCGCCGATTGCAATGATTTTTTCGTTACAAAATTTTAATTTTTCCTCTCGAAAATCAGTGTGTGCATGCACCCGTAGATCAGTTCGGGAAATGTCTGAATTCGTTAACGTTAACAAATTAGTTAACATGTTGAAGAATTTGTTAACTCTGTTTGACTCAATTTCAATGCATTTTGGATGGGCATGTTTTTCGTCTTATTCTATCATATAAAGCCAAGAGATTGAAAATAATATGATACACATTGATAATTGAGGTCTATTGTCCACATTAAAACCACAAAATAGGAAAAAAATATTAGTCAAACTAAATTTATTGACCTTTAAAATCAGGGCCAGAGTTAACAAATTCCTCAACTCCTATATTCTCTGCCTATTCAAATCAATGGGGATTGTCTTTTTTGGATGCCATTTTATATTGGGGTGAATTCAAAATAAATGGCACCAAGCATATTTTTTCATCTAGACTAAAAAGAAAAGAATATTTGATCAAATTGCAAGGACTATGAGATGTTAATTAGTGTATTGTATGTTCATGCAAAATTTTATTGAAATATCTTTAACGGTTTTAAAATTATGCCCAAAAAACATGCAAAAAATGTCTGGAGTGAAACGCTTTTTTGTAAACAGAAAAAAACTTTCTTTTTTTCTAAATACATAACAATAAAAGAATAACAATATGTGTGTAAGAGTAAGACTTTTTACATTAACTTAAACATCTTGAGTTTTGAATTTTGTATGTGGTTAGTGTTTGTGTGCAAAGGGTTCGCTGAGGTTCACACAAGAACAAAAGTCGTGCGCTGTCTGGAGTGCAACAGCAAATATAGAGAAACTCGAAATAATTGAATACTGTGGGAATTCTATGACTGAAAAGTCAAATTTCTATGATAATCCATGTACAAAAATGTTTGTAGCCTTGAACAAATATGATTTTGAATACCTACATAAGGACAAAAACTCCTGACTGTTCCTTAAATAAACTCACCCATGTTTGTCTGGAGTGTAACATTTGAAGTTTAACAACCCCTCTTTCACTATATATTACTTCTTAATGAACTATTGTTCTCTTTTTCAGATAACATAGACTCAAAGATTATTCACACCAGAAATCCAGTTTAGACACAGACTTGTGTTTGATTTAGACCAGTATTTATGTTGTCTGGAGTGCAACAAGTTTTTTGGCTTAATTAAAAAAGACCTGATCTTAAGAAAGTGTTATCATCAAGTATTGTTTTTTTGAAAGAGGGCATATATTTAAACAATTTAGGCACACATTTGTGTCATCTTTGCGATTGGTTTTCATTTTAGGGGTTAGAAATTTAAATCTTAGAAAATTGAACTATCTTGGTATGATTACAATTGCTCATTGTTTGAAATACAAGGAAAAGAGTAACATTGCTTGTAATAGTTATCACATGAATTATTTGTACCATTTTACTTGATAAAGAAGTGCGAATTGTATCATAAATTAGCCAATATTCTAAACATGTGAATATGTCTGGAGTGCAACAAATTATTTAAAAGAAAAGAGCTTTCATTTTTCAACATTTATAGCACACATATGTAAGATAATTAATTGTTCTTGTTTAGTTAGTACCTATTACATGTCAAGGTATAATATAAGTAATTTTTCATACCTATCCAGTGCATATTTAGAAAAAAATATTCAGGAAATTAAAGATTTTCTTAGAAAATTGAACTATCTTCGTATGATTACAAGTACTCATTGTTTGAAATACATGGAAGAGTATAAAATTGCTTGTTATAGTAATCTTGTGAATTATTTTTACCATTTTACTTGAAAAAGAAGTACAAGGAGGATCATAAATTATCCGTATAGGTTAAGAATGTCTGGAGTGCAACAACTTTATGACAAAAGATGCAAGTTTTGGATTGTCTAGATTTTAGTTCAAACATGACAATTGTACAAGATTTTTTGCAGACATGTTCTAAATTCATTATATTGTTGAGAAAATTGGGTCTGAAGTCTATATGAGGCCAAACTTTATCATAATAAAAACTTTTTGACCCATGTTTGAAAAAATCACTAGTAATTTTGTGTAAAAAGTCATATTTTCCCCAGATTTATGACAGAAAAACTAGGTTTTTTGCTTAGAATTCCTTATTGATTCACAAATTACAATTTGGATTGAAAAAGTTTTCATTTTTCGTATCATTATGTGAGGGTATACTACTTTGTAAATATATGTATTTTCATGTTTTCTGTTGATTTTCTTCAATTAAAAAATCTGAAACTTTTTTATGTCTAAATATTTTTGAATGCCGTTTTAGATTATTAAAATTTGATCTATGCAAAATATTAAAACATATAGACAAACATGATCAATTGAAATTTAAAAATTGGAAAAAAATAATTTTTTGGTGCCATTTTATTTGAATTCACCCATTGCTTGGTTGAAATTTTTTATGCTTGGACCAAAAGTTTCATTTTTGTTTAAAGTTTCATAAATCACCAGTATCTCAATGCTGATTTTTGTATACCAATGCCTATTTCAATTAAGGTTTACAGACCCTGAAAAAATATACACTTTCTAGCCATACGAAATGCATCAAATTACACACACTTGTAAATACACTTCACATAAGTTGATTCACCGTGCCGGATTTCAAGATTATGCTTCAAGAAGAAAATAAACTGCAAATATTATTTCACTCTATATTCATTACTCTCCATTGCCGAGGTCTATTGATTAAACCATCAAATATGACCTCTGCAGTTTTCGGTACGCCAACAGCCTATTTGGTCGTCATAATCTAATTATAGCACATCATTTGAATTATCGAATCAAAATCATTCAGTTTTATCTTGCATGATCATTACGTAATTTACGTCGCTTCTATTTTTGGCTGAAGCCGGAAACATTTGAATTATCGAATCAAACTCATTCTGTTTGATCTTGTTTGATTGTACAACGTATACATTACGTCGCTTCTATTTTTGGCTGAAGCCGGTAATTTGAAGCGTCAGCCAATGAAAGTTTGTATCAGCTTTTTAAATTGTTTTGTTGTGTATCGCCAACGATTGGATACTGAAATCAAGCCAAGGCCCCGAGATTAGACGTGAAATGACCTCGCGAGAACAGAGCTCATTCTATCGAAATGGAATGTAGAGATAATGTGCTCTGTTCATAAGAGAGTATACATGTATATTCATATGCAAGGGAGGTAATTTTTAACATTTTTGTCAAATATTTTAAGTATGCATTAACTCAAAATTCTAAACCGTGCAAAATTTTTATGTATATATTTGGAATGGAAATGTAGCACAATTTAGGAATTATTTGCACTTTTCAAATTTCGCCTCTGGCTCTTTGGTGCTTTTGAGGGGTCGGATACCTTAAAAACCAAGAGTTAACAAATTCATTAACTTTGAGTTGAGGAATTAATTAACTGTTAACGAATTCCTCTACGTTGACGAATTCATACCTTCCCAAGCTGAGATTGAAAATTGTGTGCATGATTTTTTCTCTCTACATGAATTACGCACAAATGAACGTGAATGGGACCTCTGAGAAATGATGTCAATAGCTCGCGCTATTGCTGTTCCATTGAGGCGATAGCCAACAAAGGCACGAGCCATAGTGCTGGCCAATCAAAGTCGGCCAAAGCGTTGTTGTCTTTGAACTAGCGATATCCACGGATGGAATCAAGGGAGCAACCACCCTTGTTCACTTTCATGACAAAATGTTGAAGTATGTTCATTTTTAACTTCCACTGTGGTTTGACCAGAGCTTCAGATTGTTTCAGAGACCTGTGGGTCACAGGGCCCACCACACATGATTTTGAGGGGTCATTTTCCAAAACAATGGGCCACAGTTTGAAGCGTTCATATCCAAACTTGGGATTGGAGTAAATGACTAATTTGCTATTGCTGTGAATTCATCATTGTATTGTTGTTATTTGAGTGGGTGCATATAAACATTGTTAAAATTAAGAATATTTCACTTCGTTCTCAAAATCAGCCGGCGGCCGGCGATATCGCCGTCTATGCTACCGGTTTGCGCCGTCTACTTTTTGATTGAATAAAAAATTAAAAAAACAAACAAACAGAAATCAGAGTTTCCATTCACGCCAAATTGAAAGAAATAACATACAAAATTACGGTCCCGTAGGTGATTTCACGCACAAAAATTTTGATCAGCATCTTCAGGTGTAAGCAATATTTTTACAACCAAAACAGATATTTCTTGCGATAGGGAATTCCGTCAACCTACTTTTAGAGCATTTATGGTAGCGAATTGGAACACTCGAACATTATCTTTTTGATAAACGAAATGTGCATGCTGTCTGCTTTGTACTAAATTCACACTCGCTAGTAACATTCATTTCTCAACAAACGGCAGAATTAACATTTATTTTTCTGAATGTTGATCGCAGATGCCAGTTATATAGATCTATATCAACAATCGAGAGGGATTAAAATAAGTTGAAAAAACTTGCCTCCCAATCGATGTAAAATAAATACTTTCAAATGAACGTCTGAAGAAATCCCGAAAGTGAAACTAAACAAAGGAACTAGAGTAAATCTGTGTTACTCATATGCAATGAGTAAAGCGAGATCAAAGACGCCGCAAACACAGTCAACTGATGACGTAGTCATTCCAGTTTCAATATAATCACGTGATTTTTCCGCTGCCAAATAAGGTTACGTTTTACTACGATTTGTTTATAAAAGTTGCGCGTGCCGGTAAAGCGCGGGAAAATGGGATGAAACAATGAAAACAAAACGCTATCTGCGAAGTAAATACCCTGACGTTAGGTGGTTTTAACACTGACGCGTTGTCTCTTTCTGTTATGCCGACTCGCGATTACACAAAGGATTCTGTAACAGTTATTTGTGCATATTGAACTGGTGTGCTTACTCGACCATTTAGACAGCCAATCTATCTTTCGAATTGAATAAAGAAGTAAGTGTTGAAGGTTAACGAACCGAAGGTGAAGGCTACGGAGATCGCCCATCGCCCGAGATTGGCCGACTGCTTGTTTACTGTTTGAAATATGGGATATGATTGGTTGATCAAGTAAGGTCATTATAATAATCTAAAAATAAGTTTATCAAATAGGTCACTTAGCTTGATGTACAAATGTATAGCAGATTACGGGTGCTTTATGCGAAGGTCAATCTACCATTTCATGATCTTACTTTTACTGAAATTCGTGCGCCCGGCTGGCGCACCACTAGATAATTTCGTGCGTCATATTTTGAAAATATGCGGGATTGGCGCGGGCGCACCGTCAATCTGAAGCTCTGTTTGACAAGTGGAATTAGGAGTTCTAATAGCCTGCTTTATAGTGGATATGAGCGCATTTGATTATCTATTAGCGCATTTGTGTACCTCTCAGTGGCGGATCCAGGATTTCTGAAAGGGGGGTTCGAATTTACAATTAGGGGGGTTCGTTTTCCTGTTAATATACAATTTTGACTGAATTTCTGCATGAAATTGAAAGAATTAGGCTTCAGAGGGGGGTTCGTTTGAACCCCCCGAACCCCCTCTGGATCCGCCACTGCCTTTACTTGAAACATGAAATCACATGATGGAATAGGGGAGGTAATCTGCAAACTTTAAACTTCAATAACTTCGTTATTTTTCATTATTGCCTAAAATGTGTGTTTTCGGTCTGTTATTGGCATTGTTTAACGAGCGGAAACAGGGCGGATATCCAGAGAAATTGTGCATTAATCGGCAGATTCACGTGCGATATCCGACCGGTTTTGCACTCAAATATCCTCCATCGGTGATGTGTTGTGAGTGCTTCAGAAAATTGAAAATAAAGCCGAAATTTTGTCATTTCCCTTTTCCGCGATGTAAATTCTTGTAAGACCCCATTTCCAGTTTACATCCCAAATTAAACTAGGTCTCCCAGTGTAACCATATCTGCTGACGTAATAATTATAGTGACGTAAGTTTAATTCTTGGAATAAAAAAAAATAAACAAACGGGCAGCTGACAGATTTTAAACTAAACGTGGATTTCGTGGACATGGAAGGATAGAAATTAGAATTGAGTGGTTGTGGTCTAGGTCAAATGTGGTGGTAAGCCAATGTGTTTCTTGTTCTTCTTTTAGTTACTGCAATTTTTCCTTTACAACTTTGTTTTTATTGAACAGTGATTTTTTTACCTGCGCATCCTGCTACTTTTACTCACAATTTGGTCTCTGGGATGCAAAGTTTTAATTCAAGCGAGTCCCAGGATGCAACATTTTTTACAGATTTCCTATTAAAAATAGTGTATTGGACTCACTGAACTAGTAGCTGGACTCATTGATATGGAATCCAGCGAGTCCCCAGGACTCACAGTCTGGAAATTGTAGAAATATCTCTGATTGAAATGAACGAATGTCTGAAACGAACCAGACGGTCCAGAGATCTACCTCGGAAATTGCGACCTTTTAATTTATTACTCGCACTGAAATGAACATTAGAATATCCAGAGTATGTTTCCAAAAGAAAACTAAGTCGAATATTGTTACGATTCAGAGTTTCCATTCACGCAAAATTGTGCGTGAAACACGCATATTAGAAAGAAATCACGTACAAAATTACGGTCCCGTACGCGATTTCACGCACAAAAATTCGGACCAGCATCTTCCAACAATCCCGAAAGTAAAACTAACCAAGGAAACTAGACTAGAGTAAATCTGTGTTACTCATATGCGATGATTTGACCGAGATCAAAAACGCCGCAAACACAGTCAATTGATGACGTAGTCATTCCAGTTTCAATGTAATCATGTGATGTTTACGCATCCAAATAAGGTTACGTTTTACTATGATTTGTTTACAAAAGTCGCGCGTGCCAAAAAACCGCGGGAAATGGGATGAAACAATGAAAACAACACGCTATCTACGAAGTAAATACACTGACGTTAGATGGTTTTAGCACCGACACGTTGTCTTTTTCTTTCATGCCGCCTCGCGATTACACTGCCGATTACACGGATCCACTCTTGATTACACAAAGGAATTCTCTCAGTTATTTGTACATGTTAAACTGGTGTGCTTGCTTGACCATTTGGACAGCAAATCTATCTTTCGAATTAAATAAATAGTAAGTGTCGACAGTAATGTTAATTGGCGATTGATCTATCATTTACGGTAAAAGATAGAGTCAAGTCTGAGCCACATTCGAATTTTTGACCCACTTTTTTTAAAAAATTGTGGTCTTACTCGCCTATGGCTTTTGAAGTGGCGATCGCCAGCGCCAAGCCTGTCTCTGTCATTTATACCGAAGAAACAAAACAAAAATGCATTTTTTTGTGTATTTTGATATAATTTTCGGAAACTACCGAAGATTCCCGCAAAAAACGATATTTCCAAATCGTACCACGATATGTATCATCGGCGAAGGATATCGGAATACAGCGATAATTCCGCACAACACTTTTAATAAGTGTGCATTGCAAATTACACATATTTCATTGTTTTATTGATTTTTACCCCTATTTTCTGTCCCATACCCCCATTTTTCAATGACTGTGCGTGCAAAACCCCTAAATAAAAATCCGAGTGGAAACACTGACGATTTCGCCAACCCAAATGAAGATTATGTCAGTAACAATGCGATGAAACTTGACTACATAGCTACACGATGAAAATCTAACGGCCCCTCTAGTGGATATCGTACTTACTCGATATATGTCGAGTCGAATGCCGGAAAACTCTGGTATCTGTAGGTGTAAATGTGGCTAAATTTTCACAGTTTTTTAAGTTATTCGTCTTATTTTATTACATTTCTTTGCAAATTATTCATATTTTATGCAATAATAGCGTCAATTCACGTTTTTTCGGTCGTTAACATTCTCAGAGGCCCACAAATTGGGTTATCGCCTTCGACCTCCGGTCTCAGGCGATAACGCATTTTTTGGGCCTCTGAGAATGTTAACGACCGAAAAAACGTGAATTAACCCTATAATAGATTTTAAGGAAATGACCTGAAAAAGTCTTCGTAGACAGATAGCAACCAAACCAGAAAATCTGATCGATTTTTATTAAATTAATTTTCCGTTTATATCGCCATTTGAACATTGATCTAATCCTTCAATATTACTCGTATCAGTGAATGTAGGACGTTTTGGCCACGGACGTTTTGGCCAGGACATTTTGGCCAGGACGTTTTGGCCATGGACGTTTTGGCCACAAAATATTTCAAGATAGGACCTTTTGGCCAAATATAAATTGAATTGAAATATTAATAATTGAGATAATTTATTCTTATTTTTTCTTCATAATGAACTTATGTCAACTTTCAAAAGTGCAATTACAAGATAGAATGATATTATTTAAATTTTATTTGCACAATTCCTTTTTTCCTATATTTTTTTTATTTGACCAAAAGGTCCTACCTTGTAAAATTTTGTGGCCAAAACGTCTGTGGCCAAAACGTCCGTGGCCAAAACGTCCGTCCACCGTATCAGTACATCTAAACAGCTGTTGTAGGTAGATGCTAGATGCTTATTGTTGTTAAACACATTCAATGGAAAACTGTTCCTTGAAGAAGTCCTCTCAACTGACAAACAGAAAGTAGGCACCAGTCATGAAGTCGATAATAAAAATGTTGCATTTGTTCCATGATATTCGCTTGCTTTCTTTATGTAAAATCATATGCTATTGTCCTCGTAGCAGAGGTAGAAGGACTGTTCTTGCTTAATTAATTAGAATGTAGACAGGTCCTGGGAACGTCTTATTCTGGAATTTTGACAGGTGCTTTGAAACTTTTGGCCGACATGCTATTAGGACGAGATGCGCAGGAAACTCACCAATATACGTTTAAAGAGAGTATTTTCTCTAGGAGGCAATGGGTTATTTGTTGGCATGGTTCTGTGTTGGACAAATGCTCAAACAGCCTCTGAAATGAGGCAGTAATCACAGCAACCTCGTGGTGGAATTTCCAAGATGGAGATTAGGCCGATTTAACTCTCGTAGAGAACGAGACTTAAATTTTGTGCAAATCTTGAGGATTTTGAATCAAAATCTAAAAAAGAAGTAATCTAAATGGGAGAAAAATATCATGAAAGGAATTAAAAGCTCTTTAAATATATTTTTTTATATTGAAAGATACTCTTTGTTCCCATCATGCAACATTTTGTGACGAAAAATAAACATGGCCGACATTGACAAAAATCTCTGATCATTTTTAGAAAAATTCTCATTTTAAGCTATTTAGAGAAGTTGTCATAAAGTTTCAGACTCGGAAAAGTTAAATTACAATAGTTTGTATCGTGTTGTAAATAACTGCTGAAATGGCATCAAACGATAACTCTGGAAAAGAGGACGATTTTGAGAGTTCTGTAACAGTGATAGAGAAACAAGTCCAAAAACGCATTTTCAAAATTATTGTTATTGGGGATTCGAACGTTGGTAAAACTTGTCTTACGTACAGGTTTTGTAGTGGTAAATTTCCCGACAAGACAGAGGCGACCATTGGTGTAGACTTTCGTGAACGCACTGTCAATGTAGACAATGAAGAAATAAAGGTGAATTAAATTAGCAGACGTTTAACCAGGGTCGGCCTTGATTGGGCCGCTCCTTTTACTAGGAGTACTTCTTCAGACGTTCCTTTGAACGTATTTATTTTACATCGATTGGGAAGCAAGTTTTTTCAACTTATTTTAATCCCTCTCGATTCTGCTTCCTGGAAATACACTGACCAGTACTCGCGCCGAATGTGTGGGCCAATGAGAAGCCTCTAACAACCTCCGCTACCGGGGATCGAACTCGGAACCTCTTAGTCGCTAGGCCGACGCTCTACCTCTCGACTACGGACACCACACATACTCCTTCTACTCAGACATCCAATCAAATGCCAATGAAAAATTACTCTCAGATTACTCCGAGTACTCTGCCTAATGAGAAAGGGCATCTGGAGTGACGTCATCAATAGAGTTTCTGATAGATGAAGATGATCTAAATAGTTCAATAAAATTTTCTCTCATACAATTTAGCGGATATGAACAACAAAATTACAACTGAAAAGATGTCAGATTTTACTGAAATTAAACAAATATATTTTAAAACATGTTTCTTTGGTGATTTTTCATTTATGATAGAATGCAATAATCATCTTGTTTCATATCCAAACACACTTGATTGGACTGCATTCAGGGATGTCATTATTACTTGATTGCCGATCAAAACCATCGTTAAAATCAACAAAAAATCGTATATTGTTTTGGGAGCAACAAAGTTAACATGAGGTACACTGCCAAAATTTATAAGAAAAAATCATCTGTTGTTTTCCAAATGAAATCTAGCTACAAAACATAATGACAGCCCTGTGCATTGTTTGGGGTGAAAATGGGGAATTCCAATCAAGTAAGACCCTAGACATATATGTCACATATTTATAAGCGATTCTATTTCCCATTTGAATTTAACTTCCTATGTTATGTCTTATCGGATTAGGAGCTGTCTTTATATTGTGTGCAAGATGCTGAATGTCACTCACAAAATCAGACACTTCTACTGCAGCTGCGGATTTCTGTGAAGTTGGTTCTAAATTACTTCTGTGAAGTTGGTTCTAAATTACAGGAGCTAAAACACTGCACATAGCAGCTTACTACAAACCCAAAGAGAATGACAGGGAAAGCTTAGCTGAACTACAGAGGTCAATTGAAATGGTGCATAGGGATAACACAAATACAAATATATGGGTATTGGGAGATTTTAATTACCCCAATTTCACATGGACTGACAACATCCCTTCAATTAAAAAAGGATGTTCACACACCCAGATATACACTGATTTCGTTGACATGTTAAACGACCTTAATCTTGTTCAAGTTGTAAATCAGCCCACTAGAAATGACAACATTCTTGACCTATTCCTGACAAACAACCCCACACTTATTAATAAAGTAAAGACTCTTCCAGGATTATCCGACCATGATATTGTCTATGCAGAGGTAAGTATAAGGGCAGAAACATTTAGATCAGGACCCTGCCAGATACTACTGTACAAACGAGCAAACTGGGATGGACTAAAGGAACACATGGAGACATTCAGGGATACCTTCATGTCATCATATGCAGGTAAGAAGGTTAATGACTTGTGGACCTCATTCAAGGAATCACTCCTGTCTGGTATTGAAAAGCATGTCCCGAAAAAGAACATCACTGGTAAGACCAAACTCCCTTGGATTACTCAAAAGATCATACGTGACATGAGGAAACGGGATAGTCTCTATCAGCAGTCCAAGCATGCTAGAACACCAGGTAAGAAGAGGCAGCTTAAAGAGAAGCACGCCCAGTGGCGAAACCGTGTGAAGCAGCGCTTGAAGAAAGCTGAGGAGGACTACCTTGAAGAGATTCTCGGACTGCATAAAAATACAGATGAGGTAACAAATACCTACAGTAGCAAGAAGCTCTTCTCCCTGTTAAAGAGTACAAGGCAGGATTCACAAGGTATAGCCCCCTTAAAACAAAATGGTGTTATGTATACTGATCCTAAGACTAAGGCAAATATACTTAATAGCCAATTTCACTCTGTGTTTACACCAAAGTCTCCCCTGAAACTAAGCCAACTTTGCGAGCAGGAAATACAGGATCGTCAATTACCAGGAAATTTCTCCAAAAAGGGTCGTCAATCTCATGCCTATACCCCTATGCCAGACATTGTCATTTCAGAGCGAGGTATCCTGAAACTATTGAAGGATTTAAACCCCCACAAGGCTTGTGGACCAGATCAGCTAAAGCCACTAGTGCTGCAAAAGGTAAGAGAGGAGATTGCTCCTGTCTTGGCAGTAATCTTCCAACAGTCTCTCTCTACAGGAACCATCCCAGCTGACTGGTCTGAAGCAAATGTTAGCCCGCTTTTCAAAAAAGGAGAGAGGTGCATGGCATCTAACTACAGGCCTATTTCCCTCACATGCATTTGCTGCAAGCTCATGGAGCATATTGTTACTACAAACCTCATGTCTCATTTGGACGGTAACAATATTCTCTATGACCTTCAGCATGGTTTCAGGTCTAAGAGGTCATGTGAGACACAGTTGGTATCGCTGGTAGAGGACATAGCAAGAAACCTACAGCAAGGTAAGCAGACTGACCTTGTCTTGCTTGACTTTAGTAAGGCATTTGACAAGGTCAGTCACACCAAGCTCCTCTACAAGCTACACACCTACGGTGTCAGAGGTAGTAGCCTGGCATGGATCAAGGCATTCCTTGCAGGTAGATCGCAGAGGGTAGTGATCGAGAACGTAGCATCCGATACAGTCCCAGTAACCTCTGGTGTTCCACAGGGGTCCGTTCTTGGTCCTATCCTCTTTCTCATATATATAAACGATCTACCTCAAGACGTTGCCTCCCGTGTCAGGTTGTTTGCCGATGACACTGCTGCATACCTTGCCATTTCAAGAGAGGCGGACTCTGCCATACTGCAGAATGATCTGGATCGGCTCCACTAGTGGGAACTTCAATGGGATATGGAGTTCAATCCAAGTAAGTGCAATGTTATCCATATAATAACCAAAGCTAGAACTCCTATCCCTACACAGTACACACTTCACGGGCAAGTGCTTGAGGCCGTTAAGCATTCTAAGTACCTTGGTGTGGAGATTAGTGAGGACTTGTCCTTCAATCACCACATAGGTAAAGTTGCCAGTGCTGGAAACAAGGCCTTAGGGTTCATAAAGCGCAACATCAAACCGAAGCACCAAGGTATACGCGACATGGCCTACAAGTCACTTGTCCGCCCCATACTTGAATACGCCTCCCCTGTGTGGAGCCCACATACCAAACAAAACATACGCAAAGTGGAGATGGTCCAGCACAGAGCAGCAAGGTGGGTCACATCAAACTACTCCACTTACGTGAGTGTGACTGCCATGCTGTGTACATTGGGCTGGCGCACCCTAGAAAACAGACGAACAGATGCTAGACTGTGTCTGTTCTACAAAATCGTAAACGGGCTTGTTGCCGTACCAGTGCCGCCATACCTCCAACACCCTACAAGATATACAAGACACTCACACCCCCTCGCATACAGACAGCTACAAGCTACCTCAAACTTCTACAAGTACTCCTTCTTTCCTCTAGCTGTTGTGCCGTCAAATATTGTCTTGCTGCCGACAATTGACTCCTTCAAAAAAGGAGTCAGCAGTATTGACCACAGTAAACCATAAATAGTATATCTGTTTTTATCTGTTTTATCTTCACTGCACACTAAACATGAAACTTTTTAACAGCACATTACTATCTTTTTCACCTCCCCAAATTCTTTTAATTCACTTTTCCATCTTTTTAACATCTTGCACAGACGCGCAGACCTGCACAAAATCTCCGCGAGGGGGTGTTGCAGTATTTATAGATAGATAATTCTAATAGGACGGTTCTTTTTCGTACTAGTTACACAATTTGCCCGAATTTCTGTATGAAAATTAATTAACCCTTTCCCAAACAAGGCCTGGTTTTGACGTCCCTAATAGAAAAGGCTTGGGAAAACATTGAAACAAAAGAAGAAACTGCTGATAATCAGCAGTTTCTCCTTTTGTCTCAATATTTTCTATGCCATATTGTACACAAATCTTATCTTAATTCACATGCAATCTGTCGTCTGCAACTGCTTTCAAAGTGGACCACCTTAAATTTTTGTCGTTTGGGTCCTTTGGGAAAGGGTTAATCCAGCTTCATTGGTATCACAAGGGTTATAAAACACTTTTTCTCCATTTCAGTTACAACTGTGGGATACTGCGGGACAGGAGCGTTTCAGAAAGAGCATGGTTCAGCATTATTACAGAAATGTTCATGCGGTTGTGTTTGTGTTTGATGTTACTAAAGTGTCGTCGTTCGAGAACATGCCAGGCTGGATTGAAGAGTGTGACAAACATAACTTAAACAAAGAGCTTCCACGCATACTTATAGGGAACAAATGTGACATGGTTGATAAAGTGGCAGTTAACACAAACCAGGCTCAGAAGTTTGCAGACTCTCACAACATGCCGCTTTTTGAAACATCAGCAAAAGACGATGAGAAGGCAAATCATGTAGAGGCGATTTTTATGACGCTTGCTCACAAATTGAAGAACGCCAAGCCAATGATGCCTGTGTATTTGTCACAATATGGGTCTGGATACAATAGGAATAACGAGGTGGTTAATATTCATGATAGCCCGGAGAGGCGAGGTCTACAAAGGGCGGGCTCTGGAGATGGGAACAAGGATAATTGTGCATGTTGAATAAATGTAGTATAGCCATTTCCACAGATAATATATTTGAGCCAGGATCTGGTAACAAAACCTCCCTTATAGCATTTTAAAAATTGAGTTTCAAGATGAGCCTGTTGTCAAATACTGTCAAGTATGCATCCATGCTGCTCTCTTAAGTTACTACAGGTCATGAAGAAGCTATTAAAGAACAACATGGATCCTGATCAGACTGTGCATATGCACATGCTGATCTGGATCTATGTTTGGCTCGAAAGCCTTAACCCATTCCCAGATGGCACAATTGTAGCCATGTCCAAATTCAAAGATGTTGCAGACAATTTAAAGTGAATGCAATTTTACATGGTTTGGTCTTTTGTGAAGAAAACATTGTGGGAAATGAAGGAATTGCTCGTCACAAGCAATTTCTTCATTTTCCACAATGTTTTCCAATGCCATTATCTTGTGGGGAGTCAAAAAGAGTCACTGTGTGTTAATGGGTTAAGGGACGTTTTTCCAGATCCTGGCTCATTTATAAGGTTATCAGTTAATAGAAACATCTCTTTTTGTCATCTGATGCAGCTTTCAAATTTGAAGTCTAAATAGATGCCATTTAGGAAAGGGTTTATGCCAAACATTTCTTTACTTGGCGATTTTGTAGACCAAATGACAGTTATCTAATTATCTAGAGATGGTTCCATTATGATTTTAGTGGGAACACAAAGAGTTCTGATTATTATGTTGTTACAATAAGAAAATGTTCAATTATGGTATGTAAATTTAGTTCAAAGGTTGTAATATGTTGGGATAGTAACTTTTGATGAAAAATAAAACTGACAGTACTTAGCAGCTTGATTACTGTCAGAGGTGGGAATTTATGTAGGGGTCCACTAAAGTCTATTGATCTAGCAAGAACTCATTCTCTGAAACTGTTTCCCTGGTGACAGCAGGGAATCATGTGACACAACAACATTAATTGTAAATGTTAATATTCGGTGTTAATACATAACAGATTTTAAACCTTTCCAAAACAAGACCTGGTTTTGACGTCCCTATAACAAATGGCTTAAGAAAACATTGAGGCAAAAGACGAAAATGCTGATAATCAGCATTTTCTCCTTTTGCCTCAATGTTTTCTGTGCTATATTATTCACAATATTGACCTTTATTTATACTCATTTTGTTGTCAGCAGCACCTATAAATTTGGAAGAGTCTAATTTTTTGACGTTTGGGAAAGGGTTTTAAACTGGTTTGAAGCAGAGAGAATGCGGAGAAAGGCCAGGTATTTGCTGGATATAGAATATCAGCTAACAACAGCCTAGGAAAAACTTAATTAAAGTAACATTTCACGATTTTTTGTCATAAATTTTACTTTTATTTTCATAAAAAATAGCATATTTTCTTATGAAAATTCTGAAAATTTCAAGCCAAGATATTGCATCGTTTATGAGAAATATATATTTTTGGGCTAAAATTGATCAAATTGTTGTCCACAACAGTTCGGATTTATATGTAATTTGCCATTTCTGTCACAACTTTAAAGGCTTATTTTTCGCTTATGAATAGAAACTTCAAAAGACTTATAGCATTTATACGCAATAGAATAACCAATCTTTGTATCAAGACATGCTTTAAAAAAATGAAATTGGAATGTTATGTCCCTTTAAAGATCCACCACATCCAGTCAATTCCTGACATTTTTCCTCCCCTTCTGTTTCAAACCAAGTTCAAATCAGTTTTATATTAACTGAATTGTTAAAGATTTTCTGCAATTGTTGTTTTTGTGTCGCATGAATCACCGCTATGATGATAAGCCATAGAGGTCGTGGTTTGATCGTATCTACATGCTCACAGCTTTTAACCCTTTCCCAAACAAGACCTGGTTTTGACGTCCCTAATCGAAAGGGCTTGGGAAAACATTGAAACAAAAGAAGAAACTGCTGATAACCAGCAGTTTCTTCTTTTGTCTCAATATTTTCTTGGCCATACTTTACACAAATCCTATCTTTAACCCTTTCACTGCCAAATATTTTTTTCGGACGTGTTTCTCACTGCTGAATTAATTCGAAGAAATTTCCAAGAATAGATACCCTGTTCACAAAAACATGCATAACTTTTGACTCATTTTATGGATTCCTTTAAAATTTTCAGCACATACAGACAAATTAAGCACCTATATGTGATCAAAATTTAAAGGTAATTTATGAAATGACAATATTTTTTTCTTTTTTATGTTGTTGGTACTCATATATTTCGTCTCCATAAATTTGTCGACAAAAGTCGCTTATGGCAGGGACCCCCTATAGTCGACAAAAGTCGCCTATGGCAGTGAAAGGGTTAATAACATCCATTATGTCATTTGTCACAGTTTTGAAGTGGATTACCCTAAAATTTTGACGTTTGGGAAAGGGTTAAACTTTTAAAACAAAGTTCCACAATTATAGATTACATGATGTATGTGTAGCCTATTCCATTTTTGCACAAATTTTAATTTTCTATCTGTCATTGAAAATTCATGTAGTTAAATTTACAAACAGTTTACCATTTCCCAAAGAAGAACTGACTTTGATGCCGAAAACAATGAAGCTTTTGCCTAAATATTTTTCTATGTATTATTCTGAACAAATTGTATCAACTTATATTGATTTTGTTGTCAGCAACAACTTTCAACTTTAAAATAATCTGGATTTGTGTTGTGTGGGATAAGGTTAAGCTCTATTAATGGTTTCATTAACTTTGAGGCCCTAGTACTCTTGTAAAGTAGGTAGGGGATTTCTCAGTTTTCCCTAAAATAAAGTTTAGGGTTATACAACTTTCTCTAAAATATTTTTAAAAGTAGCATGTGGGGGATACAAGAGTAAAAGGGTAAAATCCCCTGCCCTGTATTCTAATGAAACCCCTGCTCTGTACCTTGAAATGTTTACAAGTTGCACTTAGGTTAAGTTATGGCTTTATCAAGTCATAATTGATTTTCAACCAATAAGTGATAAATTATGTTTATAGTTTAGTTCATATTTTCTTCTTTTTGGGATCTGTGCAATTATGTTGTATCATAGCTCTAGGTTAGTGGGAGTGGGGGCATTTTTAATTAAACTTTTCCCAAATAAGACTAGCTTTTGACATTTAGAGAAGGCATAAAAACACTTAGGCGAAGGAAGAAAATGCTAAATACCAGCATTTTCTCTGCTTTAGCCTGAATTTTTATCGTGCTATTTTGTTCACAAATCTTTTCTTTATCAAAATCCATTATGTTATCTTTCGAAGCTTTGAATTTGTTCAAATAAATATTAAAGCTATTTCCAGATTATAAATCAACTTTTTCCCACATCCAGGATTTCTGAGAGGGGGGGTTCAAGTATACAAATAGCAGGGTTTGTTTTCCTATTACATGTACTACACAATTTTGATTGAATTTCTGCATGAAAATGAAATAATTGATCTTCACACCGCAAACCCCCTCTGGATCCGCCACTGGAAATGAAGAAACTGCTTGTATCAAGCAATTGCTTCATTTTCCACAATGCTCTACCAAGACGAACAAAAATGTAAAATTCTACTCACTTGAAATAGATCTAGTCCTTTGCAACATCTCTAAATTTGTAGCTGTCTATAATTTTGTGATCTTGTAACAGGTTAAAGGATTATAAGTATGTAGCCTAGAATGAGATCAATGTATGTCTTTTTTCAACAGGACATAATTTTGGTACCCACAACAAAGGGTTTAGATAAAAAACATGGTTTGATTTACATTGCCCCCACTGTCCCTTGTCTACTGCTTTTATTAATGAAATGTATGCTTTCTCTATGAATTGTGATATTATATTCATTTAGGTATCAAGCTTGTGATTATGGTTGGAGAAGTTATGCTTTTAACCTTTCCCAAACAAGACCTAGTTTTGATGTCCCTAGTAGAAAAGGCTTGGGAAGATATTGAGGGAAAAATATGCATTTTGTCGTTTGTATAAGCTTTCAAATTTAACAACCCTAAAATTTTGTTATTTAGGAGGGGTTAATCCTTTCCCTAAAATTTAGATGGTTCTGTTTGAAAGCTGTAAAAGACAATAAAAATGGATGTAGATTAAGATGGATTTGTGTACAATATAGCACAGGAAATATTGAAGAAAAGGGAGAAAATACTGATTATCAGCAGGATTTGTGCACAATATAGCAGAAGTATTGAGGTAAAAGGAGAAAATGCTGATTATCAGCATTTTCTTCTTTTGCATCATTGTTTTCCTAAGCTTTGGAAAGTCAAATTTCAAAACCAGGTCTTATCTGGGAAAGGATTAAGTTGTTGCACTTTCTTTTGTTTTCACTATTTCGTCGGTGTAAATGCAAAACCTCGCATGTCGATTCTTGCGATTTTCAAAGTACAAAGTTGTGTGCCCAGTTAAAGACATTTCTTGCAGGTTTTGAGATATTTTTACTGATCATTATTAATGACAAACTAGTTGTGAACAATATGTCCAAATTTCAAGTATAACATTTCAGTTTGGGAAAAGTTATTACACTTTTTACCTCCCCTTTAAAATTTTCCAAGAGCGAGATACGAGCTTTTGCAAATTTACAACGACGATTTGTTATTGTCTTTATGAACTTTTGGTACATGTGAATGACAAAACAATGAAATGAAACAACAAATATATTGAAAGAAGAAAATAATGACAGTGATCAATACTTTCTTTCTTCCAACATTTTGTCATATTTATCATGTTTTGCGCTGAATGTGATAAAAGCAACTCTTAAGTGTGACTGTTCTGATTCTGTATTTTTGCCATAATTTATTTGGTTTTTCAATTTATTTGGTTATTCAATTTATTTGGTTATTCAGAATAATGGATAAGAGTGGATAAAGGCATTTTGAAATTGTTTACAGTTATTCTAAATCTGAATCCTATTCTGTGGATACCGGTACTCATTTTAGTAAACTCTTTCCCAAACAAGATGTCTGTAATAGATATGGCTTGGGAAAACATTGAGACAAAAGAAGAAACTGCTGATAACCAACAGTTTCTCCTTTTGCCTCAATATTTTCTCTGCAATATCATCATGAAATCTTGCAGTCATCAACTTCCATTTTGACCCATGTAGCAGCTTTTGAAATGGACCACCCTAAGATTTTGCTGTTTGGGAAAGGGTTAACATGGGAATCTTGGATTTGGTCAACAATGAACGACATTTTACATTTAGAAAAGCCAGTACCCCCTCTTATCTGTAACTGTTTTGTTAACCCTTGTCCTGCTGACTTTAAATTTTGTTTCAAACAAACAACCAATTCAAGAGACATAGCAATAACATATTAAGCTTAATTTTTTGCCATAAAAAATGGAGTAGAAAGCAGGTAGTAATAATAATAATAATAATAAAGACTTTATTTAACGAGGCAGCACAGTTGGGATAAACCCAGTCTTCCCTGTGGGCCTCTACAAATATTTACAAAATCAGTACATGTATATACAACAAAGCAAATAAATGTAAAACAACAACAAAGCAAAGGTAGTGTAGACTAAGGTCAGACTGCACGTCTGTGCAGGCTGATCTTAGTCTATACAGCCTGCCAAAGCTTTTGTCACAAACAGAAATTGATGTGAACAGCATGAGAAGGGTTAAGAAATGTTTGTTTATTGTCTGTCAAATGTATCATGTCAAACTTACTTGTTGAAATAAATATACGTATTGGATCATGAAATCATGTTTTTATTGTGTCGATATCTTCCCAATATTAACCCTTTCCCAAACAACAAAATTTTACCCAATCTGAAAGCTCCTTCGGAAGACAAAATGGGTATTGATAAGATGAGATTTACATACATTATAGCTCAGAAAATATTGATGCAAAAGGAGAAAATGCTGGTTATAAGCATTTTCTTCTTCTGCCTCAATGTTTTCCCAAGTTGGACGTCAAAACCAGGTTTTGTTTGGGAAAGGGTTAACAAATTTCCACTCAGTGATGTTTTTTGTCAACCCTCAAGAGAACTGCATGGGAAAACATTGTGGAATAATTGAGACAAACTATTCCTCTATTATCCACAATGTGTCATAACCCAAAATGCAAAGATTTCTAAAAGAAAAATGTGCTATCTTGTTAGTCTTTCCCAAAGTGAACAAGACCAGCTTGGACTTAACCCTTTACCACACAGTAACTCTTTTTGACTCCCCACAAAATAATGGCCATGAAAAACATCATGGAAAATGAAGAAATTGCAAGCAATTTCTTCATTTCCCACAATGTTTTCCATCCAAAAAGAGCTAAAAATTAAACATTCTTTTCACTTTAAATTGTTGTCTGCAGACTCTTTCAAGTTGGACCACCCTAGAATTTTGTCGTTTGGTAATGGGATAATGCGAGTAGGACCCTATCCTAGATGGCATGCTTCATTTAGCCCTTTTCCAAACAGTGGACGCATCTGCCTCTCACTCGAGAGGTTGTGGGTTTGATGCACGGCCGCAGCAAATCGTCGTTGTAAATGCAAAACCTCGTATCTCGTTTTCGGAAAATTTTAAAGGGGAGGGAAAAAAGTGTAATAACTTTTCCCAAACTGAAATGTTTTACTTGAAATTTGGACAAATTGTTCACAAATGATTTGTCCTTAATACTGATCAGTAAAATATCTCAAAACCTGCAAAAACTGTCTTTAACTGGGCACACAAGTTTGTACTTTTAAAATCGCGCGAATCGACATACGAGGTTTTGCATTTACACCGACGAAATATCCTATATCTGACAAAAGAGTCACCCAACAATGCTTTGATATCGTTAACCTTAACCTATGTGGGCAAGCAGCTGGAGGCTTAATTTAACCTATGTGGGCTAGCAGCTGGAGGCTTGATTAGGATGTGGTAGTACTGGTGTGAGAAACAACATTACCGTAACCAATGGTTAGGTGCTCCAGCTGCCCCCATATGACCATTGCAGTTGAAAATGTCGTAAAACAAAACCAAATAGTGGACTTATGAATTGAACAAATTTGACAGCTGTTGCAGACGTGGACTTATGAATTGAACAAATTTGACAGCTGTTGCAGACTAAACAAGAGCCGTCACAGACGGATTATGCTCCCCGAATAAGTGTTTGTCACAAAATAAAAACTATCATAAGCCCCCTTTTCCCATGACAGATTTTTTTGTACACACATTATTTTTAGAATATGGTCTAGGACATCTCATTTATCACATAATTGCAAAATTTCATTACATTCTGCCCATTAGATGAAGAGAAATTAGAGAAAAACTAATTTTTACATTAACCCATTACCACTCAGTAACTCCTTTTGACTCCCCACAAAATAATGGCTTTTGAAAACATCATGGAAAATGAAGAAATTGCTTGTCACAAGCAATTTCTTCATTTCTCACAATGTTTTCTACCAAAAAAGACCAATAAATGTAAAAATTTCCTGCTCTGTAAATTGTCGTCTACATCATCTTTGAATTTGGGCCACCCTAAAATTTTGCCGTTTGATAATGGGTTAAGGCCCCTTTTTCCATGACGCAGCCTCAAATCAAGAAACTGAGAAAAAGGTCCCTAGGGATTATCCCAAGGAGTTCACATGTGAAGTTTCATTGAATTTGGCCAAGGGTTGCTGAGATCTGGCTGTGGACGGACGAACACATGGAATTACAGACGGACAGACAGCATGGCGACTATATGCTCCCCCGGAAATTTTTCGGGGAGCATAAAAACATTTGCTGTAGAAAATTGAAAAAGAAAATTTGTATTTAATAGAATGGTACTTTTGGAGGGAAAAGGAGAAATTGCTGATTATCAGCAATTTGTTCCTTTCTCTCATTGATCTCAAAATGTTTCTTCTCTGGACATCAAAAACCAGGTTTTGTTTTTGGAAGGGTATATCAAGCATGAAAAAAAACTTTTCAAGTTCCTTTCAGAGGAATTCCCTGTCTAGCAACAAACCTTAGATTGGGAAAGATAAATTCTTGAAGTTCACAACTAGAGATAGTTACATGTATTTATTCCTTTTTTGTGATCCTTTAACCCTCTCCCAAACGACATAATTTTAGGGTGATCCAATTTGAAAGTTGCTGCAGACGACAAAATGGATGTTACTGAAGGCAGAATTTGTGAATAATACAGCTCAGAAAACATTGAGGCAAAAGGAGAAACTGCTGGTTATCAGCAGTTTCTTCTTTTGTCTCAATGTTTCCCCAAGCCATATCTATTCGGGACGTGAAAACCAGGTCTTGTTTGTGATCCTTTAAAACCCACAACCACATACTGGCTCCTTTTAATGCCCAACGAGATAAAGACTTTGAAAATGTCATGGAAAATAGAGAAATGGCTTTTGTCAAGCATTTTCTTCACTTTTCACAATGTTTTCTACTCAGAGACAAAAACAAGAGGGCCATGATGGCCCTAGATCGCTCGCCTGAAATTTTTTGCCTTGTTTAAAAAACATTTTGACCTGTATAGCAGCAAATTAAGAATTTTGCAATAAAGCCCCTTTTCCCTAGTTTTTCAAAAGAACGAAACAAAATTCAGCCTTTTCAAAAGTGTTTGCTCTTTTGCCCTTTTTCTGATGCCGCTGCACTAAGAGCTTTGATATTAATCAAATTCTTAAAACAACTTTGAAAGTCCTTCACCCAAAGATCATTCATGTGAAGTTTTAAGAATATTGGCCAACTACATATAGTAAGCCAGAAGATTTTTAAAAGATTTGGCAATTTTCCCCTTTTGTCATGCCGCGGCAGTCAAAGGCTTTGATGGAATCAAAGTCTCTGAAAAACTTTGAAAGCCCTTCACCCAAGGATCATTCATGGGAAGTTTCAAGAAGATTGGCCAACTAGTTGAAGGCAGAAGATTTTTACAAGATTTGGCTATTTTCCCCTTTTCTCATGCCACCGCAGCCAAAGCCTTTGATGGAATCAAATTCTTTTAACAACTTTGAAAGCCCTTCACCCAAGGATCATTCATATTAAGTTACAAGAATATTGGCCTACTAGTTAGGCAGAAGAAGATTTTTAAAAGATTTGGCTATTTTCCCCTTTTCTTATGCCGCGGCAGTCAAAGGCTTTGATGGAATCCAAGTCTCTCAAAAACTTTGAAAGCCCTTCACCCAAGGATCATTCATGGGAAGTTTCAAGAATATTGGCTTGCTAATTAGGCAGAAGAAGATTTTTAAAAGATTTGGCTATTTTCCCCTTTTCTCATGCCGCGGCAGCCTAAGTCTTTGATAGAATCAAATTCTTTTAACAACTTTGAAAGCCCTTCACTCAAGGATCATTCATGTGAAGTTTCAAGAATATTGGCCAACTGGTTAGGCAGAAGAAGATTTTTAAAAGATTTGGCTATTTTCCGCTTTTCTCGTGCCGCGGCAGCCAGAGTCTTTCATGGAATCTAATTCTTTTAACAAATTTGAAAGCCCTTCAACCAAGGATCATTCCTGCCAAGTTTCAAGAAGATTGGTCCACTGGTTTAGGAGGAGAAGATCTTTAAAGAAATTGTGGACGGACAGCCGGCCGGACGGACAGATGGACGACGGACAACAACCAATCACAATACCTCACCTTGAGCACTTTGTGCTCAGGTGAGCTAAAAATGCCATTTCTGTTACTTGAAATTGTTGTCTACAACACTTTTTGAATGTAGACCAGTATAAAATTTTGTCATTTCATCTTTTGGGTTTCCAAACAAGACATGGTTTGGGCACCCTGAACTGGCTTTGGAAAACATTGAGGCAAAAGAAGAAAATGATAACAATCAGCATTTTCTTCTTTTGTCTCAATATTTTCTTTGCTAAATTGCTAATAAGTCCTGTCTAAACTAACTTCAATATTGCTGCAGGACCACCCTAGAACTTTGTTGTTTGAGAAAGGGAAAGGGTTACATCACATTGTCTAAATGGTACATTATGTTGAAATGCAAAATACCAGTATTTTGTACCGTTTCATCTATACTTTCTAAAGCTTTATAATATAATCATGGTGGATAACCCATGTAACTTTGGAAAGCTTTCATACTGAACAAGCATTCTGAAGTATTGCAAAACAATACCAAGTCCCCTACGGCTTTATGTATGCATTTAGGAAAAAGAAGACCAGAAGACTATGTAGATAGTAGGACATTGTACGACAGACAAAGTATGTCTATAAAGCTTTGATGAAACTGGCCCCAGGATCTTACAAGATGACTGAAAAGGATAATTTAGAAACAGAAATGCCCCCATAATGGCTATTTTTCACCAATGTTAAGTTTTTCGACAGACAGACAGCAGGACAGACACCAGTAAAACAATATTCCCCTGATCTTTCGATATGGGCATAAAAATAGCCTAACCCTTTACAGGTATTCCTGGATTTGATGTCGATTAGAAATCTTTGAGATTATAGTAACCAGCATTTCCTACTTCTCTTGATGTTTCTGTGATATGAACATTGTTTCTGTGTGGGCAGGGGCAGGGAGATATTACGTCCCCATAGCGAAAGACCAGGGGCATACTGTTTTACTCCTGTCCATCCATGCTAAAACTTAACATTGGCCATTTTGGGTGCATTGGTGTTTCACACACACACACACACACACATCTTGCTTTATGTTGGCCATGGCAATGGCCATAGCGCAGATGGCAACGCATCTGGCTCTCACTTGAGAGGTCCCAGGTTTGATCCCCGGCCATGGCAAATATCCTTTCTGACTAAAATGTCACCCATCAATGGTTTGATAACTTCTGTGGAGGCTTGGTAAGGGTGATGTGGTAGTGCTGCTATGAGAAACATCGTCCATAGAGGTTTATCAACCTTTCCCAAACATCAATTTATCAGTGTAGTCCAGTATAAATACCACTATAGAATACAAAATAGAAGTTAATTTGAAAAGTATAGCTCAGAAAATATTGAGACAAAGTTGTTTGGGAAAGGGTTGATACCTTAATTTGTCCATTTTTGAGAATCAAACCTAGAGAAGGCAACAAAGTTTGTACATACAGATGGAAAGACCAACATGGTTAAACCATTTAAGTCTATATTTCCTAGATGGGTGTGTTATAAAGAACTGAAACCCATTGATATTTTAGCTTTTTTTTTATTTCGCTAAAAACAACCAAAATCAACTCAATTCAATTTGCAACAACTATCACATAGAAATGAGAGATTATGATTTACATAATTTTTGCCAGCAAATAAAAGTGGAAATGCTGCTTGAACTTTATTCCCTATTAGTCAATCCTTTCGTGAACAGCAAAAAATTGGACTGGCCAAAAATGAAAGATGTTGTAGCCTACAGTAGACAATAATTTCAAGTTTTTGAAATTTTCATCTTTTTTAACCCATTACCAGACGGCAATTTTTTTCACTGTTCCAATTTAAAAAGTGTTGCAGACAACCATAATGCCGCTTGGGAAAAGGTCAATTGTAATTGAATCTACAACTGCTTAACCCTTTCCCAAACAAGACCTGATTTTGACATCCCTAATTGAAAAGTCTTGGGAAAACATTGAGGCAAAAGAAGACAAGAGGACCATGATGGTCCTATATCGCTCACCTGAACCAAAATGATATGAGCAACACTTTTGTTCAATTCAATTAATATTTATGACTTTAAGACTGAGAACTAACTTATGGTCAATAGCGTTGTGAAAATCCAACTTATACCAGATCTTATGGTGCCCAACTGTGTCCAAGTTTTGTCTTGATTGATAAATATTTGTAGATTCTAGAGTATAAACAATGTCGAAAGCAGCCGAAAAAGCAGGTTTTTTTTTTCAAATTCAAGGGCACATAACTCTCGACTTCCTGATCAGATCAGACTGAAAATCGAACTCATCTGAGATCTTATGGTCCCAAACATTGTGTCCAAGTTTTGTCTTTACTAATTGTAAAGTCTAGAGTGTAAAACAGGTCGAAAACAGCCGAAAATGGCAATTCTATCAAATTCAAGGGCACATAACTCTCCACTTTGTGATCAGATCACACTGAAAATCAAACTCATCCGAGATCTTATGATCCCCAACATTGGGTCCAAGTTTTGTCTTGATTGATTAATAATTGTAGATTCTATAGTGCAAACAAGGTCAAAAACAGCCGAAAATGGCAATTTTATCAAATTCAAGGGCATATAACTCTCGTCTTTCTGGTAAGATCAGACTGAAAATCAAACTAATTCAAGATATTATGGTCTCCAACATTGTGTCCGAAATTTGTCTTGATTAGTCAATAATTGTAGATTCTAGAGTGTAAACAAGGTCGAAAACAGTCAAAAACGGCAACTTTATCAAGTTCAAGGGCACATAACTCTCGACTTTTTGATTAGATCAGACTGAAAATCAAACTCATCCAAGATCTTATAATCCCAAACATCGTGTCCAAGTTTTGTCTTGATTGATTAATAATTGTAGATTCTAGAGTGTTTACAAGGTCGAAAACAGTCAAAAACGGCAATTTTGTCAAGTTCAAGGGCACATAACTCTCAACTTTCTGATCAGATCAGACTGAAAATCGAACTCATACAAGATCTTATGATCCCCAACATTGTGTCCAAATTTTGTCTTGATTGATTGATAATTGTAGATTCTAGAGTGTAAACAAGGTCGAAAACTGCCAAAAATGGCAATTTTGTCAAATTCAAGGGCACATAACTCTCGTCTTTCTGGTCAGATCAAACTGAAAATTGAACTCATTCAAGATCTTATGGTCTCCAACATTATGTCCAAGTTTTGTCTTGATTGATCAATAATTGTAGATGCTAGAGTGTTAACAAGGTCAAAAATAGCTATTTTTGACATTCAAGGGCAGATAACTCCGCACTTTCTGGTCCGATCAGGCCCATAATCGAACTTGTCCGAGAACTTATGACCATACTTGCTTTGACCAAGTTTGATTAAGATTGGCCAACTTTTGTGGATGCTAGAGTGTTAACACCAAATTGTTGACAGACGGACAGATGGACGGACGGACGACGGACATTGAGTGACCACAATAGCTCACCTTGAGCACTTCGTGCTCAGGTGAGCTAAAAATGCTGATAACATTATTTTGTAGTCTTCAACAGCTTTCAGTCGACCAACCAAAATTTTGGTGTTTGGGAAAGGGTTAAATTTGACTAATCTTACATTTTGCCTGTGGGTGAAAGGATACAGACACAAGTCATCTTACAAGCGTTAGAATCTGTTCCATGCATTCATGAAATGGGCTGTAAATGAACATAATGATTTCAAGTCAAAACCTGGCTGTTCCATACATTTTACCATGGCAACTTAATGGAGCATTTAGACAAAAAGTCAGAAAATCCTCATTGTCAGAATTTTCTGCTTTTCCCCAATGCTTTTCATGCTAAAGTTAACAATATTCTGCTATTCATGAATTCTATCTGGTACATTACTTTACCTTTGAATCAGTCAAATTTATGTCACTTGGAAATTGGTTAACCAAGATTTTACTTTAAACCACATTATATGCAACAACCTCCATGACTTGGATTTTACAATTCTATACAAAAATAATTTTAAATTACAGCACTTCTTTCACACGATATTGAATCATCTGATTTATATGATAATATACAAAAATATAAAATGTAAAATAAACTCATTAAATTAACAAGTAAAACTTACGCTTTACATACAACAAAGATTTGTTGCAAAGTTTGTCATATCCTGCTTCCAAAATGATAAAATTCCATTCTATTATAGGCTCTTCTCTGACAATATGATTTGAAAAAGTCAATAAAATTATCGATTTTCCAATCAAACAACTTATTCAATAACCTTTTTCTAACAGCCTCCAACATTTTAACTCATACCCTCTTATTGATGTTCCACAAGAAAAAAGGCTTTGGAAAACATTGTGGAAATTACAGAAATTGCTTATGAGTTGTGTCCCACAATGTTTTTTACCCAAGAAGACCAAAGATGTAAAATTTCATTCACCTGAAATAGTCATCTGCGACATATTTGCATTTGGACAAGCAAAGCTGAAATTTTGCTATCTGATGATGGAATAATCTTTATTGAAAACGTGTCATAGAGTCAAATAAAAATATCAGTGTTGAAGATTATTTGATGCGTAGGATTTTAACAAGGTTGTAACTAGTGTCGTTATCTGTCATTAAGTTAATGACATTAACCCATGATTACCAGAAAGCAACATTTTAGACTTGTCCGAATCCAAAGATGTTGCAGACAATAATTTCAAAAGAAAGAAATTGAACATTTATTGGTATTTCTTTGTAATCTTCTTGTTGAGAGGCGTCAAAAAGCATCAACGCACAGGATTAGGTTAAAGCGAACATGACTACAGGTTATTAACTTGACTACATGCTTTGCTAACTAAGCAAGGCAATGAAAAGAATGGCATGATTTGTAATGACTTAAAGAACAACATCTTTGAGTATCTTGATTGACAAATTAAAGAAAAATATTGAGGCAAAGGAGAAAATGCTGGTTACCATCATTTTCTTCCTTTACCTCAATACTTTTCTAAACCTTTTATATCATTTAATGAGGGGTAAAGGTTAACCCATTACAAAAGAATGACTCCTTTTGACTCCCCATAAGATAATGGCATTGGAAAGCATTGTGGAAAATGAAGAAATTGCTTGTGACAAGCAATTTCTTCATTTTCCACAATTTTTTCTACCCAAAAAGAGAAAAAAAATTATTTGCTTGAAATTTTCGTCTGCAACATCTTTGAGTTTGGACCAGTCGAATATTTTACCATCTGGTAATGGGTTAATTTCCGTCCCTGCTATGAGCCTGGTGAAGGTGGACTCGGTAATTCATCATGCGTCGGGGTGCTCGCATTCGAGCTGATCTCCAACACCTCCTGACTGATCTCAATCATATCCGAGGGTTGTGACACGATCACACGTTTAAGAGGGGACAATGTACTACTATGATGACTAGGTACATTTAGGGAATGTGTCTCCGTATTGCTGTCTATATGATGTAACTGGGATGGGCGATGAAAAGCGCTCTCCGTCGTGTAAGACAGAGATGAGCTTGACTGTTCTGTAATGAGTGATTGTGAGGGGTGATTATATGCACTGTGTCCTTCTATATGTTCTAATTGAGCATCTTCATCTAAAGTTGGTGTAGCTCTGTCTGATGTTTGGTCAACTGAACTGACTGAACTGACCGCTGTTTCCATTGGTTTTGAATCAACACTGTCTGATTCCGCAATATCTTCAGATGATGTTTCCATTTTAACAACACTATCACTTGTATGCTGGTTTTCTGAATCTGTTTCCATAGTTTTTGTATCACTTGTATCCACATGTTCAGTCTCAGAAACAGACACTTCAAGTCCGGGTATTGCACCTTTTCGATGATTTGATGATAAAAATTCACTCTGACCTTCTTCACCTTCCATAGGTTCATATTTCACAACATACTGAGAATCCTGCGATAAACCACTGGTTGAACTGACTGAATCTGATAAAGCAGGTTCTTGTTTAATTGAAGTTACTAATTGACCGCCTGATAATGCACTTGTTTCCCCAATATTCGAGTCTGCCTCTATCTTAACACCACTATCTGTAGTATAAGTTTCAGGTTCTGATTTTATTTTTGTCTCCAATGCCATGACTGGTTCAGTTTTAATGGATGGCGAGACATTTGGCACATTTCTTTCTTCCTCGAATGAGGAGTGCGGGATTCCATCTTGGGATGATTCCTCGTAAGTAAGGGACTTTCTAGACGAGAAGTCTGGCTGTTTGTCAAGTAGGATGGATGGACTGGGTGTACCTTCTGAGACCTACAAAACACATATAGTAGAATTAGAAATGAGTGAAAGATTTAACCCTTTCCCAAACAAGACCTGGTTTTAAACGTCCCTAATAAAAATAGCTTTGGAAAACATTGAGACAAAAGAAGAAACTGCTGATAACCAGCAGTTTCTCCTTTTGCCTCAATATTTTCTGAGCTATATCATACACAAAACCTATCATTATCAACAGTGATTTTGTCGTCTGCAGCAGCTTTCAAATTGGACCACCCTAAAATTTTGTCGTTTGGTAATGGGTTAAGAAAGAAGAATATACAGTCTAATCCTTTCCCTAAAAGTAAAATTTTAGGGTCCCATTTGACAGCTGCTGAAGAAGACAAAACATATCTTTAAAAGCTAGAATTTGTGTATATCATCAAAAAAATATTGAGGCCAAGGAGAAAGTGCTTGTTATTAGCATTTTCTTTTCCTTTTGCTTTTGTCTAAATGTTTTCCTAAACCTTTCCTATTAAGGATGACTAAACCAGACCTTGTTTGAGAAAAGGTTAAATGTCTATTTATGGTTAAGTCATAAATCTTAATACTAAGCTATTTCAATCAGACTATGAAATTATTGACCAATGAAATCTCAAATTCAAATTACAAGGTTATAATTTGTGGACTTTTTTCCGTAACTCCTGGTAGTTTGATTCGGATGGCATTTTCCCACTTTTAACAATATTTTGTCATAAACCCAACAACAGATTCCTTGTTTTTCTCTCAACAGTACAACCAAAACATGCTTTTCCACCCTCATCCCACTTAGTTTGGCCAATAAATATCCAGCCATTGGTTATCAGATTGATTGTTTGACCTTGGCCAAGCCAGATTTCGAATGCACAATCCCTGGATTGTTACTAATTTGTTAAGACTCCCCAGTTGCCAAATGAGCTATACATCTTTGGCCCTTTGAATTCAGACAAGCTTAAATTTTTGTTTTAGAGAGAGAGTTACATATTAATATAATAAATATAATACATACATCTGTGTAGTCCTCGTAACATATAGGATGATATGTTTTGTTGTTGACCCGTATCGCCTCTCTCAGATGCCACTGTTCTTGTTCCTCGTCCCAGTACTGCTCAAACGGCTCATGGCATATATTACACAGCTGAAATAATACAGATTGATTAAACCATTACCATTGATTTTTACAGTAGTTCATATCGTCGCTTTTCAAAGAAAACCTCGTAACTGCAGCTTGTTTTAAGCTGCAGTTACAAGGTTTTAGTTGAAAAGCAGCAATATTCGAAGACGTCGCAAATGACAATTTCTAAGTAAGTAATTAACTTTTATATTTTCTGCTCTTTTGGGGTAGAAAAGATTGTGGCAAGTGAACAAATTGCTTGTCCCAAGCAAATTCTTCATTTACCATGTTGTATTCCTACTCCTTTATATTATGGGGGGGCGTCAGAAAGCATAATTGTGTTGGCATGGGTTAAGACTAATATTACAAAGGCATTCCAGCCATTATTTTGGCATTCCAGCCATTACTACATCTCAAACTCTTCATGCAACTTTGCTGTTGTTCCTGATAATTGAAATTGAAATGGGCAGACAGACAGATAACTGTAACTGAGCTGCAAAACATTATATTGTTAACATTTTAACAAAAACGCTGTAACTGCAGTTGTGAGGTGTGACAGTGATTTCTTTTTTCTTTTTCTTTTTTTTTTTAAAAGAAGGGATATCCTGATCATTCGATACATGGAAAGAAAATTAAATACAGATTTGAAATAAACTTACATCATCTTGGTCGTTCCCAGTGGCCGGTGGACATTTTATGACAGACAAACCCTCTGGGAGGGTAATTGTGTGTTGTGGGTTGGCAGGGGTGGCAGGTTGAGCTGGGTTCTGTTGTTCAAAGAACACACTCTTGGCTGAAAGAAAAAATTATTTAAACATTTGTGACCCATCACACTAAAAGGGACCTTATACGAAGTGTGAAAAATATCGACCCTAGTCAGTCTGCACATTCCGCGCAGCCAGACTAGGGCCGACACTTTTCACTTTTATGTAATTTTCTAAATCCAGAATGTTTTCCCTATCTTACTATATGTTCATTTTTCGCATACAGGATCTCGTTGACCAGTGATAAGTCTGACAAGTTTGTTAAATTTGGATTTTTGGAGTTCGGATAAGGTCCCTTTTAGCGTGACAGGTCACATTTATAAAACATGTGTATCTATTGATTGAATAGATTACATGTACATGTAAACATCATGAAATATTTTTTTGAAAGTTAAATCTTTGTAAATACTAACAGATATCCATGTCCCATCCGTCTTCAAATCACAGCACCAAACATAATGTGACCCGTCACGCTAAAAGGGACCTTATCCGAATACCAAAAATCGAAACTTTGACAAACTTTTCAGACTCAGCATAGGTCAACCAGATACTGTATTCGAAAATTGAACGTAAAGTAAGATAGGGAAAACATTCCAGATATAAAAAATACATACAAGTGAAAAGTGTTGGCCCTAGTCTGGCTGCGCGGACTGCGCAGACTGACTAGGGTCGATATTTTTCACACACCCGATAAGGTCCCTTTTAGCGCGACGGGTCACATATAATATGAAACTTGTCACCCTACACCCTACATATTCAGATTTTTATATATCTTTTACATTTTTTTTGCAAAGAAGGGAGCACCATTTAGAGTATTTCAGGAAACAATTTCATTCAGTAAACTGTGACGTAATTTCGTATATAATTTCATATAATTGTTTGGTAAAGGGTTAATTAACCATTTCCCAAACAAGACCTGGTTTTGACGTCCCTTACAGAAAAGGCTTGGGAAAACATTGAAACAAAAGAAGAAACTGCCGATAACCAGCAGTTTCTCCTTTTGTCTCAATATTTTCTATTACAATATTTTACACAAATCCATCTTGAATAATTTCTATTTTGTCATTTTTGGCACTTTTTGAAGTGGATCACCCTATTTTTTTTCCGTTTGAGGAAGGGTTAACTAACCTTGCTCATCTAAATCTGTGACCTCCTCATATTGTATCCAATCCTGCAAATATATACATATAAACTAAAGTTATCCTATTTTCACAACATTTGGATTTTTTCATGTTTTATGTTTTATAATTATTCAAAGTTTTAAACGGACATATTGAATTAAAGAGATGCAGTCATGGCAAAGACTTTCAGACATATCTGATGAAATTTACCTCTGTCTGATAATTGTATTGCAACTGTCAGTCCCACTGTCTGACACTAATTTTGATCTGTAAGACAGTGAAAGATAGATTGGTCTGACAAAACTTTATTCAGTCTGACAGATTATACTGTACTGTCAGACCGAATGTCTGACAAAAAAATTCTGGTTCTTAGCCCTGTCGGCAGATGTAATGAAAGGTCAAAGTTTCTGCAAAATGATAATTGAATGGGGTTCAACACCACATTCAACAATTTTACAATCAGAATTTTTGACTTGTGGCGGCTGTCGCACCTAACCATGTGTTCCTGGTATTTCTCCCACCAATACGTACACAACATAAAATCCAAGCCACAAACTGCTCGTCTCAATTAACCCTTTCCCAAACAAGACCTGGTTTTGACATCCCTAAAAGAAAATGCTTGGGAAAACATTGAGACAAAAGAAGAAACTGCTGATAACCAGCAGTTACTCCTTTTGTCTCGATATTTTATTTTACACAAATTCTATCTTTAACAACACCAATACTGTCATCTGCAGCAGCCCAAAATTTGTCGTTTGGTAATGCGTTAAATGATTCAAACACATTTTATGAGAGACAAAGGAATTTGTCAAATGTCAAAACGGATATTGGCCAAGTCAACTAAACTATTTTGAATAAAGACCAGTCTTAAATTCTCTTGTACAGGAAATGATTAGCCCTTTCCCAAATGGTAATCTTTTAGAAGAATTTATTCAAAAGCAGAAGTAAACCATAAAATGGATGTTTATCTAGATAACTGTACATTTGTGTGCAATAAAGCATGAAAATATTGAGGCAAAAGGCAAAAATGCTGATTATCAGCATTTTCTTCTTTTGCCTCAATGTTTTCCAAAGCATTCTCTGATGAAGACTTCAAATCCAGGGGCCAGTTTCATCGAAATATTTAAGACATATTTTTGTCTTACTGATGTTTTCATGACACATTTAGGGCAAAAACCATGTGTCATCAATCAATCAAGACATAGGTTATGTGATTGTTTTAACAGTTTCATAAACATTTATAAGTAAAAAATTATCTTAAATGTTTTGATATAAAAGGCCCCTGGTCATGGTTGGGAAAAGGGCTAAAAGAACACAAGAAATCCACTTACACCAACACCGTAGTACCACTTCCTGTATTGCGTAACCTTAGTGTCATCTTTCTTCAACTTGTTCTGTCTGAAATGCCAGTCTAAATGTTGTTGGTACTTGGCGGTTTTCTCTTCACTGTCCAGCAGGAATCTCGCACCACAAGATGTACACTGTGTACCAGCATACAGACGATCTATAGCTCCGTCATGCAACCTGGCAAAAACAGGAAAAATTTGAAACCCCCCTTCCGAAATAACAAGAACGTAAGAAAACATATTTGACACTTCTTCGAGGATTTAAGGTTTTTTTCCAAACACACTTTATTGAACTGCAACGTTAAGAGTGAAAACGGAGTAGGTTCACTCAGGTACCACTCTAGTCTACCGTTGCAGGGTTTAATCCAATATCAGACCGCAAAATAATAGACTGGTCTAAATTCAAAGATGTTGCAGGTGACAATTTCAAGTGAATAAATTGTTTAGGGGGTCTCTTTGGATAGAAAACTTTGTGGGAAATAGAGAAACTGCTTGTCTCAAGCAATTTCTTCATTTATCATGATGACAGATGTTTTCTAATCCTGTATTTTGTTTGGCATCAAAAGGCCTGACTGTATGGTAAAGGTTAAAATATCAACAACTAATCCTTCATACAGGAAAGGGTTAAGGGGTTAGAAAGAAATACAACTTACTCTTTCAGGTCACTAAGATCAAATGAAGTCTTGTCAGGAATTGTTTTACTTTTATTCATGCCAAAAGTCTGAAAAAAAGAGAGAAAATTGTTTTTTCCACATATCAACAAAATTTTGCTAATGTCAACTTCATATTTGTCACATGACTCTTTCTCAAAAGGCAAAATTTTAGACTGGATCATATTCAAAGATGTTTGCAGACGGCAAATCTAAGTGAACGAAATTTTACATTGCTTGGTCTGTCTGAGTAGAAAACATTGTGGAAAATAAAGAAATTACTTGTTACAAGCAATTTCTTCACTTTCCACAATGTTTGCAAAGCCTATTGGGGGCATCAAAAAGTTTGTATGAAAATGAGTTAATTAAGCTTGGTATAAAAGGAAAGATCATATCACAGGCAAAACATGTGTAAGAATATCACAAGATCCATATCACTATCCCTTCACAACAGAATAAAAGACAGGCAAAAACCATATACCCTCCTAATTCTATTAACCATATACCCTCAAAATTCTATCCAAACTGGAGCATAAAACTGATCATGTTAATATCCTAGAAGTTGCCACTGCAATGTTCAAATCTTATTCAGATATAGACAATGTTAGAATGAAGACACTAAGGTTTTTTCTATCCATATAAGTATCTATAACATTGCTGTTTTTCAACAAAAACCTCATAACTGCAGCTTAAAACAAGCTGCAGTTACGAGGTTTTTGTTGAAAAGCGACAATATCTTACCTTCTTCTTTGCCGCTACCCTTATAGCCTCTGCAACTATGGCACTGTTATCACTCTTGGCTGGTTTACTAGGAGCCGGTGCAGCAGGCGTCTCTATAACTGGTGCAGGTTGTTGTTTTGTTTCCCCATCCTTCTTTATGATGCCCGACGACACAAGTTTGGACAGAAGACTGTTGATGTCGAGACCGCCGCCTGGAGCGGATGTGGTTGGCACAGCGGGCCGAGCTGGGAATAATCCAGACAAGACACTCGGCATGCCTGGTGTTGGACCCATACCACTCATAGGTAATGGGTTAGGCTGGCTTGGTTGTATACCTGTAATGATCAATCAACGCATTTTTAATCTTTGTCCAGCTGACATTTAATTTTGTCTAGAACAGATTGAAAATTTAAGAGTTATTTTGATCAGTTTGTCTCAATCATTTTGCGACAGTAATTAGGTAGAAAGTATGCAGTGTAGGCTAAAATCAGACTGCACATTTGTGCAGGCTGATCTCATTCTACACTACACTGCCTGTCAAAGCTTTGGTCACAGCAGTAAATTGGCATGATCAGCACGAGAAGGGCCAATCTTTGACAGTAACCCCTAGGTTAGAAATCCAGAGTTCATACTATTCAATAAATTAAATTGTATGCTACTATATGTAGCGAAATCTGAAATGTCAACAACTGGTGAAAGGTACGATCATGTATTTACAAGAAATTTCAACTGTTCATTATTTGTTTTGTTATCAACAATGTTTTAAGGCTGCCAATTTAACCAAACATTCAATTAATCGTCAATATTAATGCAAAACCTCCTAACTTTAGCTTTACTCAAGCTGGAACTACGAGGTTTTGCGATACCACCTCCAAATGAACAGGGATAAAGATTAGCAGGGGCCCAGTCGCCCATGGCCCCTAGAAATTGGGCTGGGCCCCTGAATATTTAGAGAAAATGCCCATACCCTTCATGTTAAGAATCAAATTTTGCTATTCTGGGCCCCTAAGTTAAAATTGTCAGTCTTTATCCCTGATGAAATGTATCTATAAAGAAATATAATAATCTAATTACCTGGTATAACATTTCCAAGACCTGGTATGCCTGTAGTTGGTTGTGGAGCCATGGATGGCCTCATGCTGGGGATTGCTGGGTTCACCATGGGGTTCGGGCCCGTGACTGGCGGTCCCATCATCATGCCAGGAGGCATCCCCGGTATCATCTGTGGTGGACCCATAGGTCCTGGTCCCATAGGTCCTAGTGGGCCTGGAGGACCTGGCATTGGCATTCTCATTGGACCTGCTGGATTAAACATGGGCATGTGCACTGGGTCCATCGGAATTGGATCTAAGATCTTCACCTCTGGAGGCCCACCTGGTATATGTACCATCAATGCTCGATTACCGACACTGATTTCTTTTGGTGGCTCATCAAATTTCACCTCATACCATTTCCCATCAACAATTAACTCATGACATGGTCCCCCGAGCGCTACATAATGGAACCGATTTCCAACTTTTAATTTGACAGCATGATCTGTGTGTACTTGATAACATGTTCCGTTAATAAACAGATCCCTGGGTGGGCCCTTGAATCGTATACCATGTAACACTCCCTTTATGTTTATACAAGGCTGGTTTGTATTCAGTTTCAACTCGCACATTTCACCATCTATCAGAATATGTCTGGGCGGAGGATCAAACCTGAGCTCCATCCTCATGTCATCAATCAAGATGAACCTAGGCTCTCCACCATAAGGTCCCATTTCTGCTTTATTGATGAGAATCATCATATCTCTACCATCAACCTGTATACGGTGAGGCTGATTGTTGATAATCAAAGTCTTCGGAGGCGAATCCACTCTCACTTCATAATTGTTCCCATCTATCCATATATCTAAAGGTTGTCCATGATAAAACATTTTCTCTCTTTTACCTCTAATATTAACTTCTTTAACTCTCTCACCAAATCTATACATTAACTCATTATCAATAACAACACCCCTCTTACTGGGATCAGCATAAACTTCAATGTATCCATTTCCCCACTGTATTTTCCTGGGTGGAGCACCCAGCTTAATTTCATAATTCCTCTTTCCAAACACAACTTCTTCACTGACTTCTGGTCCCATATCAGTAAATGATCTGAATCTGGGATCTCCATATTTATCCACATACGACTCCACGAAATCCTGTGGTTGTAATGGTTGTAAATGTCCTCTCCTGTCGTCCTTGTTGAATCTATCTCTCCTATCATCCCTACCTAATCTACCCCTCCTCTCATCTTTGTCCAATCTACCTGGACCTTGTTTATCTTCCTTATTTTGTCTTCCTCTCCTGTCCTCCTTCTCAGCCCTTGGCCCTCTTCTGTCATCTTTCTCCTTTGAACTCCTCTTTTCCTCTTTTCTTTTATCATTTTTGTCTTGTCTATTACTCTTTTGTTTATCTTTTTTCTCTTTCTCAATTTGTTTCTCTCTCTCAAGTTTTACATGAGGAGGGTCAGGTATGCCTGGAAGTTGAGATGGTAATGGGTTAAAAGAGGGTCCAGTGGGGAATGCAGGTCTCTCTGGTCCTTCTTGTCCCTGATTTGCGATTAATTCAGGCTCTATACCATCCAGGATTGAAGGTAGTTTGTCTGACACTTTATCTTTGAGTGGAGGAGTTCTTCTATCTTTGAGTGGAGGAGTCCTTCTATCTTTCAGTGGAGGTGACCTTCTATCTTCTCTTCTATCTTCTCTATTACTTTGTTTATCCATTTTACTCGCCTTTTTGACAGGAGAATCAACTGGTCGCCAAGGCGGTAAGCCTTTATTGGGATCAAAAGCTTTGCCAGATTTTTTAGTGTCCATTTTTTCTTCTTTCTTTTCTTCTTGAACTGGTTGTGGTTTCTTTTCAGTTTTAGAATTTTCATTTTTTGTTTTTTCAATGTCATCTCGTTTTGCTGGTTTATCATTCTTGTTTTCTTTCTCTGGTGACTTTCTATCTTGTTGTTTGCCAGACCTGTCTCTGTCTGGATGTTTATCATCATGTCCTCTATTCCAGTCTCTGTCCCTGGGCTCAAATTCTTCATCTCTTGTGTCAGGACCGTGACCTCTTCTGCGACGATTTCGATCAAAGTCATCATCTCTTCTACCATGTCTCTCAAACTCAGGATCATACTCTCTATTTTCATGCCAATCCTGGTCCCTGCCTCTGTTGCGTCTATCAAATCTCTCTCTGTATCTGTCTTCCTCCTCCATGTTATCTCTGAATTTTCTATGTCTGTCAAATGGAGGACCATCTCTCTCAAATTCTCCCTCAAATTCATGTCTTGGTGGACCTCTGTGTCCATCCATATCTCTATGTCTGTCAAACTCTGTATCTGATCTTGGTGGTCCATGCCTGTCGAAATTTGGAGGTCCTGCTCTATCAAATTCAGGGCGATGGGGACCTGGTCTATCAAATTCTGGGCCATGGGGTCCTGGTCTATCAAACTCAGGGCCATGGGGTCCTGGTCTATTGAATTCTGGTCTTCCTGGTCCATCAAATTCTGGCCTGCCTGGTCCTTGCCTTTCGAATTCAGGTCCATGAGGTCCCTCTCTTTTAAATTCAGGTCCATGAGGTCCTGGTCTATCAAATTCCGGTCTCCCTGTTCCAGGCCCTTCAAAGTCAGGCCTTCCATGTCTAGGACGGTCTGGTCTATCAAATTCTGGCCCTGGACGACCTTGCCTATCAAATTCTGGTCCTTGCCTATCAAATTCAGGAATAAGAGGTCGAGGTCCTGGTGGTCCATGCCTATCAAAATCGGGTCTACCACGATCTGGTCCTTCAAATTCAGGTCTGGCTGGACCTGATCTATCAAAGTCTGGCCTTGGATGACCAGGCCTATCTCTATCAAATTCAGATCTAGGGTGGTCTGGTCTATCAAACTCATTTCCTGGAGGTCCAGGCCTGTCAAAATCAGGTCTGGGTGGTCCTGATCTATCAAATTCTGGCCTAGGATGACCCTGTCTATCAAAATTAGGCCCTGGTCTGTCAAAGTCTGGATGACCTGGTCGATCAAATTCTGGACCTGGTGGTCCTTGTCTATCGAATCCAGATCTCGGAGGCCCTGGTCTATCAAAATCAGGCATGTGTGGTCCTGGCCTATCAAATTCTGGTCCTGGTGGTCTCATTCTATCATCATATCCTGGTGATCTCAATTTCTCATCCAATGGTCCTGGTCTATCCATCTCTGGTCTTGGTGGACCTGGCCTATCAAAGTTTGGCCCTTGCCTGTCAAATTCTGGATGTGGGGGATGTGGTCCATCAAATCCTGGCCTTGGAGGACCTTCTCTATCAAATCCTGGCCTTGGAGGACCTTCTCTATCAAATCCTGGCCTTGGAGGACCTTCTCTATCAAATTCTGGCCTTGGAGGACCTTCTCTATCAAATCCAAGCCTTGGAGGACCTTCTCTGTCAAATTCGGGCCTTGGTGGACCTTCTCTATCAAATTCTGGCCTTGGAGGACCTTCAAATCCTGGCCTTGGAGGACCTTCTCTATCAAATTCTGGTCTTAGTGGACCTTCTCTATCAAATTCTGGCCTTGGAGGACCTTCAAATCCTGGCCTTGGAGGACCATCTCTATTAAATTCTGGTCTTGGAGGATATTCAAATCCTGGCCTTGAAGGACCATCTCGATTAAATTCTGGTCTTGGAGGACCTTCTCTATCAAATCCTGGCCTTGGAGGACCTTCTCTTTCAAATTCTGGCCTTGGAGGACCATCTCTGTCAAATTCTGGCCTTGGAGGACCTTCTCTACCAAATTCTGGCCTTGGTGGTCCAACTTTATCAAACTCTGGCTTTACTAGAGATTCTGGCTTTGACTTTTCTTGTGGAGGAGGCGACTCGTATCCAGGATCTGGTATAAATTTCATTACTCCATTTGCATCTATCACTCGCTTTCCAGGACGTGTTTCTACTATTGGAACAATTTCTTTGGGCACTTCTTTTTTAGAGTCTTTCTCAGAGTTTCTCTTTGAGAAATGGTCATCTCTGTCAGATCGTCTTGGATCATGTCTACCATGTTCATGGTCAGGTGGCCCAAGTCTTCCATATGGAGGACTTCTATGTCCTTCAGGTCCCATATATGGAGGACCGTGTCTATCAAAGGGTGGCATATTTGGATCATCCCTACCCCTACGTCTGAAGTTTGGATGCCCATCTTGATCAAAACCAGGTCTCTCCCAATCTGGTGGTCCATGTCCTCTGCCAATTGGACCCTTCAGTAGCAATTGAAATTCTTCATCATTCCTAAATGGTCCTCTTTCATCTCCAAGTCTATGGAATTCCTCTTCATGTAATCTCGCCCTTCCAATATCATCTCTTCTTTCAGCTTCATCTCTTGGACTCCTGATCCAATTTGGATCTTGTGGCATGTCCATAAACTTTTGATCAGGGTGTACTTGATCTTGCCTAACATCCATTTCTCTTCCAGGAAACAATCTTGGATCTCTTCTCCTTGGATCAAGTGGATTACCCATGTCCTGCGGATGAGGAGCACCCAATTTATTTTGCTGGTCAAATTGAGGATACTCTCGTCTATCACCATGTTCTGGCCAGTCACTAGGTGGTCCTTGTCTCCGTTCAGGTGGTCCGTCTGGTCGGTCATACTGGTCCCTCCTGCCTTGCTGCATGTTGTAATCATCAGGGTACTCTCTAAACTTCTCAGCAGATCCACCTCTATCTCTTCTGTTATTCATCCCTCTCTGATCCCTGTGATCTTGTCTCCTATTCTGGGGTGGTCTACGACTATCGTTCAGGTTTGGAGGTGCGACATAGTCAGGATGATCCATGTTATCAGGTGGTCGATCAAACTCTCTGGCTAACACAGGAGGTCCAGACTCCCATGCTTCTTCTTTGATTCTCTCAGGATACAACTCATGGAGACCTCGCTTATCCTTCTTTGGCGAGTTAGCATCATGTGATTTCTTGGGTATTCTAAATCTTTCCAAGGGTCTGTCTGGTGATCGTACACGACCTTCACCTTGATTTTCAGTATAACCTTGACTATGAGCTAGAGAAGATTCATCATTGTAAGGTTCCTGTTTAACCTCACTTTCAAAACTATGGAATAAGTTTCTAGCACTGCTTTCACTGACAGATAGTTCTGCAGCCATCGCTTGTGTATTTTCACCGGTTTTACTGTTCTCATCTTGAAGTTGCTGTTGTATATGCATCAATTCTTGAACTTGCTGCATCAGATCTTGGTGTTGTTTGGCTGTAATTTTGCCTTCTCTTAGCTGTTTTTGTGCCTGCAAGCAGAAAATGTATAAAATAATCTTAATCCTTTCCCAAATGACAAAATTCAAGTGTGGTCCTATAATTCTGTTCAGCACTTGGACTGTATTTGAATAAAAACCTAGACTCATGCAGGTTTTTATATAATTTACATTAATCATGATCTGAATGAGAGGCTTTGTATTTGTGTGCCTTTAATACCATTTAATTGACAGTGATCCTATTCTGCCTGCACTGGCCGTGGTCAAAATTTCCCTTTCTCTAAGTAAATAGAATACATATATATAAGAAATTACAAAAGGCAAATAATTGCTCAAATTGTCCTGTGATCTGGAATAAGGGCCTTTATCGCATTTCAGACTAACATGGGTGAACCCTTTCCCAAACAACAAAATATTAGGGTGATCCACTTCAAAAACTACCATAAATGACAAAATGGAAGTATTAAAACTATAATTTGAGCAAAATATAGCAAAGAAAATATTGAGACAAAAGGAGAAACTGCTGGTTATCAGCAGTTTTTTCTTTTGTCTCAAAGTTTTCCAAGACAACATCTATTAGGGATGTCAAAACCAGTACTTGTTTGGGAAAGGATTAATCAGTGCCTAAGTACAGTCTTATATTGATCAAACATGACTTTCTACAATTGCCTCGGTCAAGAAGAAGATGTAAGAGAACAGCGTGGATTCTAATCAGACTGCATGTATTTGCAGGCTGATCTGAATTCATGTTGGTCTCATTTAACCCTTTCCCAAACGGCAAAATTCGGTCCTTTTCAACTTGAGAGTTTCTGCAGACAACAAAATTGATAATGATAAAGAAAGGATTTGTATACAATATATCCTGGAAAATGTTTGAGGCGAAAGGAGAAAATGCTGGTTATCAGCATTTTCTTCTTTTGCTGCAATGTTTTCTTAAGCCATTTCTACTTTCGACGTCAAAACGAGGTCTTGTTTGGGAAAGGGTTAACAGACTTAACCAATGAAACTAAAGTTGTCGAGCTAATATTGATGAACTGTACCAATTTTCAAACGTTACAAAGTGCATTATCATAATAAAATATATACCTGTATAATGATTTCTGAATGTTGACTGAGGGAGAGCTCCTTCGGAATTTCTCGTTCTATGATAGGTGGAGACATCAGGCTGTCTCCCTGACCCTGTATTCTATAATCTGTGTCCTGGTTCTCACAAGCTTCACTCATTTGTCTGGAACAGAGAAGATCAAAATATTGGTGGGAGACAATTTTGTATGAAAGGACATTTGCCACAACCAGCGATCAAACCCAGGACCTCACAAGTGAGAGTCTGATGGAATTTCTCGTTCTATGATAGGTGGAGACATCAGGCTGTCTCCCTGACCCTGTATTCTTTAACCCATTACCACACAGTGACTCCTTTTGACTCCCCACAATGTAATGGCTTTGGAAAACATTGTGGAAAATGAAGAAATTGCTTGTGACAAGCAATTTCTTCATTTCCCACAATGTTTTCTACCCAAAAAAGCTATAAAATTTCGAAATTTCATCACATTGAAATGTCGTCTGCAACTTCTTTCAAATTGGACTACCCCAAAATTTTGTCGTTTGGGAAAGGGATAATCAGTGTCTTGATTCTCACTAGCTTCACTCATTTGTCTGGAACAAAGAAGATATCATTACAGGAGAAATTTCAATTAAAACAATTACAATCAATATTTTCTTGCTTAACCATATTGAGAATTATTATTTTTGTAACAAGCAATGGTTTCCAATTAAGAGCAGTTTAAATTTAATATTAGGCAATAGATTAACTCTTTCACAAACAGCAAAATTTTGGGTTGCTCCAAAATATAAACTGCTGCAGAAGACAATACAAAATGTTTCTAAAGAACGGAATTGTATACAATATAGCACAGAAAATATTAAGGCAAAAGGAGAAAGTGCTGATTACCAGCACTCTCTTCTTTTGCATCAATATTTCCTCAGACCTTTTCTCACCAGGGACGTAGAATCCAGGCCCCGGTTTCTCGAAAAAACTTCATTACATACTCATGAGAATATGCTCAACTTCAATGGAATACTCTCCAACGTTGAAGGGTATTTGATTGAAGTTCACATGGATTTCGTGGGATTTGAGCATGGTGCTCAGATTTGAGCATGAGAACGAACTTAAGTTTTTTCGAGAAACCGGGCCTGGTCTTGTTTGGGAATGAGTTAAATGTACCTGGTTCTTCTCTGATCCAAGTCCTGCCTTTGTTTCTTCAATTCTATATCGTAAGCAAACTGATCAGGCTGACTGGCTTTAAATTTGTCCCACCCTTTACTACTGGGAGACTTAAGAGGCAAGCCTTTAGCGTCTACAGGACGGTGGTCTATATCTTCACTACCAAATAATTCACTGAAATATTGAATAAACCACATTACTATATAATTCACTGAAAAGAAAATCATTCAGCTAATTGGGAAAGGGTTGAATTACAAATTTCAGATTCCTAACATTATATTTTAAAGCATTGAATATGGCTTTCATTACAAAACTAAAGACTAAGGTACGCTTTGTAATCTAAATGTATTTATTCATTTTTCAAGTTTACAGATTGATTGGGGCTTAATGCCTCTTTCGACTGCCATGATCATGTCATGGCGACTGAAGCACTTGATCACAGATACCTGTCATTTCTCATACCAATACTAGCACAATGTCCTTACATTTTCAAATCAATTAATGTAGATATGTATAAAGTTTTAAACTCCTTTTCTTACCCGGGTTCGATACCCGGCCACAGCAAATACCCTCTCTGACAAAATGTCACCCATCAATGGTTTGATATCGTGAACCTATGTGGGCAAGCAGCTAGAGACTCGGTTAGGATGTTGTGGTAGTACTGGTATGCGAAACGACAGGAATCCATGGTTAGGTGCTCCAGCCGCAGTGATATGACCACAGAAGTTGAAAACGGCGTAAAACCCCAATAAACAAAACCTTTTCTAACCTTTTTGATCCACCTCCATATCCACTTCTTGTTTTATTTCTTGTTTAACAGCCACAGATTCTTCTTTAATTGACAATTTAGGTTTTTAAGATGCTCTACCTTCTTCATTTTTTCATATATTCAAATCCAGACCATATGATGTTTGTACTCATTTGAATTGTCTCGACAAGACGATTCAAATGAGTACCCACAACATGGGGTCTGATTAACATTCACTGATAAATTTCATTTCGAAAAGCAATCACTCCTTATCAGTAGCTCTGCAAAATAGCAAGGAAAATATTGAGGCAAAAGGAGAAAATGCATCAGCATTTTTTCCTTTTGCCAAAATGTTTTCCAAAGCCCTTTCTAATATGGTCGTCAAAATCTGGTCTTGTTTAAGAGAGAGTTAAATTCATGTCCTTACCTCAGATCATTCGAGACATTCACATTGGGTTTCTGATCCACTTCCATGTCCACTTCTTGTTTTATTTCTTGTTTAACCTCAGCAGGTTCTTCTTTAATTGACAATTTAGGTTTTTTAGACGCTCTACCCCCTTCATCCCCTTCAGGTGAACCTTTTTCTCTCTTAATTGATTTTGGAGCTTTATAGGAATCTTGCCTGGAATCAGAACTTTTATTTCCCCTTTTTGAATCTGAATAATTTGATGACTTCTTATTCGAAGCCTTGGAGGAATTATTGTCTTTATTTCTGTCTCTATTTCTGTTATCATGAGCACTTTTTGATGAGACTGAGTTATCACCACTTCCTTTATGACTGTTTTTATTAGATTGATGTTTAGATTGGTGTGGAGGAGATTTCTCCCTACTTCTACTACTCCTGTCTGAATATCTTGATCCCGAATCCTTTTTATAGAATTTAGAGTCTTTCTCTTTTTCTCTTTCTTTATCACTATCATGCTTTCGCTTTGCAGCTTCAAATGTGTCTCTTAGGTTTGGATATGACTTTGAATCACGATCTTTTGAGGTAGATCTACCTTTCGAGGTTTGAGTATCTGAGGTGCTTTTTCTTGGACTTTTTGAGCTGGTATTGTCTCTAGAGCTTCTACTAGTTTGTGGGTCTTTCGGTGAATGTTTACTACTTTCTCTACTTTCATTAGGATCTTTATGCTGATGACCGGAGCTGGATTTTGGTGAGGCTGCTGGTCGTCGAGGATCTCTGCTTTTGTTTGATTGTTCATTGTCTTTATTTTCTGATTTTCTCCTTTGTACTTCCTCATACTGTTTTCTCAACCTTGGATCTTTCACATTCATTTTCTGCTGTCCAGCTGCTTGACCAGAACGGTTATCTTGAAAGCTTGAACGACTGGAATCTGAATCATTGGAGTCTGAAAACTTGGCCTCTTCCTGAAATATCATACCCTTAAATTCCCCATAACCTCTTGGAACAAAGGGAGGTACACCATGGGGAAATTGCATAGAATCCATTTGGTTCATAACTGGATAAGGCATATGTGGGGGTACCCCTTGCCCCATCATTGGGGCCCCTGGATGCCCCATCATTGGCCCCCCTGGATGCCCAATAAAGGGCACAGTAGAACTGACTGTCCCCTCCATGTCTTGAGGTCCCTTCATAAACTCATTACCATGTGCAGCAGGCTGCATCTGTAATCTCGGGTCCCTCTTTCTGGGATCTGGTGGTTGTTTCTTGCGCGGATCTTTGGCTGGTTGTGGTGCGGTCCAAACTGGGTCCATGAGGTCAGAATTGTCCACAACTGGTGGTAAGGGTAGGCCGGATAATTTAGAAGTAGTTGCAGTCTGAGATTTGCCACCCTGAAAAAAATTTAAAATGTAGAACAGATGCATTTTTCACTTGGAAAAGATGAATGAATCAATATGTACAGTATCAATGTTAATTGAAATGGCAAATTTTTACTTTTTTGTTATAGATAAAATAATAGCTGAAGTTCTAATTAGCTTTATATATTCTTAAATTATTTGTTCTGATAACAAACAACTTCTCCTTTACGAAAAAATCATAAATCATGTTCTCCTTTGTTTTCCTCGTTTGATTATCCCCATTCCAAACATGGCCTGGTTTTGACTTCCCAAATTGGACATGCTTAACCCTTTCCCAAACGACAAAATTCAAGGGTTGTCCAATTCATAAACTTCTATAGACGACTAAATGGTTGGTAAAGATAAGATTTGTGCAAAATATAGCTCAAAAAATATTGAGACAAACAGAGAAATTGCTGATCATCAGCAATTTCTTCTTCCGTCTCCATGTTTTCCCAAGCCTATTTTCTCAGGGACGTCAAAATCAGGTCTTGTTTGGGAAAGGGTCGAGGCAAAATGCTGGTAACCAGCTGGTAATTTTTTCCTTTTGCCTCAATGTTTTCTTTGCAATATTGTACAGAAATCCAGTCTTTATAAACATTAATTCTGATATCTTCAGCTTCAGAATCGGGACAACCCAAAGTTTTGCCAGTCGTGAAAGGGTAAGCATAAATCACTCACATGTTTCCCCAGACTTTTCAGCTTCTCCTCAGCCTCGGCCAGTTCCAGTTTAATCCTGGCCTGTTGTAATTCTAGCAACTCCTGCTGCTTAGCAATGAGCTGCTGGCGCATGATGGCTTCTTGATCCAGGGATTCTGGGTCTACGTCATCCTGGGCGTCATCATCCTCCTCGAACACCATTTCCGGTGATGACCTCTCACTTCCACTACCACTCGACCCCGCCTGAAATAGCATAATTATAGGAATGTTTACCCTTTCCCAAACGGCAAAATTTTAGGGTGCTCCAATTTGAGAGCTGCTGCAGATGACAAAAGTAAGATTGAAAACCATTGGATATGTGTAAAATATAACAGAAAATATTGAGGCAAAAGGAGAAACTGCTGGTTATCAGCAGTTTCTTCTTTTGTCCCGATGTTTTCCCTAGCCATATCAATTAGGGACGTCAAAACCAGGTATTGTTTGGGAAAGGGTTAAATTGAATTAAGGATCATTTCGATAGGAGAAATTGGTTACAACAAGAGGCCCAGAGGGCCTTATCGGTCACCTGAATCAAATGAGCAGAAACATTTAAGGAAAATGTTAAAAGTTAACTAAAAGCACCCCCCCCCCCAGCACCACCATTTCTTGACAGTCTATTTTTTTCTTGTATAAACTTATTTAAAGACTCAAATACCAAATGTGAATTCAATCCAACAATAGAACATTTCTTAATATGTACCCTATTTACCCCCTTTTGGCCCCTTTTGGGGCCCCAAAGGGAGATAACTCCATGATTTGTAAAAATCTGAAGCGGCTTCCCATTGGGATGCTTCCTGCCAAGTCTGGTAGAAATCTGTCCAATGGTTCTCAAAAAGAAGTAGAAAATGTTCAGTTAAGAAATAACGCGAACCACTCCCATCCCCCATCCGCAGCACGACCATTTATTGACAGATTTTTTTCTCTTGTACAAAACTTTGTAGTCCTTGCCCTAAAGACTTTAACTTCCAAATATGTATCCAATGCAACAGCCGGTTCATGAGTAGAATATTTTTTAAGATGTACCCAATTTACCCCCTTTTTGGCCCTTTATGGGACCCCAAAAAGGAGATAACTCCATGATTTGTACAAAATCTGAAGAGGCTTCCTATTAGGATGCTTCCTGCCAAGTTTGGTTGAAATCTGTCCAATGGTTCTTAATAAGAAGTCGAAAATGTTAAGTTAACTAATAACGCGACCCCCCTTCCCATCCCCCATCCCCAGCACGGCCATTTCTGGACGGATTTTTTTCTCTTGTACAAACTTTGTTGTCCTTGCCCTAAAGACTCTAAATATCAAATGTGAATCAAATCCAACAACCGGTTCATGAGAAGAAGATTTTTTAAGATGTACCCTATTTAACCCCTTTTTGGCCCCTTATGGGGCCCCAAAGGGAGATAACTCCATGATTCGTACAAATCTGAAGCGGCTTCCCATGGGGATGCTCCCTGCCAAGTTTGGTTGCAATCCGTCCAATGGTTCTCAAGAAGAAGTCGAAAATGTTAAAAGTTAACGCACGGCGCACGACGGACGACGCACGACGACGGACGAAACACGGTCGCAATAGGTCACCATGACCTTCGGTCAGGTGACCTAAAAATTGCTGAAAGCTTTGACTAGGATGTTGTCATTTAATCAAGGAGCTTTGACACCTTGACAGGAATTTGTTACTTGTTTCAGCTACATCAAAACCAGGGCTGACTTGGGAATGCATTCAAACATGTATTTAACCAGAAGTAAAATTGATCTTTACCATTTACAGAGGTGGCCATATTTCGATGACTCAGCATGAAACAGTTGTAACTGCCTATAAACATATAGTCAGTTACAACCGTTTCACGCCGAGCCACAAATTTCTGCCCCAGTACAACAGGATCTGTCCAATATTGAAATTTATGCCTTTCCCCAAGTGCCAATACTGGTCCAAATGGAAAGGGGTTGCAGGCCAAGAATGTCACCTACATTGCCTGGAACAATTATTGGACTAGTAAGTAGAAAAGATCAACGCTAAGGTCAGAATCATCTTTCAGTCGTATCACAGCAGCTGGAGCACCTAACCAAATTCCTGGCTTTTCTCTCACCAGTACTCAAAGAACTCCAGACACTCATCTTGGATAGTTTGAGTTTATTGGGGTTTTACGCCGTTTTCAACTACCAGGGTCATATCGCGGCCGCTGGAGCACCTAACCGTGGGTTCCTGGTATTTCTCGCACCAGTACAACCACAATATCCAAACCGAGCCTCCAGCTGCTCTCTCACATAGATGATTCACACCCATTGGTGAGAGACAAATGACTTTTGTCACATGTCAGAATGGATACTGGCCGAGCCGGGGTTCGAACTCGAGACCCCTGGATTGACAGACTCCGACGTAACCGACTGAGCTATCCGGGCTCGGCTCATCTTGGATAGACTCAGGAACATTTCATCAATTCTCAAGACCCAACCATTGTCAAATGTCAGACAATGGCCCAAGCCAGGCATCAAATCCAAGACTGTTACATTGATACACTCTGACCTCGAAACAGAGCTATCCAGGCCCAACACAAGGATTAACCCATTACCACACAATGACTCTTTTTGACTTCCCACAGAATAACGGCAAAGGGAAATATCGAGGAAAATGAAGAAATTGCTTGTGACAAGCAATTTCTTCATTTCCCACGATGTTTTCTACTCAGAAAGATCTAAAAATTGAAAATTCTTTCACTTGAAATTGTCATCTGCAGCACCTTTCAATTTGGATCTCCCTAAAATTTTGCCTTTAGGTAATGGGTTAAAAGAAGCAAATTTAAAATTGTCCTACCTTATTCAGGAATTTTGGGTTGACATGTATACTGGTCTTCTCTGGTGCAGTAGCTGTGACTGGCCAGGCTGGGTCCATCAAGTTGTTGATCCTCACGTCGATCATGTATAGCTTCGAATTCGCCAGGATGGATGTCCATGTCTGTCGTAACTTAAACATCGAGGCCCGTGTTTTCTCATCAACCTGGTTGTTCAAAAGATCGGAAACGAAAATAGGTAATAAACTGGTTTTCGTCATAACCAAGTCAATGATGGAATTAATGCGTAGCACATGGCATCTCGGCTTATATATATATCTGCATAACAAGCCTTGGTTTTGACATAGCTCCATCCTATTTTTTTCATTCCCTTCAATGCTTTCCATCTTACATGCAAAATATCTGCATTTCGTATAAACATCAACATTTTAGTAAGTCTGAAACTAGAAATGTCGCTAAATGGACAAATTACAACCCACCAGCAACTTAAAACTAAAGAAGTGCTATCAGAAAGTGAGAGTTCAATGAGTGACTTTGACCAAAGAACAATTAGGCATTCCATTGGGTCAAGCGCAATAATCGAGCAATTCCATAGTTCAAGATCGAACTGGGCATGGAAGCCGATTTCAAACCAAAATTCAAATTGTGACCTTGACCTTCATGACCTGTCGGTCAAGGGCATTGTCCCGAGTCGAATGGTTCTTGATTAAGAGCCTACATTGATCGAGTGAACATCAAAGCCACTTTAAACCAATAAGCTCATACCCCAGCGGCTGGAGCACTGAGCGGTGCATTCTTCGCATACATTACAAGTTTGACCCTGCTCAAACGAATCCGATTAAAATATTTTTGACTCGCCGACTTCCCGCAGGGTAGCGCTTCACCTGGCAGGTCACATGATTGTGTAGCCTAACCTTGGCTGTATGATGATTAGCACTGGAGCATCCGACCATGGATTCCTGTAGTTTCTCTCACCAGTACTACCACTACATCCTTTCCGAGCCTCAAGCGGCTCTCCCACATATAGGTTAACAATAATCAACCTATTAGTGGGAGACAGGTGTCAGTAAGGATATTACTTGTGGTCAGGGATCAAACCCCAACATGCTTCCATCTGAACAATGGCTGCAGCCACAGTCTGATCTTGATCTACACGGTTTTCTGCCAAGAGAAACCGCTTATTGCTCGCTTCTTTAATGCCATTAAAGGTTCCCAAATCTCAAGTTTCTCCACTGGTCAAAACAAATGTTACGGAGCATTGAAAATCTATACTCTTTCAAACTGTGTTTTTAATGTACCTTTTTTTCTCCAGAAGCCATTCAGCACATATGTGAGCCCAGATGGGTTATCGACACATATACTATTTTGTGTTTACTGACACACAAAGTAGTTTCAGTGTTGATAGCCCATCTAGTCCCATGCACATAGACTTCCGTAGGAAAAATGTTGCAGTACAAACATAGTGTGAAAAGGTGTAGATTTTCAGTGCAAAGTAACATTTGATTGGAAAGGGAATATATCAGCTTTAAAATGCCCGAGTAAGAAGTGTTTTCGTATGTTATTTCTCAAAGTTTTCCAAACTAAAATCCTGAAGGGACTTGCTTGGGAAAGGGTGACAAGCCAGATCTGTCGTCCTGTGAATAAGGAAATAATAAATTTACATTGGATGAAAAATTTTCAGCGTAGTCATGCTGTCAAACCAATAAATATTCAATGCCCTCGGGGGCACTATTTTAAAGGCCATTATTACTGTAATCAATCTTTGTTGTCATTAAAAAAAAGAGGACCTTTGTTAACCTAAGAATTCATTATTTCTTAATTTTTCTGACTAAAAAATACAAATGCAATTGTGTCCCTGTGAGATAAATTGTTGGTGGACATAGTAGCTCGATCAAGCATCACCATGTAACAAAGAAAAGGTCAAGGTCCAAAATAATATGTAATGGCAGGAGGTATCAATGTGTGGAATACCAAGGCTCATTTCCCTAAGAGTACACAAGATAAAAGTCTTGTTACAATTGTTGAAAAGTAAGAAACTCCTAAGGTCAAGATGTCAAATTTTGTAGTACCAAATTAAAGTGCTTTGAAAATGTTATCCATGAATCAAATGTCACTGTTATATCTATAACAGTACGTAAGATAAGGCCAGGTTAAAGGTTTTTAAAAGTAGGTCAAACTCCAAGGTCAAGGTCACCAGGTCAAAGTCCCATTGAAAGGTCTTGGTGTGAGGTACCCATGTGTGAAATACCAAGACTGCATCTGTTATAGAGCAGTAGATATTGGCAAGGTTGAAGTTTTTATACAAGTAGGCAGAACTCAAAGGTGACAAAGTCAAAGTCCAAAATGAAGGGTCTTCATAGGAGCTATCCATGTGTGAATACCAAGGCTATATCTGTAATAGGACATAAAATACAAGGCAGGTAAAAGTTTATAAGAATAGGTCATACTACAAAGTCAAGGTCCCAAATTAGAGGTCATGGTGTGAGGTATCCAGGTTTAAGTCTTCGCAGCAGACTCTTTGAAGACTTTCCTCCCACGCAAGCTAAAAAGCTACAGTGGCAACTTAAACAGCTACACTGGAGTTCAAAAGATGCAGTTTTATTGTTTGTATCTGGTGTTACTTTCATCAATTTTTCAGCATTAGCACAACAAAATTCTCTTATCCGTGCATTTCCGCTTATCAGTTCCATTAATAAGCCATGACACAGGCAATTTTGCAACCGGTTCATCTTGTACAAACCATGCTTTATTAAGATTTGCACACAAATATTCATAACTGGTGAAATCATGAATGTATGACAACATAGCCATGGCACAAACTCTCACATTTCTAGACAAGTAAAGCTATCCATCATCGGTCGTTTTTTCAAGTGGTCAGCACACAACTATTACAAATGCAGATATTTTACGCACACTTTCAACAGTTGTGCGCCGACCACAAAATTTAGACATACAATTTGATCCATCCCATAAAGGTTTAGAATTATCCATCAATTGATGCAAGGAAATGGATATTTGCCAAGGCTAGGGTATGAGCCTGGAACCGCCTTGAGAATCCCCCACGCCAACAACTGCACCATGGGTGCCGCATGACATCATACAAAGGTTGAGAATCACTATCCTTTGAGAAAACACTAATTGTAGTGTATGGTTTTTATGGCCACAAAGAACTATCTCTAGTTAAGTTCTCTTGACTGTATTTTCCTGGCAGTTCAACAAAAGTACAAAAACATAATCTAATCTCAGCTTCCAGGCTGCTCATCCCACAGGATTGAATGGTAAAGGCCCCAGGCATGTTCTTTAGAGCGAGATTTTCAAGATTATTTAGGTTAAGTGTTATTAAGACCGAGATTTTGACGGAGATGTTCTGAATGCTCCATATTATATGCAAATGACATCATAATGACATCATTTGTATCAAGTATGAAGCATTTGGAACACCACAATTCATTATTTATGAAGATTTCGAAACGACTAGGTCAATTCTCTACAATATTGTTTAGCAGAATTGACCCAGGGGTTGTGAAAGTTGGTTGGTTGATTGGGATTTAACGCATCTTTCAACCGCTATGGTCACATATCAAGGCAGCTGGAGCATCAAACCATGGATTTCTATCTTTCTCATACCATTGTTACAACATCATTACCTAGACTCCAGCTGAGCACCCACATAGGTTAACAATATCAAACCATTGGTGGATGACTATTTTGCCAGAGAGGATATTTGCAGTAGCCAGGGATCGAACCTGAGACATCTCGAGTAACGTAAGATGCACTATCAACTGTGCCATCACAACAGCCCGCTTAGTGTAATAGCGCTCCCAATTGTACACCTTGAAGTTCTCGCTCTAAAGAACATGTCTCTGGTCACATAAACCATTCAACATCCAGATCACGGCTGGAGCACAATAAAATATAGATGTACATCATGATTTTGACGCAATGTGGATGTGACAAGGACAAAAGAATTGCATTGACCAGGCCTAAATACGAGGGGTGGTCCAAAAGTTCGTAAAATGGGTTAATAAAATTTCAGGAGTGTTGACTATCAAAAAAAAAGTTATACGGCCATTAACTGTGACATCTTTACAAAAAACATGGAAATTTTTAATTGTGTACGTATAACAGTTTTTGTACAGTGATGAATTTTAGACAAAGACCATGCGCGAGGCGGGGGAGCAAGAACGTTGAATGTGACGTCATCTTCACACAATTATGAACCCTTATTTTTAAAGACCCTATTTACTTTCATTCAATTCTATGCCTACGCTATACTTGTGCTGAAAGCGTTCTTATACTATTTAGAATCGGAATGTTGAACGATTTTCAGTCTGGCTGTTGTAAGATCGGCCTACTATCAAATTGAAGCATATGCCTATTTACCACATTTCTGACATCGTTAATCAGGTTGTAGCTGATTGCAAGACTATCTCTGTATCCATTATCCACTATTAAAGTTCGAATCTCGAGTGTAACTTACACACAATTTCTCTACATCACCGTATACTCGTTTTCTTTAATATTTCAAACGTCTGCGTTGGTTGTATGCCTAGGATCGAGGCAGAACTTTATGCCTGACCGATATTCCTATTAAGTGCTGACGTCATGTCGCATTTGCCTTGGTTTGTTCTATCTTATAGAAAATGTAGTGTTTTCGTAGCAACTTCTACAACAACATATCAAACTTATCGTAAGGATGTCAAACTAGCATAATAATAATTTGCGTCAAAATATTCTTGCTGAAATTATAGAAAATTCAATTTAATTAACGACCATGTATTATCTTTTTGCGCCCCCCGCCTAGGCGTACCTGCGTTACTATTGCAACACAGTTTACGGGCACTAAATTTTGTTTGGTAAATCTTTTGATTTTAATAGAGTCTACAGATCTTAAACTACGATATTACTAATTTATTCACTGTCTAAGCTAGTAATATGGAAGAAATGGGTCCATTTTACGAACTTTTGGATCACCCCTCGTAGACATATATCAAATTTGATTTATTGGGGTTTTACTCAGTTTTCAACTACTATGGTCATATTGCAGCGGCTGAAACACCTAACCATGGATTCCTGTCGTTTCTCATACCAGTACCACCACAACATCATTACAGAGCCTTCAGCTGGTCGTCAACATAAGTTAACAATTATCTAACCATTGGTGGGCGATATTTTTGTCACAATGGGTATTTGCTGCTGCCGGGGATCGAACATGGGACCTCTCCAGAGTGATGCATATGTGCTGCCAACTGCGCTATGGCAGCAGCTGACATATATCAGAAGGAACATTTGTAAATTTTGGATCGAGATGACGCGGAAAAAACGATGAAAAGTCGTCTTTTAGGAGGCTGGCTCGACAAATTCTCTTGATTTATAACCTAGGACTTATTTGCTGCCTGGAGTATCCAAATTCCTTATAAAGCGATTGATTGACACATAAAAGTATTCAAATGTGGACGACAATACAGGTCAAAATATCTTAATGCTACAAATTGAACAAGTCGAAGCTTTTAATCCGATTACAGCCGCTGAATGTTGTTTGCAAGCAATATTATCTTTTTTCTTTAATTCGTCAGTGATATTACTTCAAGTTTCTTTAATCATATGCTGTGATGTTTCGACTGATGGATAGACAAGCACACTTTGTCTTGAAATGTGAGAGTTCATATCGAATTTTGAGCTAATCCTTCTAAATCCCAATTTCAAAATTCCAAAGTATTTTTACTTGTTGATTAATAGCTGTTGCTTTTTCTAATCATGACAAGGGACGGGAATGGTGAAGAACTGAGCCACAGGACATTGCGTTATCACAAATGCTCACAATAAACACTTTGTGTTTAGCAAGCTACAACGCTCGGACATAAAGCTTTTTTCAACAAAAGTTTCATCTCCTTTTCCAAATATCCATTGCAGAAAGCAAAAGAAACATGTTCTAAATATTCTAAATAAGTATCAGCAATTAGTATTGAAAGGATCATTTTACATCACAGTAAAACACTGATCCCATTCCAAAACCTTTTGCTAGATCTTAATCTATAGCGAATTAAAACAAGCAATCTTTTGATCAGATGACAACTTTGTAGAGCAGTTGAAAATCTTGTTTAAACTTTATACACAAAACTGGTCTTTCATTGGACAAATAAGGATACACTAGTAACCTGTGGTTCCTTCTTTGTCCTTTATGTATTCAAAAGCTTGCTTTTATTTGAGGATCAGACCTGGGAATACTGAATACTGGGGTAACTGGAGATGTTGTCGCAAAATGTTCAACGGAAGAACATCTCAAACGTTATCAGCATTTCCCTACATTGAAAGCTTCTTGAATCACATTTCGCAACAAGGACAGAGGGTGCCTTTTGATATTCTGTAAAATCATGATAGCATTTTTCAAAGTTTAAATTACACAATGTCTGATGCAAAATTGCATGTTATACAATCAGAACAAAGCGCTTTTATGGCTAATTGGTCCATTTTAAGGGAAAAATGGTTAAAAGGACCCAACAAAATCACAATATCCAGTGAAAGTGAAAGCTGAAGACAATTAAATTTAAGAAAGGATTCTTGTACGATACAACATAGAAAAATTTCGAGGCAAAAGTAGAAAAGGCTAGATATCAGAATTTTCATCTTTTGCCCTTATATTTTCCTAAGCTATTTCATCTATGGATACAAAATCATGATTTTGTTCAGGAAAGGGTTAAAGGGACTATAGTACATTTTCAATAAGACATGTGGTAGTGCAGCATTTGAAATACCTGGGTCAAGTTTTACACAAATTACAAAAATGAATTTTTTTGCATTTATAAGTTATGCAAAATCACGGTGTATAATCACATGACTCAGAATTTCAGATAATCTGCAATATCTTTTTTAATACTTGACCAATTTGAATTCGGTTTCAAGCAGAGAATCTGGGAAAATGCCAGGAATAAGCTGGATGTGTTGGATTTTTGAAAAATAAACTGATAAAAAAGTTATTGAAGATAAACCAAAATTTTGGTTTATCTTCAATAACTTTTTTATTAGTTGAATTTTCAAAAATCAACCACGTCCATCTAATGTGTGACGTCTGTCCACATTCTCTGCTTTAAACCGAATTCAAATCGGTCAAGTATTAAAAAAGATATTGAATATTATCGGAAATTCTGAGTCACGTGATTATACACCGTGAACATCAGATTGAACGAAAAATATTATTCTGGCTTAAGGACAGATCCTCCAATTGTTACTGCGCAACTTACTGCGCATATCCTAAATAACGAAATAAAGCTGTTTTAGTAATTGGCATTTTTCAGCAAATGTATTTCTTACATTTAGTTAATGTTTGGTTGATAAATGACAAGACCCTTTTCGGTTATTTCAATTTTCTCTGTTTGGTCAATTAAAGTGTAATAGTACTCGGATGGTACATTTCACTTTCTGTTACGCGTTCAAAATGTGGCGTTAGCGATAGGAAACGGAGCAACAAAAGCAACGTGGTGTCTTTATGAGATAGTCCGCTTCAGATGGACACAAAAGATGACACGTTTTATTATCTAAAGCTGGTAATAAGGAAAAAAATGAATAAAAGTAGTGAAACAATTTCGGACAGAGCTGTAAAAAGTAAACCAAATTTTACTTATAACTAAGAAAAACGCTTGGTTTGATATATTTTTCTTTTTTTGTTTTTGTAGGTATGACCAAACACTATGTCTATACCAAAAAAGAAAAAATTCTTACCGCTGGAATATTTTTTATTATCAGAAAAAATAGCAATTTCAGCTACTTTTGAAATAATGTTTTAATAAAAATTTCAAAATCATCACTAAATTTTCCCAAATTAATACTTATTTAGACAGAATAAAACATATTGAACACAATAAAGACTTATTTATGTAATCCTAGTCATTTCGAACACCTTTTTTGTGGGTATTTAGGTGACACCTCATTTTTGCAATTTTAGACAAGAGTAGTCTCCCTTGATATTCAATAACTTTTTAATTCGCTTGGTGACCTATAGTTTTTAAGTCATTTTTTTACTTCTCATATATTTGAATATCAGTACAGAAAAAATAAAAAAATTCTTACCGTGGGAAATAAATGGAGGATCTGTCCTTAAGCTCATCATATTGGTTTTTATGTAATTATGTTTAAATTTACAAAAGAAAATATTTGGAAGATAGTAAAACAGGACCCTGATATTGAGATTATATAATTCAACTGTATTATGTATATGCTGCTATCCCTTTCTCAGACAAAAAACCATCACCTTTTTCAAAACAAGTGAAAATTTTACACTTCAAATTTAAAGCTGATAAATACTTCAAATTGAATACATGTACTTCATGTACAAGCTCTGTAAAATTTGGACAAAAGGAGAAAATGCTGGTTATCAGCAATTTTCTTCTTTTGCCTCAATATTTACGTAGTCTGTTTACTAAAATTCAAAACTAGGTCGTCTTTGAGAAAGGGTTAAAAATTAAATCCTAAAATGGTGCTACTAGAAAAGACACCACTACAGCTACTTAATGCAAAAATATGCATAGACAATCAAAAATGTCGACATAACAGAAAATTTAGACAACCATATGTTCTTGTTTGCTCTGAAATGCTATCTAAAATATGGATGTCAATATTAGGGAAAGCATTACAGACAGAATTAAACCAATGAAATAAAGCAGATGAAAAGGACTATCAGACAAAAAAATATTTTGCACTGCACAACTTGCTTAATGAATTGTAAATAAATGTGAAGCAAAAATATTCTAAACAATTCAAAACTAATGAAAAGCTTGCAATTCAAACCACCTCTACTTTTTTGTCATAAAGCTACATTTCTGTGCCAATATCAATCACTTTTCTTTATTCATTTTATCCAAGCAAAACTGAAATAGTCATATGTGCTGTTTTTTCTTTTTTTTTTTTTTTCTTTTTAATGAATTCCCACTTTTCTGTAACATTTTAACCAAATCCAAACATAAATGTAGGAGGAATTGCATACATAAAATGTAGATGTACAGAATGACATTGAGACAAGGGTGATACAAATAATGCCCACTATGTTTCAAGTTTATATTACAGTTCTGTTACAATATTATAGCAAATGGTTAAAAATTTTACCATATAAACAACACAATATGAAACACCAAAATATCGTAATTTTACATGTGAACTGATAGTTCTAATGTTGTTGCAAAATTCAAACCAACCCAACGAAAAATTGTTCTTAAATATTATGAACACATTTTCCCTTGTTTACATAGGTAAATTTGTTAAAATGGGCTATAAAATCGTGATATGGGAAAAATATCTGTTTAGGCATTTGAGACTAACATGTTTCTAGATCAGCATGCATATACACGCAGTCTGATCAAGAACCATGTTATTCTCCAATAGCTTCTTCATGACCACAAGATCAGTTTGATTGTCCATCAGACTCCACTTTGCCACAAACTATAATGCTAAAAGGGCCCTTTTCCAAGATCCCGGCTCAATTATTTTTTCTCGATCAACACCTAGTTTAGACATTACCAATTGATGAAAATTAGAAATCATTCAGAAAATAACAAAATGCTGATTACCAGCAGTTTCTCCTTTCCACAAAATGTTTTCAATGAAATGGCATATTTTTCCAGCTTTGGCAACTATTTGCTTTATTGTTTTTAAACACTTTCAGCTAGTAGTCTTATCATAATGTTTTCAAAAAGGTTTAACCCTTTCCCAAACGTCAAAATTTTAGGGAGGTCCTATTTGAAAGCTGTTGCAGGCGACACAATCAATGTTGATAATGATATGTTTTGTTTTGAAATTGCTCAGAAAATATTGAGGCAAAAGGAGAAACTGCTGGTTACCAGCAGTTTCTTCTTTTGTCTCGATGCTTTCCCAAGCCTTTTCTATAAGGGACGTCAAAACCAGGTCTTGTTTGGGAAAGGGTTAAACTCTGTACATTTCCATTAACACTGCTGTACATTTCCTTGGAAAAGACAACACATTCCTTTCTGCTATGATCAGTGCTGCCTCTGCATTCTTGTTAAGACCAACGGTGTATCATCTCTATTGTCTGTTTGTTTTGTTGTTGCTTTAAGTTCAGTTCTGTACCACTTTCCACCCTGTACCCCATGGTTCTTCTTTGGTATTATTGTCCATTCAAGTTCAGGGGACACCACATGTAAAGACAGACTGGCGGATCTTCAATCTGCTTAATCCTGTAACCTGCTTGTACAGAAAGCTAATCACTTCCAAAAACAAAACACATGTATTTGAAAGAAGAAATTAATAATAAAACATCCCTATTTTTCAACCCTTTCCAAAACAAGACCTGGCTTACCCACCCGTTTAAAAAGACTTCCGAAAACATTGAGGCAAAAGAAAATGCTGATGGTCAGCATTTTCTCCTTTTACATCAATATTTTCACTGCTACATTGTGCAAAAACCCTTTCCATTGATCTTGTCATCTGTTGCAGCTTTCTGTAAATTAAATCGCTATTATCTATTGCCATTTTTGTATGGATTAAAAACAATAAAGACAAAATCAAGATGTTTACAAACAATTTTTAGATGCTATCATAATTCTTCAGAATATCAGGCTTACCCAGTAGCATGTCAAAACAGGCTGGTGAGTAACAGCTTATGTGCCGGGGCTTGTGACAGGGCTTTAAACTGACAACACCAGTAAAACAACATTTTGGCCATCATCCGACATTATGGCCTTTGTTTCAAAAGAGGTTATTGGAACACCCTCACATATATAGAAACAGCCCCACCATACATACATGTTACAGCTCTGTGACAAGGTTGAGTCCTTTATAAATGTTATAACTTGGAGGATGATTTGAAAATCTTTACTTATCTGCGATAATCTCTCTTACTTTCACCTTTCAATAAAAGGTTGAACCTGCTTTTTATCGAAAATAAAGACCATAGAATTGACAACAATGGGCTCCACAACCCCTTAATGTTTCCTGTGAAAACATAAGTTGGATATGGAGAAAATGCAAGCATGCCCTAGAAAGAAATATGAAGTCTAACATCTTTTCCAATATTCTTTCTTTTAAGAAGCTTGCATAAACTCTCTGTCTCATAAGGTGAAGAGATATTAAGGAGAGTTTCATTAGTTGAAAACATCAGCTAACCTGTTCAAAAACTGAAGTAAAAGTCTGAACAATATTCTTAGAGAAACACGACTTGTAGTTAGTACTCTCCCCCAAATTCTTCATAATGGAGTCAATCAAGTATAAAACTGGTAACTTTTTCGCTGGCTTACACTGTGAATGAGAAGAAATAGAAAATTGTTGCATGTAAACAAACATCGAATTTTGTATAAAATATGGTTGTAGGCTAGTAGCAGGCTGCTTCTCCATCTATGACATCTTCCAACTAAACCATTCATCAGTATAGTTTGTCTTCTTGTACTCATCTCTCCTTACTTTCAATCTTCGAGCACTTTAAAGTTGTTCACTGAAAATAAACCTTCAGTCCAACCACTCCAATTAAGGTTAACAGGAAAACCTATATTAACTTTTCCAACAGAAGTTGTGTTTGTGCAATATCCAGGCCCATGTTTAGAGTTCTTCAAATGAGAGTTGAACCTTATACTTTGTACTTACTGTTAGCAGACAAGTAATGGTGAAAACTTTAACAGATCAAAATTGATACTAGAATCCATACAAATGTTTTGTTTTTACTACTAGCAAGTTTGCACGGACATAATAGTATGCACCTCAATCATTACATATTTATACAAATACCATGGAACCTTTCTTGAGTTGAAGGACTGCAGGAAAAGGTAAAACATGTTAAACATTCAAAACTGTCTTTAACAGAAAACACAATAGTGAATACATAAGACAGCAATTGCACTGCATCATATGATGAAATTTGTGCATGTAGCTTTCTAACGGCAAAATTCCTGATTTCTTTCTTACTTAAAGCTAAAATAGATCACATAAGTTGCAAATCAGTAACATAAGTTTTACATAATCAACATTTAGTCTTACCAAAGCTAAACGTAGCAGATGACAATGTAGTTTTTACAGTATGTAGATCTGATAGTAAATTATCTTGATCTCTTGTCTGCTTTACAATATCATGATTTCTAACTTACCCATTATACTTACCAAGTGACGCATCATCGCTTTTCAACAAAAATCTTACTGCAGCTTGTTTTAACCCTTTCCCAAACAAGACCTGGTTTTGACGTCCTTTAAATAAAAGCCTTGGGAAAACATTGAAACAAAAGAAGAAACTGCTGATAACCAGCAGTTTCTCCTTTTGTCTCAATATTTTCTTTGCCATATTTTACACAAATCCTATCTTTGATAACATGCATTTTGTCATTTGTGGCAGTTTTTGAAGTAGATCACCCTAAAATTTTGTCGTTTGGGAGAGGGTTAAGCTGCAGTTACAAGATTTTCATTGAAAAGACGTGACAATATGCAGTCTAAGCTTACACAGTGCTATTCAGAAGTTGCGACCGCCATTTTAAAATGCAGAATACCATTAACTTTGCAACTCTATGACGCAGGTGCTCATTAAATGTTTTGACAAGATCATTCAAATGAATATCCACGTCATAAGGTTCAGAATTCACACAATTCAAAATTCTAATCTCTTGCATGTTTGTTAGAAGTGGAAAATATATATTGAATGTCGAGAACCAGGCATAATAATTGCGATTAATAAAGGTAGAACATTTTCAGTTATTTAACATTTTCTGCTAATATGCTCACTCATTTCACTTTTTCTCAGTCATGGCAAAAACCATTGGATCGTCAGACATGCGATTGTCTGATGAAATCTTCCTCAGTCTGATAATTTTTTTCTCTTTCTGTCAGTCCAAAAGTCAAACACTTGTTTTGTTCTGCAATAAAGTGAATGATAGTTCGGACTGACAAAATTTCATTCGCGCAGACATTATCCCAAACTGTCAGACCGAATGTCTGACAATTTTTTCTAGTTCTTTGTCATTTTTTTTTCTGTGTGTTGACAGTTGACTATTAAAGGACTGTTCAGCGGAAAAAGTACAAAAAAAACAAGATGTGTTTATGAAACATGAATGCCCGAAATGGCCATTTTTCTAAAATGTTAAATTTTCATGTAAAGGGTTGATAAGGGTTAACAGGTGACCTTGAGGGAGGTCAAATTGCATGGCACAGATACATAAAAATGATATCATTGAAACAAAGTTGCATACCAAATTTGAGCTTTGAATGTCAAGTACTTTTGGAGAAAAGGCAAATGTTAAGTTTTCGGACAGATGGACAGACAGACGGACAGACACGAGTAAAACAATATGCCCCCAATCTTTTAATACGGGGCATAAATTGTAACATTGATGAATATGAGAAGTGTACTACATGCCGAGTTGGTATCTTTTGATGAAGAATGCATATCAATCATGAATCCCTGGCTGAAAGTGACCCAACAAAACATACCATAAAGTCCATTAATGTAAAGCCACCTTAGTAGGTCATTAAGTAATTTGCTTTAGTATTGCTTTAGAAGGGCACTAAAATCTTTATCCTTTCAAATTTAAATGACAAGACCAATGCCAATACAACCAGATATATATTGTAGCAGTGGCACAGAAAGCAATGTGAGAAAAGAATAAAATGTTGACCATCAGCATTTTCTTTTTCCCTCTCATTGCTGTTCAAAGCCTTTTTGGTTATGCATGTCAAACCAGTCATCATTTGGTAAAGGTTGAAATACAAATTCAGATGGATTCCCTTTCATCTTCTGATTATTGGTAGAGAATACTCAAGCCTCACATGTTATAATTCAATTTTTCTTTGTTGTTGTTGAAGTTTTCAGTTGCATCGCAAAAAGTTCACCTTTTATCCTCTGTGTTCATAATTTCCGCCAGTAATAAGGCCATTTTTTTTAAATTATTTCAATCTATGTTCGATATTTGTTACGCAATCAAGTTCCATTCGAATTTCAAAGTACTACAGTTTAACGATTCTATCATTCTTGTCCTGACATAACCTAAGAGTAGATTTTAACTTCAACTTCAATACAGGAGCTCACCAAAATCAGCTAGGCAGACATCATGGCAAGGGGACTGTAGGACATTTCCGACGAAACTTATTGATCTGGCAAGTAAATAATTTCATCCGAAAGGCTTTCATAAAGATAACAGATGACAAACAATTATCTGTAATCAAATTACACATATTTACAGTTTAAGGCTTATACACCACAGAGTAGCTGTGGCCCGGCGGCCTGCAACACAGTCACTTTCAACTAGTTGACAGAGTCGATTGACGCCACAATCTTAAATTTGCATAACTTAATGAACGCATGATCATTGATTACTGATTAGTCATCTAAGCCACTTTCTCATGATCTTTGGGACAGTCTTAGTTGTCTATCTGTATTAGTACTGTGATCTGTTTCGCCAATCCGGGCAATCGGACACTGTCACAAATCATGAGAGCTAATGACATACAACAAATCTGTTTATCTAAGGACTATAAATCTTTGGCTGAAATCGTAAATCCTAGACCTGAAGTCAGGAAACACAAATTTGCTCTTTCTATTCCCAGCATTTTCTAATTCTAATTTAGGTGAAGATTTTCTTATAACCTAGAGGAACATTCTCGGATTGATACAGGCTTCAATTCATTCACTGTATATTCATTATGTGTTACAGTGTAGGACAATGGCCTATGCAACAGCTAATGTTCAGATACTCATCATACTCTCTGTCTCATGTTCAACGCAAAGATGAGCCTTATAGGCAACAATAGGGACTGTGACATAAGCTACAAGGACTGTGACATATAAGGCTAGCTAAAACGCAGAGCTCCAGATTACACGGGGAACAAGGTTTTCCGAGTGCTATATTTCAATTATCATTCATCAAACCCTATGCTGTGGGTCCACATGGAAATCCTCTGATAGACGACTAAAATGAGTACCCAAAACATAAGGTTTGAAATAATTTGAAATCTGAAATAACCATTTAGAACGTCTTTACCCTGCATAGAAGCTCTATGAAACTAATACGGAGTAAGAGTTATTTTCACCAGATCTTAAATCCAGTTACCTTGCAATGCATTTAAATAAATGCATTGCTTCAATCAATGAATGGTTTACAAGAATTTTCAGAGTACTATGAAATAGCTGAAAATATTTGTAAAGTATTCTTGATTCTAATTTGCTTTGACCCCTTTTGAAATGGCAACATTTTTACTGGTTTAACCCATTACCAAATGGCAAAACTTTAAGAAGGTTCAAATTCAAAGAGGTTGCAGATGTCAATTTCAATTTTCAAGTATAAAGAAATTTTTTTTAGTCTATCATATTGTGTAGAAAATATTGTAGGAAATGACAAAATATTTTTTTTTTCATTTTCCACACTGCCTTTATTTTGTGAGACTTCAAAAAGGTCACTATGTCAAATAAAGAGGTAATGAGTTAAATAAAAATGTTCCAAGCGTCAATTTCAAATACGGTAAATGTAATTTTACATTTAAGGTGATTCTGGGTAGAAAGCATAGTTGGAAACGAAGGAATGACTTGTCAGTTGCAACAAGCAATTTATTCATTTTCAAGAATGTTTTCTAAAGCCTTTTCTTGCGGGGCATCAAAAAGTGCCATGATATGGAATTGGGTGAAAAAACGGACTTTGCATGAGATGGAGATACGCCACAGACGGACATCCAATTTTACCCTCCAAACCTTAGGCTAAAACATCAATCAAGTTCCTCTTTAGGGTTCCTCTTCCTGTTCTGTTCTATCTATTTATACTGCATCAACCCCTCGCGGGGATTATGTGCAGGTCTTGTTCTCAATTCTTCAGTTGATCCTTTCAGCAATCCTTTTATCTCTCATGAGCAATCCGTTATGAAAGACAAAATGAAACTAGCAATTTTGTTCATCATAAAGGTTTGCAACAATACTGTTATTACATCAAAGAAAAATAAAACTTACAATCTGATTTGCTGATTTGATCACTGTCAAGCTTTGCTTCAGGCTCGGGCATTAAGCAAAATTTGTAGTTGAGGGGTGAACCATTCGATCTAGAGGCATATCAACAGTTTTCCGAACACCAAGACAGAGATACAGTAATAAAAGTATAGTTTAATTTAATGATAATAATCAATACAAACAGTTATACAAAGAACGAAACATATTGTGTCAATATTAAGCATCTTCAATGAGCCATAAGGAAATTACGCATTTGTATTATTTTGTGACCTTTCCCTTATCACGTGATTTGCCACATGACAATGAATCAGAATCGATATTGACAAACTACCAAAAGTCCAATTATAAAGACAGAAAAAATAATAAAGTGTGAAAATAAACCTTATTGATATGATCTTCGATGACTTTAACTATCTCCGCCGCGTGTTGTTCGTGATCTTCTGCCAACATGGTCAACATATTGATCAACGGCTTGCTGTTCACGTTCAAATCTTTCAGCGACGACTTGTATTCGGCTATGGACTCTGCCGACAACGCCATCGTTTTGGATGTTGAATATACTTCCTAACAGCTTAATGTTTGTGTGTGTTTAGCTCCAAAAGTCGCCCATTTCTTCAAAATTTGTACACGATTTCAGTCCGTCTATATCTTCCTTGTGCAATGGCGACCGTTTCGTGACGTAGGTAACAACCTTGGGAAATACACGATTTCCATTGGTTAAATTCAACCAATCAAAATTTACCTTCCGCATTTAGTAGACTGGACAGCATAAGATATACACTGGAGTACCTGTTCAATAGAATTCAAGACGATTGCCGTTTAATTGGAACTTGGTATTCAAATCTAATTTTATCCTATAATAATTTTGACTGAATTTCTGCATGAAAATGAAATAATTAGGGTACAAAGGGGGTTCGTTTGAACCCCCGAACCCCCTCTGGATCCGCCACTGATTATATAGCCTACTTAGATCTAGTGTGAAAGATTATTGGAAAAAAAGGAAAGAAAAAAAAAATATACAAAATTTTGCATTTGTCAATTTTGAAATTTCAAATCACTCTAGATAACAATAAGAACATTCTTATTTCAAAAGTTATTTGACATTGAATGGAAACATTAGAAAGGAGAAGATGCTGAAAATTGTCGATGAAAATCTTTCTTTCCTTGTGTTTAATTGATTGTAAATAAAGGATTGCAATAAATCTAGTAGGCCTATTACAGATTTCATTTCACATGTCGCAGCTTTAGCCTTTTTATTATCGTGAATTAGGCCTACACGCCCGTGCTTTTTAAAATAACAATTCAGTAATATTTTCTTGAAGGCCTATTATGTATGTGTACAGTGATAGGCCTACTATAAGTCTTGTTGAAGAATCATATATACGCTATATGCGAAATATGAACATATTTTGAATAATGGTCAGTGTCAGGTCAATTGAAACGCGTAATACTTAGCTTTAATTAACCCTTTCTCAAACAAGACCTGGTATTGACGTCCCTAATAGAAATGGCTATGAAAAACTTCGAGACAAAAGAAGAAACTGCTGATAACCAGCAGTTTCTCCCTTTGTCCTTTGTCTCAATATTTTCTGTTTCATCTTATACACACATTCTATCTTTACCAACACTCCTTGTGTCGCCTGCAGCAGCTTTTGAATTTGATCACAAGTTTGAAACCTTACCTATTTTGCGCGGCAATCCCGAAAGCTCTATTTCAAGAGACGTTTTGATATTTAACCTTACCCACCTTCCCAAAATAATAATGATTAAGGTAGAATACCCGTATTATGGCCATTTTGAGATTCATAAAACATCGGATCTTTTCGAGCGGAGTCGTTACATATCCGAACCTATTCGGGTGCGGACGTAAACATTCGAATGTGGAAAGTTCCAGTCACCTAATCAATGTTTTCGATCTCGCCTGAACAATTCCGACGTCGCGCGAATCTCATTAGGGGCAGACTACGTTAACCCTTTCCCGAACAACAAAATTTTAGGACAGCCCTATTTAAAAGCTGTTGCAGACAACAAATTGATATTAAAAAGGAAGGTATATGTGAACAATTAAGCACAGAAAATATTGAGACAAAAGGAGAAACTGCTGATTATCAGCTGTTTCTTCTTTTGTCTCAATTAATGTTTTCCAAAGCTCATTCTATCAGGGACGTCAAAACCAGGTCTTGTTTGGGAACGGGTTAAAGCGCCACTGGCCGAATGTGCCCCGATTCTGGACTGGCTCCGGTCTCGCCTATACCTATTACAGATCTATGTAGGCCTACGATTGGTGATTGGCTCTTGGTCAATTTTCTCCACGAATATATATCCTACACCGGCGGCTACACGTTAGTCCAAAACAAATTTCAGATAGATCTGTATTTCGAAATCCGTTGCAATTGTCAAAGATATAGGCTAAAAAGTTGTAGATTAGGCCTTTAGCAAAGGAAATTTCGATGGAATATTCAAAGAAGGGGGGGGGGGGGGGCGGATCAATGCTTAGCCCACTTAACCTTTTCCCAAACAGCTAAATTCTAAGGTGTTCCAAATTCAAAGGTAGGCCTTCTTGTAAACAGAAAACAAAATGAAAACTGACAAATATCGGTAGCTCTAGGCCTATTCAATTTAGGCCTATAGGCTACATGTAGGCTATAGCACAGAAGTTAGCTTTGTTGAAGGGAATGGAGAAAATGCTTATTATCAGCTTTTTCTTCATTTCTAGTAGTGTTTTATGGCGATCTCTACTAGCATAGCCTACATGGACGTCAAAGCCCGGTCTTGTTTGTGGATAACCCGAGTCTTCTCTGATGTAAATACGCTCTTTGATATTTTGATTTTTCGCTATATAGCGAAAAATCAAAATATCGAAGAGCGTATTTACATCAGAGAAGACTCGGATTAGTTTGTGGAAGGATAGGACTTAGGACTAAGCTTCCTCCCCTAGAGACGCCAATATTAGGCTACGAATTATGAATTTGGGAACCAGGGCGTAGGCTTAGACGTAGACCTAACCCAAAAGGGCTCCTGTAGGCCAAAAGCTTTTTGAGACTAAGGCCTATGACAGATCTTAATCACCCTGAAAATGCTCCCGGACTGGGAGCATTTTCAGGGTGATTAAGATCTGTCATAGGCCCTAGTCTCAAAAAGCTTTTGGCCTACAGGAGCCCTTTTGGGTTTGGTTAGTCCGTTCAAGATCCATCGGGACTGTGATTATCTAAACTTCCGTAATTTAACGACAAAAAAGAGAGCGGCACAGATCCTGATCAGACTGGACTGTACACAGGTTGATCTAAATTTTAACAGCAATTCCAAATGCCTTAAATGTCCGCTCACAAGATTCCGGCTTAAAATTTCAATATTCTGAATAGCCAGCCAGTAGGCCTATCTATAGATGCCTATCCATCTAATATATAGTCTGTATCAAATAATATGGGTCACTTTACAACCGAGATATATTGTACGGTGATCTAGGGATGCAATCATTCGATGTCTGAATTCGTGAAAAACAACTTTACAAGTAGAATTTGTGGAATATTCACAGGCGGCAACCATGTGACTTTGTTATGATATGCTTTCCTAACTTTCGTAAACAAAAACATGCGGTAAGTACACATTTTTCTAAAATTTGAAATCAAATATTTAATGAAGACTCAATATTGAGATACGTGCCATTTGATACGTCGTACTCTATGGTCTATTTTGATATCAAGATCATCCCTCAAATCTCCGTCAAAGCTGAGAACATCCGTTCGAAGTATTTTTCAATGCAGTGATATATTTTCTTAAAAAAACGTTTGCACTTTGCTCGAATGTTCTCAGCTTTCACAGGGATTGTAGGGAAGATCTTTGAATCAAAATAAAGTCGAGAGTACAACGTATCGAATGGTACGTATCTCAATACTGAAAATTAAGTTTTTGATTTAAGATTTGAGAAAAATGTGTTTGGAATAAGGTCTGTGTAGCTTTTTTTTTAATATAATGGATAGAAAATCGGCGAAAATTTCTGACGGAGCTCAAGATAATAATTGACAAGGCAATGTTCAGATAGTCACTTTTTATAACTAAAAAAGTGAGCGAACCAAACCATGCGCAACACCACGGTGGATAATCACGTCATACAACAACTTTGGAAAATCTTCAACAATTTTGTTAATATCTTACGGATTTGAACTCGGTTTGAAGCAGAGAGGGTGGACAGACGTCACACATTGGATAGATGTGGTGAGTTCATGAAAAATTGGCTGATGAAAAAGTTATTGAAGATCAACCAAAATTCTAGTATATCTTCAATAACTTTTTTATCGGGAGAATTTTCAAAAATCAACCACCTGCCGCGGATCCAGGAATTCTGTGAGGGGGTTCGAATCTACAAAGGGGGGGGGATCTTTTTCCTAGTAAAACACAAATTTGACTGAATTTCTGCATGAAAATGAAATCATTTGGCTACAGAGAGAGGGGGTCCGTTTGAACCTCCCGAACCCCCTTTGGATCCGCTATTGACCACGTCCATCTCATTCCTAGCATTTTCCCGGTTTTCTCTTTTAAACTGATTTCAAATTGGTCAGGTACTGACAAAATTATTGAAAATTTTCTGAAATTCTGAGTCACATGATTAATCACCATGAACACACTAGTAAGATGATATGGTAGTGGCTATCTCATTCGTTATATTGCAACAAAAATAAAAAAAAAATATATAGATCTAGATCTATCTACGTGTGGTTAACCCAGGCATTCCCACTCATTATATAATTGATGCTTTTGAAAACATTGTGGAAAATCAGTGGCGGATCCAGCGTGGGGGGGGGGATTCTGGAGGTTCAAACGAACCCCTCTGAAGCCTGATTATTTCATTTTCAAGCTGAAAATCAGTCAAAATTGTGTAGTAAAAGGAAAACGAACCCCTATTCGTATATTCGAACCCCCTTACAGAAATCCTTTGATCCGCCGCTAAAAATTGTGACAAGCAATGTCTTCATTTCCCGTAATGTTTTCTGCCACAAAAAATAAAAAAAAAAAAAAAAAATCATTCACTGTAAATTGTCGTTTGCAACATCTTTGAATTTGGATCAGTCTAAAATTTTGTCGTTTGGTGATGGGTTAAATCATTTAACCCTTTCCCAAACAAGGCCTGGTTTTGACGTCCCTAAGAGAAAAGGCTTGGGAAAACATTGATACAAAAGAAGAAACTGCTGATAACCAGCAGTTTCTCCTTTTGTCTCAATATTTTCTTTACCATTTTTTACACAAATACTATCTTTAATAACTTCCATTTTGTCACATGTGGCAGTTTTTGAAGTGGATCACCTTCCCATTTTGCCGTTTGGGAAAAGGTTAACCACAATGAAAGGTTTAACGAAGGGCCCGATAAATACACTCGATTGTAAAGTGACCTCTAGATATCAGTGAAACAGACTATAACCACAAAATTTCGGGGTTTCCTCTCAAGTGGATTATCCAAGATGGCGAATGTAGGTACAAAATCGATGAAGGTGTAAAAGACTTTCTAAACAAAAGTTGTCAAACCGATTTGCAGTTGAATAGTGACTTAATGTAAGTGATTTTGATAGTTAATTTCACATTGTTTGTGATTTTCGTGTTGGATTTTGTGTTATAAAGGAAGTTTCGTAAGTTTTACTTGCATCTCTTATTTTGACTTATTGGGGCGCCCACGGGGTAGCTGTCAAACACAATGAAAGTGTTATTTTCATTTATTTTACATCATTTGTGTCCAATATTTCGTTTGATTTCTAATAATTAGTCTCCGAAATAAATAAGTAAAGTTAGATCTACTACACATGTCTTTTTTTCACATGATGCTAAGACCGCTGTTGTAAAATATTGAGAGAAAAGGAAAATGAGAATCGGTATTTTCTCCTTTTTCGCACATTTTTTCTATGTTTCTTATATTAGATCATTATAAAAAATTACATTTTGACCAAACAAAATGTAACTGCAAAAAAAAAAAAACAACAAAAAACAACAACACAACAAGTTGAACAACAACCCAAAATAATGTACATAAAGGAGAAATTCCACAAACCCTTCCCAAAGTTATAGAAAAAGACTCCCATTAGATCTATCAGCACTTTTCCTCTTGCCTATATAATTTTCTTGGTCAATGCATAATTTTCACACAAATCTTATTTCCATTGCCTTCAGTATTTTGTTGTCTGTACTTTTACTGAAGCAGCTATCAAATGGGAAAAAAACCAAATTTTTGCTATTTGGGAAGGGGTTAATTTTGACTGGTCCAAAATTTTGTTGTCAGTCAAAGGGTTAACTTACTCATAGAATGATCTTAGACTGAGTGTGTCAATCCTTTCCCAAAAGAGACAGTCACAGGTCTAAAGAGACAGTCACAGGTCTGCTTTTGATGTCATTATGGAAAAAGGCTTGGGAAAATATTGAGACATAAGAAGAAATTGCTGATAACCAGCATTTTCTCCTTTTGCCTTATGTTTTCTGGGCAATGATAAAGCACAACTTCTTCATTAATCCCATCTATCTTGTCGTCTGCAGCGGCTTTAAGATTGGACCACACTAAAATTTGTCATATGGGAAAGGGTTGATTTTAAGCTCGACTTTTCGAAGAAAATGAGAGCTTATACTGTCACCCGGGCGTCGGCGTCGGCGTTGCAACAAAGGTTAAAGTTTTTTCAATCATCAATAACTTCCATACTATCAAAGGGATTCAACCCAAACTTGGAATACTTATTCACCATCACACCCTCTACCTTACTATCAGGGCCCATGACCCTGGCTCCACTATATTTGGAGTTATGCCCCCTTTGTACTAAGCAACTTAGAAAGTCGAGCACGCTGTCTTCGGACAGCTCTTGTCATTCTTGCTGAGCTTAGATGCCACAGTCACTAACACAGGAGCAGATCCAGAGGGGGTTTGTTGGGCTCAAACCCTAGATTGTGGGTACCCATTCAAGGATTTTGTTACCTGCGAGTCCCGAGTCCCTGACTCATATTATTTTCTCAGGACTCATTGATAAATATTTAGTGAGTCCCAGAATGCTAACATTTTCAATGTGTAATCGACATTGCCTTACAAAGACTGATGTTTCAATATTGGACTCATTGTTTTGGGAACCAGTGAGTCCCAGGATTCTTCCACATGAATTTGTAACAAAATCATTGCCCATTAGAATCGCCTCATTGAGACAATTCGAAAAAATACCGGCAACATAGGGTAGGGATTTTAAATAAAAGAAATAGAATGTCTTTGCCTGCTGCCCTGCCGCGGATCCATGATTTCTGTGAAGGGGATTCGATAAATACAAATGGGGGGGGGGGTGTGTTTTCCTAACATCATACAATTTTGACTGAATTTCGATATGAAAATAACAATCAGGCTAAAGAGGAGGGAATCCGAGGGATCAAAATTCAAAGATACTGCAATTTGCAGACAACATTTTTCTAGATAGAAAACATTGAGGGAAATGAAGAAATTGCTTGTCATAAGCAATTTCTTGGTTCCCACAATGTTTTTCAAAGCCTTTATCTTGTTGGGCGTCAAAAGGTGTATTTATGTGGGAATGGGTTAGTTAGGATCTAATAGAATTTGAAGAAAAGTAACTGGTCAGTTATGAAACCCAGTCACAAATTCTAGGTAAAATTTTATACCAGTCAAATTTTAACCCTTTCCCAAACAAGACCTGGTTTTGACGTCCCTAATAGAAACGGCTTGGGAAAACATTGAAACAAAAGAAGAAACTGCTGATAACCAGCAGTTTCTCCTTTTGTCTCAATATTTTCTGTGCCACATTTTACACTTATCCTATCTTAAATAACATCAATTTTGTCATTTGTGGCAGTTTTTGAAGTGGATCACCATAAAATTTTGTCGTTTGGGAAAGGGTTAAAGGAGTTACAGACATTATGTGAAAAGTAGAAAATCTGTCTGTTACAGTTAACCCTTTCCCAAACAAGACATGGTTTTGATGTCCCTAGTAAAAGGCTTGGGAAAACATTGTCTCAATATGCTCTGTGCTCTATTGTACACAAATCCCTTCCCTTTGTACACCAATTTTGTCATCTGCAGCAGTGTTAAATAGGAACACCCTAAAATTTTGTCGTTTGGGAAAGGGTTAAGGAAATAGGGAGGGAAAAGAAGAATTTGCTAATTATGAGCAATTGGATTTATTTCTTTTCTGACAATGATTTACCACGCAATCTCTACTAAGGACATCAAATCCCAGCCTGGTTTTGGAAAAGAGTTAATTCCTTTCCCAAACAACAAAAAAAATTGGCGTGTTCCGCATTGAAAGCTGCTGCAGATGGCAAGATAGATGAAGATGAAGTAAGAATTTGTGTACTGTAAAATTTTGAAAATATTGCTCAAGGTAAAAGGGGAAAAATGCTGTCTCATCAAAGCCAAGCACAGATCCAGGTATTTTTCCGGGGGAGGGGGGGCTTCCGATCTTTAATCCCTTTTTTCGCCAAATTCCAGGATCCATGCAGATACATCATCGTACATGTCATTCCATGAAGGACTAAATATAACAAGGTTTGTCGTCACACAAGGACGAATGACGCAGCTTATATTGGACATAAGCAATAATCTTTTTGATAACCCTTTTTTCGCCAAATTCAATGGGCCCTGGTCAGTCATTTTGGGAAATTTTAGCATGAATTTGGTCAAATTGGGAAAAAGAAGACACAGGAGAAAAAATGTTCAAATGAAAATAAATTGTCTTAAACACTTAAAGTGACTTTATAAACAGAATAACTGAATTATAGAGCAACATTCACTGCTTCTTTGTGACTAGAATTGCCAGTAGTTAATTGAACATATTATTTATTTTCAAATTTTGGGAATTTTAATCTTGAAAATTGGTAAATTCTAACTTTGAAATTGGGAAAAAAGGAGCCATTTACCAATTGGGAAGCCTCCGAATTTCGGCCTCTGTTATAGAAGGAAGAAAAGCCCTGAATTATGTCTTGATAGAAGGGGTGATATATGCGACTCTTGTCCTAAACATGTAATAAGACGTTGGTGAGACAGAATAGGCCTTAAATCTTTTGATGAAACTGGCCCCTGATTATCAGATTTTCCTCTTTTGCCCGATGTTTTCACAAGCCTTTTCTGTTAAAACCAGGTCTTGTTTGGGAAAGGGTTTAGGGAAAAGGAAGGACCCATAATAAGATGAGTATTGGTGATAAGCCCGCTTTGAAGTCTGAACAATTTGGGCTAGATAAGAAGTTTGAATGATCTAATGGTCAATAAAAGACAAGTATACTGCATGATATGACCTTCATAATTGTTTCACCTTGGGTCAACCCTTTTCCGAACATGACCTGTTTTAGACATTCATCGTAACTGGGAATTGTTTTTGAAAGTATTTAGGCAAAAGAAGACATTAACCCTTTCCCAAACGGCCAAATTTGGAACTGCTGCCTTTTGAAAGGAGTTGCAGACCGCAAAGTAAGTGCTATTTTGTGTATGAAAGTTGTATATTACAACAAAGAAAATATTGAGGCAAAAGGAGAAAATGCTGATTATCAGCATTTTCTTCTTTTGTCTCAATGTTTTCCTTAACTATTTCTATCAGGGACGTCAAAACCAGTTCTTGTTTGGGAAAGGGTTAATGCTGATTTATAACTTTTGATATTGATCAATTTTTGTCGTCCCACTCATCTGCAACAGGCTGCGGCCTTAGCGCAGTTGGTAGCGCATCTGCCTTTCATTCAAGAGGTCCCGGGTTCGATACCCGGCAGCGGCAAATACCCTTTCTGACAAAATTGTCACCCACCAATGGGTTTGAAATTGTTAACCTAAGTGGGCAAGCAGCTGGAGGCTCGGTAAGGGTGTTGTGGTAGTACTGGTTTGAGAAACAACAGGAATCCATGGGTAGGTGCTCCAGCCGCCATGATATGACCCTGGTAGTTGAAAACGGCGTAAAACCCCAATGAACTCAAACTCATCTGCAACAGTCTTTAGTTTTGCCATTTTGATAAGTGTTAAACCCTGGGGTACTTTCAGGTGTCAAAATTTAATTTCAGCAGCGAAATCTTAAGATGGTGTGAATTATATAAGTAAACTCAATATTAAAAAGAATTTTATTGAAATTTAACTTTCTATCTGGGGGTGATAGTATATCACATACTTTGATTTGCTCACTGGGTGTCCATTTCACTGAACAGCTTTGCAACTTTAACCTTTTCCCAAACAGAAACTACCTAGACTGTTTAAATTTGAAAGCTTCTGCAGAGGAAAAAATGGATGTTGTAAAAGATTAGTGTTCCATTTTGCACAGAAAATGTGGAGGCAAAAGGAGAAAAGGCTGATTATCAGCATTTTTCTTCTTTTGTCTCAATGCTTTTCCAAACCTTTTATGTTAACTTAAGGACATCAAAAGCATGCTTTATTTTGGAAAGAGTTAGTTTAATTAAGTTTTTATATCATCTTTATGTAATATGATTTTCCACTTCCAAAATCGAGTGAAGTTATAGTATGAAAATATTTGGACAAAAAGGGAAATTTCCAGTTACCAACATTTCTTCTTTTGCTTCAATATTTTCCTGAATCTATTACATCAGACATGGCAAAACCTGAGGCCGTTTGAAAAGGGATAAAACAAGCTTACATCTCTTGTCATATTGGTTACAAGTCAAATGTTATTAATGTTAAATTGTTAACCTTTATTATTTCTTATCACTTTTAGACAGCAGGATAAAAGTTATGGAAAAAAATGTGGAAAATGAAGAAATTGCTTGTTACAAGCAATTTCTTCATTTCCCACAATGTTTTGTATCCTAAAAGACCAAACATAATTGCTAATCCATTCACTGGAAATTATCGTCTGCAATGCCTTTGAATTTGGACAAGTTTAAATAAGATTTAGCCTTTTGGCAATGGGCTAATGAGTTAAACTTTATTATTTCCTACTAATTTCAGATAGCAATGAGATACAAGTACCTACGATGCATGTGCTGTGAAGTCAGATAGGAATCAATTTATTCTGAAGATTCGTCACGATATTTCACAATGTCTGGAAGTACGGAGGAACCGGTTGAGGGCGAGGAAATATCTGAGCCCAAACATGAAACGGTATCACCAAAAGTCACTCGCCCAAAATTACCTAAATTTGGAAGTCACACACTTGGACATCACTACAGGCACAAAACAGACCCCGGACAAGCTTCTGAGATAAAGAACCTTATGGAGGAAATCAAGAAATGGAAAGAAGGAAGCATATTTGATAAAACTCCGATTAAAGCCAAAGTGGTGAAGCCCCAAGCTATACCAAAAGCTCACTCCACCCACACCTCACCAAGAACATCACCACCTCCTGGGTCTCCCAATATCGGGAACCGAAGCTCCAGCTTGAATAGAAACAGGAGTAGAAGTTTGAAACTTCTCACAGACAAGTTGAAAAGTGGGCGGGGTGGAAGTGGTCAAACCAGCCCAAATCTTCAAGTACCAAAAACACTTAATCTGCAACCAACCAAAGAATCAACTAAAGGTAAAGAAATGGACTCAGGTGATGAATCCCCAATGCATTCTGAAGGAATTTTGTCACCAGGTGGTGAGAGTGCTTCAGAGGATGAAAGTAAACAAACACAAGGTAATGAAAATGAGCCTGGAATGAAATCCAAAGTTGAACCAATCCCTGAAAATGATGAGAGGGAGGAAGAGGAGGGCAAAGATGATGAGACATCAACAAGCTCCGGTGATACAGCTGGCACTCCGGATAAAGTGAAACCAAAGAGTGAACTCAAATCTAAAGACTCATTTAAAGGTGCTAAATTTCATGACGAGGATGGGAGTGGAAGTGCTGATAGTGACTCTCCTGTCACACATATCAGCACCTTCACCATGCATCCCATAGATACAAACTCCGAGTTTCTGAGATTACGACAAACAGCACCATCAAAACGGAGACCTGGTTATGCTGGGTTGACTCTACCAAAGACAAAAATACCTTCATTCTTTAAATCTCATTCAGATGATTCTGATGATACTCCACCAAAGAAGCCAAACAAACTTGACCTTGGACATGCAAGGAAGTCATCAGGAGGTTCTAGATTTTCAGGCCAGTCCAAGCAGAAAGATGGGGAGGGTGGGGCAGATTCTGGCTATATATGGTTCAGTTCTCCCAGTACTGAGAGCCTGCCACCCCTGCCCGGTGATAATGAATGTGCCACAAGTGTTGGATCGGGATCTTCCATGGATGGACAAGCTGGTCGAGGGGACGAGGGACTGGAAACTAGCAGTCCTGTACCTAAAGAGGGTGAGGGGAATGCTGGAGAAAAATCTCCAGGATTTATGGAGGGTGAAGGTGAAAAATATGAAAAAAGGAATGGTAAATCTCCAAAACAGAAATCTAAGAGTGATCCTAGTGGAAATAAAAGTTTTGATTTTAATGTTGAAGGTGCTATAATATCTAGTCAAAGTCAGAGCTATCCTCTCTTACAAAGAGGTGAAGCGGATGATAAGTCTCAATCTGGTGCTACAGACAATACAAAACATGAGGAGTGTGTCGGTGACAAAACTGCCCTTAGTCAGGCAGTGTCCACCGACTCCGACGTCATCAACAACAACGACCCAAACAAGGACGAGGATACTTTATCTGATTTACCGAGTGACAAATTCACGGATAGGACTCGTTCTATATCTGATTCAGAGTGTAAGTCAACATCGACGTCAATCACCGACGATCAGAGCGAACAGCTTTTCTCACCTGCTAGTGAGATGTCGGAGCCATTTGAAGATGCCATGAGTCAGAGTGGAGGTATTGAAGATTTCAAAAGTTTGGAGTCGAGTGATATATCTCAGTCAGGTGACAGACAGCAAGCGGAGACGGATAATATTGGTGCGTTGTCGTTGTTCTCCAACATGTCTGACAGTTCTCATCCCTCCACACCTATCAGCTACTCACCCACGGGAACTTTAGAAAAACAGAGCAATCTCCTAAGTGTGCCATCACCAAAACGTCCAATCTTGCGCAGTGTCAGTTCTGCTAGTGTTTTACAAAGAGAACGGAAATATTCGGGCGGAAATCTTAAAGAAAAGGACAATCATCGGAAACATTCGCTCACAACGAATGACGATACTAGTCATGCTGCTAGTCCAGTAGAGACAAAATCCATGGATTTTTTACCGATCGGAGACGGGAGTGCAACATTGGGCAGTAGTATGCCGTCAGTTTGGAGTGGGGAAAGAATGCCGTCAGTGTCACCAGAGAGGGAGACAGCTTTTGTCAAGGTGAGTTATATGTTGTTAACCCTTTTGCAATTTCTCAAGCATAGATTCATTTAAATTTCCCCTAAAGTAAAAAACATTGAGAGAAAAGAGAAAAATGCAGATTACAAGCATTTTCTCCTTTCACTCACACATTTTCTATTTCACATCAAGCACATTTACCTACATTTTGGTAACACATGTATATATGCCAGCTGTATGATGTATCTTTGTAATTTTCTATATATAAGTAGTTTTATCGTTAATTTAATTTTTAAGTCCATTGCTGGATGATATGTTATATAAGACTAGATAATCTTATTGATTGCTGTATTTAAAAAAAAAAAAACAAACTGGCAGTCTAAGATAAGACCATACTGCAGTCAATATCAGTCATATTTGCAGGCTGATCTTATTCAATGCTGCCTGCTAAACCAACCAAAAGGCTTTTCAACAAAAACCTTGTAACTTCAGCTTGCTTTAAGCTGCAGTTACCAGGTTTTGGTTGAAAAGGGACAATATCAGCGTGCCAGTGTTGAATAGAAATGGCTGAGTCAGTAGCGGCAGCCTATATAAGTTGTATAAAGCGATGAAGGATAAATGACCTAGTAGAAAAATCATCAAACTGTAATAATACTGATGTTTTTCTTGGCCATTCATCCCCCAAAATATGTGTACCTTGGATCGGAGGCATAATAACTGCAACACGATTATTGATGCAACATGATTATTGATACTCGATGACTGTACTGTGTATAGGTCCCAATAAATGACCTGGCAGAGCATCCACAGCTAATAGTTAGAGATGCTCTGCCAGGTCAATTATCGAGACCTTTATCTTCACTTGATTCATATTCTTATTCTATCTGTTCTTTACAGGTCTATCTGTTTGTCTGAAATTGCTAGTTTTACACTGGCAATAACTTTTGAAGTATCAGTTATCAAGCTTTCATATTCCACATGGGTTTATCTTGTGTCAATACCTTTCTCATAGTACAAATTAAGGTCAAGGACATTGCTGAAGCTCAAGGTCAAATATCAAGATCAATTTTGGGGAAAATAATCCTGTAAAGACAGCATTGAAATACATTGTTGTAGGTGATCTTTTCATACAAGATAGTTAATGATAAAGCCAATTAAAGATTCAAAGCCTAAGCTACTATATATGCACTGTGTACTCTAGACAATTTCTTCATGATATCTGGAAAATAAATGCTTTCCATTGAATTGTGGGACAAGACAAGTTTGACAAAAAATATTTGATCCCCTGATTAAAATAACCCATTACCAAATGACAAAATTTCAGGCGAGTCCAAATTCAAAGATGTTGCAGATGACAATTTAAAGTGGATGAAATTGTATATTTTTATTATTTCTGTGTAGAAAACATTGTGGGGAATGAAGAAATTGCTTGTCACAAGCAATTTCTTCATTTCCCGCAATGTTTTCCAAAGCTTTTATCCTATGGGGTGTCAAAAGGCGTCACTGTGTATTAATGGGATAATAGATCTCTTATCCCTGGTTTGACTCCTATAATGTCTGTCTGTTCATCTGTCTGTAATATGTCGGAAAACTTAACACTGGCCATTGCGAGGACATTCATGTTTCACAAACACATCTTGTTTCAAATATAAATGACAGACTTGCCAGTGCATCTATGTGAGAGAGAGAAAAGCTAATAAAGACCTAGTTTATCCTTATAAGGTCGCGAGGAGTAATTTAAGCTGGGTTGTTATCAGAATTTGTGACAAACCGTTGACAGACTGAGGTCAATCTATAATTATGTCACATGCCTACAAATATACAGAATATTATTAAACACTTATCACTTCCATGTTATACATTTCATTAGAGAATTAAGCCTTTGGAAACTTTGAGCGAAAAGGAGAAAATGCTGATGACCAACATTGCTCCGTTTCCTGTAATACTTTTCATGATTAGTTGTTTGAAACGTCTTTTTTGACTGTTGTCTATCCCCCATCCCCAGACCAATGATTTGTTAGCCTTGTAGGCAAGGTGCTTGAGACTCGGGATGTTTTGGTAGTACTGATGAAAGAAACGACAGGAATCCATGGTAAGGTGCTCCGGCTTCAGCAAAAATGACGAAGTTGAAACAGTCGTTAAACCCAGGAGTTTCACTGAGAGGCGGGGCGGGGATTTTCCCCTCCTATTTGACTGAAATTGAGAACAATCCCCCTCATCCTTTTGAAAATTTTGTATGGGGTTAACCGTTAATAGGGAATACATGGAAAATCCCCCGCCTACTTTAGCTTCTGGCCCAGGTGACCAAATAGTTATTGAAACCCCTGTAAACCCCATTAAAAAAATCATTTCAATTGTATCATTTGAAATTTTGCTTTTTGAGAAATGCTTAATCCCTGTCCCATCGACAAAAAATTTGGGTGTCCCAATTTGAAAGCAACTGCAGATAACAAAAGTGATGTTGAGAAAGTTTTCATTTGTATACAATATAGCATAGAAAATATTTTGGCAAAAGGAGAAAATTTTCTTCTTTTGCCTCAGTGTTTTCCTGAGCCTTTTCTATCAGGGACGATTTAGTAGAGAAATGGTTAATTCCTATTCCAATTCTTCCCCAGCAATTAGCACAGAGGGCTGAAGTGCTGAAAGTTGAGGTGAAATTTATAAGGCAGTTTTATGAGGAACATATGCCGTCTATCCATTGTTCAAAACTTTGTGTTCTCTATTAAAATCCGTAGGAGAAATCTTGAAAGAGTCTTGACACAGTCTTTGATGTTTACACAATTTAAGAATCTGTTAATAGCTGGAATTAATTCTTTCAAAAAACAATACCACATTTCAGGGTTCAACATTAACTTTGTTGGTTAACCCATTACCACACAGTGACTCCTTTTGACTCCCCACAAGGTAATGGCTTTGGAAAACATGGAAAATGAAGAAATTGCTTGTGACAAGCAATTTCTTCATTTCCCACAATGTTTTCTACGTAAAAAGACCAAAAAATGCAAAATTATATTCACTTGAAATTGTCGTCTGCAACATCTTTGAATTTGGACCAGTCCGAAATTTTGCCATTTGGTAATGGGTTAACTTTGTTGGTTGCCAGACAGTCGGTCTTGTTGCTGCCAGATGTTCCTGGCCTTGACCAAACATGCATTGGTCTCGACCAAATTCATTGAAAGGATGTAAACAAAAATAATCCTTTCATAAGCTAAAAAAGCCAGTTTTGAAAAATTTAAAATGACTGAAAATATTAGAAGGCTCATGTTCTTGTTGTGTCACATATCCTGTTTTCGTTATGGTAATTTTGACTAAGATTTTAAATGAGGCTGACCAGTAGGTCCTGCATCTAGGCGGTAGGGGGTCTAACCAGACCTGAACATGCAACAGGCAAGTAATGTCTGTCTGGCATGGCTTAACCCTTTCACTGCCAAATATTTTTTTTGGACGTGTTTCTAACCGCTGAATTAATTCGAAGAAATTTCGATACCCTGTTCACAAAAACATGCATAACTTTTGACTCATTTGATGGATTCCTTTCAAATTTTCAGCACATACAGACAAATGAAGCACCTATATGTGACCAAAATTTAAAGGTAATTTATGAAATAAAAAAAAAGTAATTTTTTTTATGTTGTTGGTACTCGTCCCCATAAATTTGTCGACAAAAGTCGCCTATGGCAGAAACCCCTCGTCGACAAAAGTCGCCTATGGCAGTGAAAGGGTTAATGAACCATGCATTTTGATGACCTGATGTGGAAAAGCTGTTGAGCTTATTTAAAATTGTCTTCTGCAAAATCACAAGGTTTAGAATATTTTAAAAGTTTTTTTGTCTCCTGAATCTCTCCTCAAATGCATCAAATCGCTGCTTTTCAACAAAAACCTCGTAACTGCAGCTTAAATCAAGCTGCAGTTACGAGGTTTTCGTTGAAAAGCTACAAAATGAAAATTTAGCACTATTTAGCACAGATTTTAAAAAGAGAAGTAGAGGAAATAATTTGACAATCTTCTTCCAAATTTAGCCTTGAAATTTAATGTGAACTATTGTCTCAAGAGTCCTGTCTGGAATTTTTTATGATTAGAGCTTTGAAGGTTGGCATGTAGTATGTCTCTAGACTCTCTCAGGTGAACGATCTAAGGCGATCTTGGCCCTCTTGTTATTTGCTCTTTCTATACAGAAATAGTGGGAATGGAAGAAATTGCTATTTGTCATTTTCCACAATATTTTCTGTAGCATTTATGATTGCAAAAGATGACAAGTCATATTAATGTAACAGTTCTATACTAATCTTAAAGACGATGGTTTATCATGAACCTATGTGGGCTAGCAGCTGGAGGCTAGGTTAGGGTGTTGTGGTAGTACACGGGTGGTAAACAGAGAAACTAGCTCCAAAAAGAGTCAACGGTATTTTGTTTCCTCGTGATATCCGGCCTTTATCGAGGTAGTTGCATAGAGCGAATATCTGTAAACAAAGGTTGGTCACGAACACATTTTTCTACAATTATTTCTTTTACAGCGATTTATTGCAAAATCCTGCGATGCTGTAATATGAAGAAATGGTCTAAGTTTGTTGTGCACGAGAATATGCGGTGTTAGTAAGCAGCGTTTGAATACAATCATTGAAAAACATTTCAAAATCGAAAGTTCAGAAGTTTTTACTTTCGATTTCTAAATGTTTTTCAACGATTGTATTCAAACCCTGCTACTAATACCGTATTTTCTCGCGCACAACAAACTTCGACCATTTCTTCATATTACAGCATCGCCAGTCTCAAAAACTCTCTTTAAAAGAAATAATTTTAGAAAATGTGTTCGTGACCTACAAATTTTCGCTCTATGCAACTACCTCTTTTTGGAGCTAGTTTCTCTGTTTACCACCCGTGTAGTACTGGTATGAGAAACAACAGGAATCCATGGTAACCATGTTCCAGCTGCCATGATATGACCATAGCAGTTGAAAATGGTGTAAAACCCCAATAAACCAAACTAATCTTAAGATGGTCTTAAGAGAAAAATAAGATGGAACATGTACAGGTCAATTTTGAAATGTAGGTCTGTTGGTCAATGGGTACATACTATCCTAAAACCCCGATAAACTTCTTTACCGATAGGATTTTTCCAAGAGTCGGATTTTTCTAGTAGGATTTTTCTAAATCGATGGAATAAGTACTGGCTAATAAGCTTTCCATTCCGACTCAAAAACTGCCAAACTATTTATACAGATTACAAACCTAGCTTCCGAGCCCTGCCAGGTGCCTCACTTATTCAGTGTATACCGGTAGATAGTTCTATACGGCTACTGGTTATGGAGAATTCATCATCAAAATTTTGTTCAAAACTTTCTTATTTCTGATCAAAAACCTATGTTGTGGGTACTCATTTGAAGCGTCTCGTTGAGTCGCTTCAAATGAGTACCCACATCATAGGGTTTTGTTTAGAAATAACGAAATTAGAATCTGATTTCTGCTATGTGGCAGAAGCTTTGTTGTATATGTATTTTTTTCCTTGAAGCTGTACAGGTAAAACCCTGATGTTTATACCAGACTTCAAACTTGCCTTTCCATGAACACAAAGTTCTGTAACTGGCTAACGGCCAACTCATCTTTACTTGGATTTTGTTTGGAGAGATCTAATCGGCTTCTCAGAATGCTTATTGCCTGTTTAGTTTTGAAAAACAATACGGCTATTTGGCATATTTCTTCTTTTTTTCTACACATGAAAAGAGTTGCTTTGAATACGATCTTGATCTTGATTGGCAATTGTAGCCGAGGTGTCCATATTGTTGGCCTTATTTTATACAAAGACAATAGACAAAAAAATTGAAAGGTTTTGATTATACATAACTTTTCTAATTAAAAGACTCCTCAGAAAGTTTTTTCCTCCTGTTTAGTTTTGAAAAACAATACAGCTATTTGGCATATTTCTACCTTTTTTTCTACACATGAGAAGAGTTGCTTTGAATATGATCTTGGTTGGCATTTGTTCCAGTACAGGGTGTCCATTTTGTTGGTGCCATTATTTTATTATACTAAGGCAATAGACAAAAAGAGTTATAATTATCGTTATTATTCTAATCAGCCTCTCAAAATGCTTATTGCTATTAACCCTTTCCATAACAAGACCTGGTTTTGATGTCCCTAATAGAAAAGGCTTGGGAAAACATTGAGACAAAAGAAGAAACTGCTGATGATCAGCAGTTTCTCCTTTTGCCTCAATATTTTCTATGCTATATTTTACACAAATCGTATCTCTAATAACTTCCATTTTGTGATTTGTGGCAGTTTTTGAAGTGGATCACCCTAGAATTTTGTCGTTTGGGAAAGGGTTAAAGCTTATGCATTTTTGAATAAGAAAAAAAATGCAGCTATTAGGCATATTTCTGCTTTACTTACCCAGGAAAAAAGATATTTGATATGATTTAGGACACAATAATAATAAGAATGTTCTAAAAATGCAATAGTAACCAAGGCATCCAACAAGCGAGTGTTATTGTATTCAATGACAATGTTAATGATATAAAACCTGGTTTTAGGAAACTTAAAGCCATTCCCACTCAATGACACATTTTGATGCTCCTCATGAAAACTGCTTGGCAAAACATTGTGGAAAATGAAGAAATTCCCTTGTGACAAGCCAGAATGTTTTCAACCAAGAAAGACCACAAAGTGTAAATTTCCTTTCAATTGTCTTGTGCAACATCTTTAAATTTGGTCGAGTCTAAAATCTTGCCTTGTTGTAATGGGGTTAGATATCATAATAAAGTTGAAGTAATTTTTATACTAAATCTCTGATATATCAATGGCAATTTAACCACTACTATGAAGAGGTCAAAGATATGTAAAGCCTTCAATATTTGCATATATTGTTCTCAATATTTGCTGATTATTAAGAATTAAACTTTTGTAAACAAGTTAAATTTCACTTTAATAGAATCATATCACAGGAATATTTTGATAAACTTGAAACTTTCAATAAAATTTAATTTGATATCATTTCAGTTGCTTTATAGTTCAAGCACATAGGCCTAGATGTATAATTTTATAATTTAAATAATTTTATTTATCTAATTCACGGTGTATAATCATGTGACTTAGAATTTCCGATAATCTTCAATATCTTTTATACTTGACCAATTTAAATTCGGTCTGAAGCAGAGAAGGTGGAAAAATGTCAGGAATAACATGGTTGTGGTAGATTCTTAAAAAATCAACTGATGAAAAAGTTATTGAATATAAACCAAAATTTTGGTTTATCTTCAATAACTTTTTTATCAGAAGATTTTTTAAAAAATCAACCACGCCCATCTAATGTGTGACATCTGTCCACATTCTATGCTTCAAACCGAATTCAAATCGGTCATATATCAACAAAATTATTGAAGATTTTCTGAAAATATTGTATCACGTGATTATCCACCGTGTAATTATCCTCAGAAGGCATGTTACATCTTCATCTTCCGTAAAATGACAACAAATTGAACAACAGAAATTGTTAAATTTTGCAACTTTTAGGAAGTTTTTTTTAACCCTTCCCAAAACAATGTTAGGATTTGACATCAAGTAGAAAGCTTGGGAATATTATACAAAAGAAAATGCTATAGATATTTATTAACCCTTTCCCAAACAGCAAGAATTTAGACTGGTCCAAATTTAAACAATGTTGAAGACGACAGTTTTAAGTTACATTTCAGATTTTTATGCCCCCGATAGGGAGGCATCATAAATTTGACTTGTCCGTCCGTCTGTCTGTCCATCTGTCTGTCCGTCTGTCTGTCCGTCCGTCTGTCCGTCATTCCGTCCAAAAACTTTAACATTCGCCATAACTTCCTTATTACTTAACATATTCGCTTCATACTTTACCACAACATTCCTTGGTACATTACCTTTCTGTAGGCACATACTTTGGTGACCTTGACCCCTGGATGACCTTGACCTTGAACATAGATTGGCCATAATTTAAAATCAAAGCGGTGTCGGGGGCATTGTCATCTTACAGTGACAGCTCTTGTTATGACATGAATTTTACTTTTATTTTTATCTGAAAGAGCATATTTCCTTATGAAAATCTTGAAAATTTCAAACCAAAATATTGCGCCGTTTATGAAAAATATAAATTTTTGTGTTAAAATCAAACAAATTGTTGTGGACAACAGTTCGGATTTATATGGAATTTGTCGATTCTGTATCAACTTTAAATGCATGTTCCTCGCTTATCAACAACAACTTCAAAAAACTAATAGCATTTATACTCATTAGAATAACCAATCATGGCATCAAGACATACTTTGAAAAATTGAAAATTGGAATGAAATGTCCCTTTAAGTTAATGTCACTGATTTACATTTCTGGTCTTTCTTGGTAGAAAACCTTGTGGGAAATAAAGATTTTGCTTGTCACAAGCAAATTCTTCATTTTCCGCCTTGTTTTACCAAAGCTGTTATCTTATGGGGGCGCCAAAGCTATGTTTTTGTTTGTATAGTAAATTCTACATCCAAAATTGGGACCACTTGCTTTTGCTAAGAATGTTTTAACCCTTTCCTTGGAACAAGACCTGGTTTTGACATCCGTGATAGAAAACACTTGGGAAAACATTGAAACAAAAGAATAAACTGCTGATAACCAGCAGTTTCTCCTTTTGTCTCAATATTTTCTGTGCCATATTTCACCCAAATCCCATCTTTAATAACATCCATTTTGTCATTTGTGGCAGTTTTTGAAGTGGATCACCCTAAATTTTGTCGTTTGGGAAAGGGTTAATAGATATAAAGAAGACAGAAATACAGGTGTCTCAATGTATAACACTTTTCCAAACCACAGTATATTAGACTGGTTCAATTTGAAAGTTGCCGCAGACGACAAAATGAATGTTGACCAAGATAGGATACATACAATATAACTTAGAAATTATTGAGACAAAAGATAAAAATACTGTTCAGCAGCATTTCCTTACTTTGCCTCGAGGTTTTCTCAAGCTTGTTTTATCAGGAACCTCACAGCTTATAAGGCTTGTTTTGGAAAAGGTTAAGGGGGAATGCTCCAGTTTCCTAATTTTTTTCCCAAAAATAGAATTTATTTATATTTTGTATGTTGAAATTACATGTTATTAGCAATTGAAAAATAAAATAAAAATGGATGGTCAGCGATCTTGTTTGAATTTTATAGGCATTCGTATCACATACCCCTACAGCGAAAAAATGTACAATTTCTTGCACCTGTCCAATGTCACTAAAATGCTAATAAAATGCTGTGTGTTCATCGTTTAGTCCCGAAAACGGATTTAAAGTAACGTCTTACCATTTAATTAGAACAGAAAACCCAAAATATGTGCTATTATAAACACGTAAATGTATAAAACAGCATGTTCACGAGTTCGGTTTGATCAACGAAGCTGGAGAGTTTTATGTCAAAAATTGCATATTTTTGGAAACATTTTAAGTTCTACATAATAGAATTTGATAAGACTCTAGCATTGTATTAAGCAACATGCCCTGGTAATAATTCAAAAAGAAAATGTATAGGTCAGCGCACTTATTAGTGAATTACAGCAATTTTCATCAGCTACACCTGAATAAAGTGACGCAAAACAGTGGTAACTGCATACACACTTACGACTGTCTTGCTCAAAATAATCGATTTCCATCTTGAGGAAATCAGTTTCGCATGATAAATACACTTTTAGCGTCGAAAATGGTAAATTATTATGATGTGTTATATTATTGAAAATATGGTAGCGAAACATGTTGGTACGAAACATTTAATTTACTACAGTAATGACCGAGTGTTCCGAAAAACTGGAGCATTCCCCCTTAAGTGCATATAAACCTGATTTTCCGAATTCCTATTGTTCCCAAACTGACAGCTTCCAATGATAAAAATATAAATTGAGCCAGAATATAGAGAAAGGGAGCTTATGATATCTGAGAACAACATGGATTCAGATCAGCCTGTGCATATGCACAGTCTCAAAGGTCAATAGGATCCATGTTGTTCTCTAAAAGTTTATTTCTTCATGAATGTAGCATACTGTATTATTAAAAATTATCATGCCACTGTCTGATCTTGAGACATGGTTTTCTTAACCCTATCCCAAACAAGACCTGGTTTTGACGTCCCTAATAGAACAGGCTTGGGAAAACATTGAAACAAAAGAAGAAACTGCTGATAACCAGCAGTTTCTCCTTTTGTCTCAATAATTTATGTGCTATATTGTGCAAGATTCCTATCATTATCAGTATTCATTTTGTCACTTGAAACTGCTTTTAATTTGAACAAATCTAAAATTTTGTAGTTTGGGAAAGGGTTAAATTCTAAAATTTGGTGGGAAAGGTTTAAGAAATATGCACATAGGTTTCAGTATCGGAATTCCTGTACTTTTTTGACAGTTTCCGCAGATATGAATATTTGAATCTTTTAGGCTCTCAAAGTCTCTTGAACTTTAACTCTGCACATAATTTTGATGCTTTGGAAAGGGTTTATTGTCTGAGGCTCTGAACATTCTTACAAGTGGCTACATTGACTAATTTGAATGTGTTAGATAATTGGAATTTTTGTGGTTTTCAATTGTGAAAAAGAATCACTGTAACAGAGGCTATGAAATTTTATTTAAGCCATTACATAAATTTCATTGATCCTGTGAATTTTATGTGCATTTTGTACTTTACCTTGTTCCTCTCTGATATGACAAAAGTCATTTGTCTTTCACCAATGGATGTGAATCATCTTTAGAAGTGAGAGAGAGCATGGTGTATAATCAGGTGATACAACAATTTCAGAAAATCTTCAATAACTTAGTTAATATGGGACCAATTTCAATTCGGTTTGAAGCAGAGAAGGTGGACAGACATCACACATTAGATGGACGTGTTGGATTTAAAAAACAACAACTGATAAAAAAGTTATTGAAGATAAACCAAAAATTGTGGTTTATCTCCATTAACTTTTTTGTCAGTTGATTTTTCAAAAATCCAACACATCCATGTTATTCCTGACATTTTTCCACCTTCTCTGCTTCAAACCGAATTCAAATTGATCAAGTATTGACAAAGTTATTGAAGATTATCGGAAATTCTAAGTCACATGATTATACATGGTGGAGAGCTGCAGCTGAAGGCTCAGATAGGATGTTGAGGTAGTAGTACTGTACTGGTATGAGAAATGACACAAATCCATATTTAGGTGCTCCAGCCCCCATAATATGACCATAGCGCATAGCAGTTGAAAGAGATGTTTAACCACATTCAATCAATTTGATTTATTTACTTTGTTCTAAGTTATTTCTGAAAGTCATACTTTCCCTAATGCTTCCTGGTTTTGACAGCTTTTACTTAGAAAGATTGAAAAAGCATTGAGGCAAAAAAACAAAAATGTTGATAACCAGCACTTTCTTTTCTGCCTCAGTATTGTCTGAGCTATTACAAATCATTCCTTTACCAACATTCATTTTGTCATTTGCAGCTTCTTTTCATTTGGAAAAGTCTAAATTTTCGCAATTCGGCAAAGTGTTGTACATTAATCGGTGTATCTATTAGGGCAAGGGTGAAAGATCATTAGGTAGGAATGGATTGTATAAGATTTGATAAGAAGAAAATGTAATGTTTGTTCTCATGGCATTTCAAAAATGTAATTACTGGGGTTACCTTGTGTTAACCCTCTCCCAAAAAATCTCTATTTTTGACGAAAAGACTGTGGAAAAACATTGAGGCAAAAGGAGAAAATGTTGACTACCAGTATTTTGTTCTATTAATTCTTTCAGTATTAATTTTTTCCTCAGCTTAATCACATTTTCAACTTTTCAGTGGCATTCGTTTTGCAGTTTGCAGCTCCTTTTAAATTAGAAAAGTCTACGATTTTTTGTTTGGGAAAGGGTTAATCTGTAATTTGGATCAGGTGAATTAGTTCGGTGCTGGGACAAAAAGGTGTTTGTTTCTCTGAAACAGTGAGATACTAATTCCTAGACCTTTAACCCTTTTCCAAACAAGACCTGGCTTTGACGTCCCTAATAGAAAAGGCTTGAGAAAACATTGAGACAAAAGAAGAAACTGCTGATAACCAGCAGTTCCTCCTTTTGTCTCAAAATTTTCTGTGCTGTATTGTACACAAATTCCTTCCTTTTAAACATCAGTTTTGTCTTTTAAAGCAGCTTTCAAAGTGGATCACCCTAAATTTTTGTCATTTGGGAAAGGGTTAAGCCTTTTACTGTGGCCATAGCGCAAATTGGTAGTGCGTCAGACTCTCATTTGTGAGGTCCTGGATGCGATCCCCTTGTGACAAACATTTTTTCTGACAAAATATTTGTTTCGGAGAAACGGCTTGATAATCATTAACCTTTTCCCGAACGGCAAAAAATTAGGGCGATCTAATTTGTAAGCTATCAAACACGACAAAATGGAACCTGAGGAAGATAGGATTTGTGTAAAATTTGGCAGAGAAAATATTAAGGCAAAAGGAGAAAATGCTGATTATCAGCATTTTCTTCTTTTGCCTCAATGTTTTCCCTAGCCTTTCCTATAAAAGATGTCAAAACCAGGTCTTGTTTGGGAAAGGGTTAAACTATGTGGGTGAGCAGCGGGAGGCTCGATGAGGATGTTGAGGTAGTACCTGTATGAGAAACGACAGGAATTCATGGTTAGGTGCTCTAGCTTCTGAGATAGACCATGGCAGTTGCAAGAGGCGTAAAAAAACAATCAATTAATACATAAATCAATCAACCTTCAACCCATTCCCAAACGACACAATCTAGACTGTCCCAATTTGAAAGCCTTCAAAACTTTTGACTGAAAAGACCATGCAAGAAAATTATGGTTTTAACCCTTTCCCAAACGACAAATTTTTAGGGTGATCCAATTTGAAAGCTGCAGCAGATGACAAAATGAATGTTGATAAAGATAAGATTTGTGTATGATACAGCTCAGAAAATATTGAGACAAAAGGAGAAACTGCTGGTTATCAGCAGTTTCTTCTTTTGTTTCAATGTTTTTTCCCAAACCTTTTCTATTAGGGACGTCAAAACCAGTTCTTGTTTGGGAAAGGGTTAACCAAATGGTAAAAATCTAAATTTTGTGAACACCTGTACAAAATCATCCAAGCTGCTAGCACCAGTAAAGAAGGCAAAAAAAAAAAAAAATAAAAGTTCAGTTGTTGTTTGGGGTTTAACGATTTTCATCTGCTATGGTCATATTGTGGTGACTAGAGCACCTAACCAATAACTATGGATTTCTGTCGTTTCTCTTGTACTACCACAATATCCTGACAGAGCCTCCAGCTGATTGCGCACATAGGTTAACAATATCAAACCATTGGTGGGAGACAAATTTATCTGAAAGGATATTTGTCGCAATCGGGGATCAAACCTTGGATCTCATGAGTGAGAGTCTTATGCGCTACCAACTGCACCTTGCCCGTGGCCAAGAAAAGTTTAGACTGACAAGAAAGAGTGAATGCTGGGATAGCAAGTGCAACAAATATCATAGAAGACGAAAATGATTTCTCCAGATATCCTCTTTCAAGGTTCCTGGTCAAAAACTCATTCATTCTCTACGATTTGACAGCTGAACCAAATTTACCTTCACAAATTTCAAATTTGAGTAAATTTGTAGTTAAATTTAGAAAAGTCTGGATTATTTTTATGTTTGGCCAATAAAATAATTTACATTTGGCAGATGTTTTAAATTGTTATTTACTAGGTAGCTGAAGACTCTTGCTCTTAGGCTCATCAATTAACCCATTACCACACAATGACTCTTTTTGTCTCCCCACAAAATCTTGGCCTAGGAAAATATCATGGAAAATGAAGAAATTGCTTGTGACAAGCAATTTCTTCATTTCCCACAATGTTTTCCATCAAAAAATACTCAAAGATTAAAAATTCCATTCACTTAAATTGTTGTATGCAGGATTTTTCAATTTGGACCACCCTAAAATTTCGTCGTTTGGTAATGGGTTAACCCTTTCCCAAACGGAAAAAACATTAAATTTAAATCTCTGAGTGAGAACAAGTTACTTGAATGTGTTCGGAAATGTGTTATCGTCAAGAAATTCTTGAAAGAGAAGGAGAACATGCTTGCTTTCTAAAACCAGCATTTCCCTCTTTTCTCTTAAGTGTTTCCAAACCGTCTAATGCGAAACATCTTTCATTGTTCATCAAATGCTATGTTGTGGTACTCATATGAATTGTCTCCTGAGACGATTTAAGTTTGTATTTGAAATTAAGGCCTTATAACCCTCACATAATGTTCTTGGTGTATAATCACATGACTCAGAATTTCTGATTATCTTCAATATCTTTTTTAATACTTGACCAATTTGAATTCGGTTTGTAGCAGAGAATGTAAGAAAATGTCAGGAATAAGCTGGACGTGTTGGATTTTTGAAAAATCAACTGATAAAAAAGTTATTGAAGATAAACCCAAATTTTGGTTTTTTAATAACTTTTTTATCAGCTAATTTTTCAAAAATCCAACATGTCCATCAAATACGTGACATCTGTCCACATTCTCTGCTTCAAACCGAATTCAAATCGGTCCAGTAATTATACCCCCCGCAAAACGAATGTTTTAGGGCGTATACTGGAATCAACCTGTCTGTCTGTCTGTATGTATGTATGTATGTCTGTCTGTGGACAAAATACTTCTCAAGAGCATATCTTCTAAACCATATGTGCTAGCAACTTAAAACTTTCTACACTTATAGATCTCATTGTTGGCAAGTGTCCTGTGTAGCGATCGTTACTCTGCCACAGCCACTTTTAGAGTTATTGCCCTTTGTTGTTTGTAACCTTGCATTTTTGTCTGGACCATATCTTCTAAACCATAAGTGCTAGCAATTTCAAACTTGGTACACTTATACATCTGATTGTGGGGAAGTGTCATGTACAATAACTGTTACTCAGCCACGCCCACTTTTTGAGTTATTGCCCTTTGTTATCTGTACCCTTACATTTTGTTTGGACCATATCTTCTAAACTACAAGTGCTAGCAACTTCAAACTTGGTACACTTATACATCTCATTGTGGGGAAGTGTCATGTACAATAACTGTTACTCAGCCAGGCCCTTTGTTGTTTGTACCCTTACATTTTGTTTGGACCATATCTTCTAAACCACAAGTGCTAGCAACTTCAAACTTGGTACACTTATACATCTCATTTTGGGGAAGTGTCATGTACAATAACTGTTACTCATGCAGCCACGCCCACTTTTTGAGTTATTGCCCTTTGTTGTTTGTACCCTTACATTTTGTTTGATCCATATCTTCTAAACCACAAGTGCTAGCAACTTCATACTTGGTACACTTATACATCTTATTGTGGGGAAGTGTCATGTACAATAACTGTTACTCAGCCACGCCCACTTTTTGAGTTATTGCCCTTTGTTGTTTGTACCCTTACATTTTGTTTGGACCATATCTTCTAAACCACAAGTGCTAGCAACTTCATACTTGGTACACTTATACATCGTATTGTGGGGAAGTGTCTTATACAAGAATCGTTACTCTGGCATGCCTACCATTAGAATGATTGTGCAGCCAGGCCCACTTTTTGAGTTATTGCCCTTTGTTGTTTGTACCTTTACATTTTGTTTGGACCATATCTTCTAAACCACAAGTGCTAGCAACTTCAAACTTGGTACACTTATACATCTTATTGTGGGGAAGTGTCTCATACAAGAATTGTTACTCTGGCATGCCTACCATTAGAGTGATTGTCCTTTGTTGTTTTTACCCTTGGATTCTTGTCCGGAACATATCTTCTAAACCATTAGTGCTAGCAACTTCAAAATAGGTACACTTATACATCTCATTGTCAGGAAGTGTCATGTAAAAGAATTGTTACTCTGTCATGCCAACTTTAAGAATTATTGCCCTTTGTTGTTTGTACCCTTGCATTTTTGTCTAGACCTTATCTTCTAAACCATAAATGCTAGCAACTTTAACCCTTTCACTGCCAAATATTTTTTTCGGACGTGTTTCTCATTGCTGAATTAATTCGAAGAAATTTCCAAGAATCGATACCCTGTTCACAAAAACTTGCATAACTTTTGACTCATTTGATGGATTCCTTTCAAATTTTCAGCACATACAGACAAATTCAGCACCTATATGTGACCAAAATTTAAAGGTAATTTATGAAATGACAATATTTTTTTCTTTTTTATGTTGTTGGTACTCATATATTTCGTCCCCATAAATCTGTCGACAAAAGTCGCCTATGGCAGGGACCCCCTATAGTCGACAAAAGTCGCCTATGGCAGTGAAAGGGTTAAGCTTGATACACTTATTGCCCTTTTTGTAATGAAAGCTTGTGCGGGGTATCAAGTCACCTGTGACAGTTCTAGTTTCAAAAGTATTGAAGATTTTCTGAAAATATTATATCACATGATTATCCACCGTGATGTTGCTCTGTGCTTATCTTCATATTTGAATTTTCACAATACCTGACATTTTCAAATGTTGTTTTTCAGGATAAACGGTACCACATTGTTGAAGAGTTATACAGAAATGAGAAGGAATATGTTGAAGCTTTAAAAATGTTAAAAGAGGTAAGCTAACTTTTATTAATGTTATTAATGTATTCCCAAACATAACCAAAATCGTTCTTGAGCACAAAATGTGCATCCCGATTATTGCCTGAGTCAGACTCACAGGGAGTATGTTTCCGTGCGCAGTTTTTTAAGTCCAGATTCTTTAAGTCTGACATATTCTTGAGTACGAAATTGAGGTTTGAGCACAAAAGCGTGCTTCTACAAAAGTTTTTTTACAAGTTTGGGCCCAGCTTTTGACTTCCCCATTAGAAATTGATTGAGAGCAATATAAAAGGAAACCATGGTCTGGTACTCCAGCTTCACTACTGGTATATACTGAAATACTTTCTAAAGAGGCTCAAAACCAGTAAGCCAATGCTTTTTAGCTCACCTGAGCACGAAGTGCTCATGGGGAGCTATTGTGGTCACTCACCGTCCGTCGTCCGTCCGTCCGTCCGTCCGTCCGTCTGTCCGTCTGTCCGTTCACATTTCTTTAAACATCTTCTCCTCCTAAACCATTTGGTCAATTTTGACCAAACTTGGCAGGAATGTTCCTTGGGTGACCCTTTTCAAATCTTGTTCACGGATTTTTGATTCGTCAAAAAATGTGGGCGTGGCAGGGCGTGGCTTATCGGACTTAGAGAAATCCTAAGAAAATTCTTTAAAAATCAACCATTTGCCCAATTTGAACCAAACTTGGCAGAAATGTTCCTTGGGTGACACTCTTCAAAATTTGGTGGTGAATTTTTGATTTGTCAGGAAATGTGGGCGTGGCTTATCGGACTTTGAGAAATCCTAAGAAAATTCTTTAAAAATCAACCGTTGGCCCAATTTGAACCAAACTTGGCAGAAATGTTCCTTGGGTGACACTCTTCAAAATTTGTTGGTGAATTGTTAATTGTCAGGAAAAGTGGGCGTGGTAGGGCGTGGCATATCGGACTTAGAGAAATCCTAAGAAAATTCTTTAAAAATCAACTATTCGCCCAATTTGAACCAAACTTGGCAGAAATGTTCCTTGGGTGACACTCTTCAAAATTTGTTTGTGAATTTTTTATTTGTCAGGAAAAGTGGGCGTGGCAGGGCGTGACTTATTGGACTTGAAGAAATTCTAATAAAATTCCTTAAAAATCAACCATTGGCCCAATTTGAACCAAACTTGGCAGGAATGTTCCTTTGGTGACTCTTTTTAAAATTTTTTTGCGAATTTTTGATTCGTCAAAAAATGTGGGCGTGGCAGGGCGTGGCTTATCGGACTTAGAGAAATCCTAAGAAAATTCTTTAAAAATCAACCATTGGGCCAATTTGAACCTAACTTGGCAGAAATGTTCCTTGGGTGACCCTTTTCAAAATTTTTTTGCAAATTTTTGATTCGTCAAAAAAAGTGGGCGTGGCAAGGCATGGCTTATCGGACTTAGAGAAATGCTAAGAAAATTCTTTAAAAATCAACCGTTGGCCCAATTTGATCCAAACTTGGCAGTAATGTTCCCTTGGTGACTCTTTTCAAAACTTGTTTGCAAATTTTTGATTCGTCAGAAAAAGTGGGTGTGGCAAGACATGGCTTCTCTGACTTAGAGAAATCCTAAGAAAATTCTTCAAAAATCAACCGTTGGCCCAATTTGAACTTAACTTAACAGAATTATTCTATGGGTGACTCTTTTTAAAATTTGTTTGCGGATTTTGATTCGTCAGATAAAGCGGGTGTGGCAGGGCGTGGCTTATCAAAGTTAGAGACACCCTAAGAAAATTCTTTAAAAAACACATTGGGCCAATTTGAAAGAAACTTAGCAAGAATTTTCCTTGAGTGACTTTTAAAAATTCGTACACAAATTTTCTTTGTCGTCTAAAAATGTGGGTGTGGAAGGACAGTGTTATCAGACTTAGAGAAATCATACGAAAACTCTTTAAAAATGAGGCATTGGGCCAATTTGAACCAAACTTGGCAACAATGTTCCTTGAGTGACCCTTTTCAAAATTTGTTCACGAATTTTTGTTTGTAAAAAAAAGTGTGCGTGTCACAAACTTCTTTCAGGTGAGCGATATAGGGCCATTCTGGCCCTCTTGTTTATATATTTATTCACAAAGTAACCCAATACACTTAAGGCAATAAGTTAACGTATATCGTCGGTGTAAATGCAAAACCTTGTGTGTCGATCTCCGCGATTTTCAAAGTCAAATCTTGTGTGCCCAGTTATGACAATTCTTGCAAGTTTTGAGGTATTTTTACTATATAGTATTAATGACAGACACATTAATTGTGAACAATGTGTCCAAATTCCAAGCAAATCCTTCCAGTTTGGGAAAAGTTTTTACACTTTTTTCCGACCTCTTTAAAATTTTCCAAAATCGAGATACGAGGTTTTGCATTTACAACGACGATATATCACATGCACCAAAACTTGGCCACAAACTTTTGAAGAGGTGTTAAACAGTACAATTAATAGCAAAAACCATCAAGTGTCTAAATAATGTTGCCGCCGTGGTTATGACAAGAAATCCACAAGAATGATAATAACTATGCAGCTTATTGCAGAAAAAATGCCTTGTGGGAGATCTGTGCACACAATAAACAAAGATGTCAATGCCAAACTAGTCAAATCAAACTTGAGACTTCATTACCTTGTGAGCTTGAAGTGCAAAATTATTCAAGTGCATAGCGATTGTTCAGAGGAAATATCCTCTAATAAAGCATTATGTGAAAGTCAGAGAACTAAATATAAGATGCAACAACTGACTGAGCTGGGATCTGGAAAAAAGTCCCATTTATAAGGCTTTTTGTGCCCAACATGGTTCCAGGTCACCCTGCACATACATGCAGTCTGATCAAGAACCATGTTGTTATCCATTAGCTTTGTCACAATGTGTGGCAATAGTAAGATCTCTGCCAGACTCCACTAGGATATCTCTCAAACAATCAGATAGCTAAATGTGATGTAGATTTAGACAGTCAATTGAGAAATGTTTGTGGGTACGACCCCAGTTCACACACAAAAACCACAAGAATTGTAAAGAGCTAGACAATCATTCTTCCAGCAAGTTTTCATGACACCAAGATTTGTTTCTGGTTTATAATTAGAATCACTTGAGAGGGTTCTTGTAGTGCAGTTGGTAAGGATAATGAATGATAATACAAACAACAAAACAGTCATTAATGAAATCATTCATTCATTCTGGAGTAAAGTTCTGATTTATAAAAAAACATATCACCTCTTGTAAATTGTAGAGAGCAAGACAATGATTCTTCCATTTAGTTTTCATGACACAAAGATTTGTTTCTGGTTTGAGTGAGGCGGCTGCATAGAGAAGCAAATTTTGCAAAATTTGCTTCTCTATGCAGCCGCCTCACTCTGCACTTTACCATTCTCTGCATACCACACACACCGTCTATCATCAACACCGGAAATAGACTACCAGCGAAGCGAGAGTATGAATAAACGCGGGGCGAGTGGTAAGTTTTGACCTTTATCATTGCGTTATTATTTACTACAGGATAATAAGTGCATGTGAGGCACATTGTAAAGAGATTTAATAAAACGGTGTGTGGCTCTATTTTATCCTGTGTATCGAAATAGCTGCCTGTATGCACTTTTTTCGTTGCTTGGTACCGGAATTTAAGACCATCGTGTCGCGAAAACACATGTTTTATCGGGTTAACAAGTTTGTGTTTCGGGTTTGAAGTCCATTCCCTATTCTTTATACCAGTTTGCCTTGTCTAACATGTGTTTCTTATGTTAGTTTGATATTTTTTCTGTCCCTAATTACTGAAACAAAAATGTTTGAGGTATACGGCGAATAGATGTTTGTTGGTATTTTTTGGACGGCGAATAGTCAATGATATGGACGGCAAATAGTCGTTATGTGTAAACAAGATTTACGTCGTATATTTTTCATTTCCTTTTAGAATCAAGATATGAAATATTACACGATTATGATAGTTATGCAGTATCTCATGTTACCTGTTCGTTAGAATATTAGAGGTTAGTATGGTCCATTGGTGTAGGAAAGCCTCCACTCAACGAACTATATATTTGCACCAACAGACATTTTGCACTCTGCAGCTCAGCATATCTAGTGAAATGTTTATTATTATTATTATTAGCTCCACTGGCCTTCAGGCCAGCGGGCTATTGTCATGGCGGTGTGTCCGTCGTGCGTGCGTCAGTGCGTCCGTCCGTCCGTGCGTCCGTCCGTAAACTTTTTCTTTAAAAATCTTCTTCTCAGAAACTACTGAATGGATTTCAATCAAACTTCACAGGAATGATCCTTTGGTGACCCTCTCTCAGATTCCTTCAAATAATTCTGATTGAAGTAAAAAGTCTGGAGTTATCTGCCCTTGAATGTCAAAAAATGGCCGTTTTGACTTTATTTTCACTCTAGCAACTACAAATATTGACCAATCTGGACAAAACTTGGACAGAATGATGGTGACTATAAGATCTTGCCTAGGTATAATTTTCAGTCTGATCTGAATTTTACATCATGAGTTATGTGCCCTTGAAATTGACAAAATTGCCATTTTCGGCGTTATTTTGACTTTTTTTCACTTCAGCAACTACAAATATTAACGAATCAACACAAAACTAGGACAGAATGATGGTGACTATAAGATCTTGCTTTGGTGTAATTTTCAGCCAGATCTGAATTTTACATCATGAGTTATGTGCCCTTGAAATTGACAAAATTTCCATTTTTGGCTTTATTTTGACTTTGTTTTCGCTCTAGCAACTACAAATATTGACCAATCAACACAAAACTTGTACAGAATGTTGGTGACTATAAGATCTTACCTTCGTATATTTTTCAGCTTGATCTGAATTTTACATCAAGAGTTATGTACCCTTGAAATTGACAAAATTGCCATTTTCGGCTTTATTTTGACTTTGTTTTTGCTCTGGCAACTACAAATTTTGACCAATCAACACAACACTTGTACAGAATGTTGGTGACTATAAGATCTTACTGTGGTATAGTTTTCAGCTTGATCTGAATTTTATGTCAAAAGTTATGTGCCCTAGAATTTGACAAAATTGCCATTTAGGCTCTATTTTGACTTTGTTTTCACTCAATCAACTACAAATATTGACTAATCAAGACAATATACTTGTACAGAATGTTGGTGATCATAAGATCTTACATTGGTATAATTTTCAGCTTGATCTGAACTTTACGTCATGAGTAATGTGCCCTTGAAATTGACAAAATTGCCATTTTCGGCTTTATTTTCACTTTTACAACCATTAGTATTAATTAGTCAATACAAAAACTCTCACAGAAATTTACTGACCATAAGATCTTACTTGCTTGAAATTTTCAGCTTGCTTGTTTGTGCAGCCTGAACTTTTGAAATTGCATTCAACAAGACAAACAATCAGGCCTGTGGAGCGCTTCCAGACCGCCAGGGCTGTCTAGTTATTATTATTATTATTATTATTATTATCATTATTATAATTATTATTATTATCATCATCATCATCATCGTCGTCGTCGTCATCATTATCATCACCATCATTATCATTATTATTATTATTATTATTATTATTATTATTATTATTATTATTATTATTATTATTATCATTATCATCATTATTATTATTATTATTATTATTATTATTATTATTATTATTATTATTATTATTATTATTATTATTATTATTATTATTATAAGGCGATTCCAATAAGTCTGCGCGTCCGGTAAGTCTGCGCACCCATTCAATTCCGTCTATCAAACCGCTAGGTACCGTCTCCATTTACAATAAGAAAAAAACAATAACAAAAAACAACAACAACAACAACAACACTTTATCTATGATCCAAATTTTCAAATCTATCATGAATATTTTTCAAAGAACATTAGATTCTTAATCATTTTTACAAAATTCTTGATTTAACCGAGTGACGCCAGTGTTTACATTTTCCTGGGTTTCCTCGTTAATATTCATGTGGCCTATTTTGATCGGACCCGCATCCTCCACATTTTCCTCTTCTAGAAAGGCTTGAAAACTGAGTATTTAATTTAAAAAGGTATGGCACAAAAAACTTGAATTCCTCTCAGATAAATAGGCATACTCTAAAAAAAATAGTCTAACCTTGCGATAAAATGCAGAATTTTTACACCTAAAGCCAACAAGACTAAACAAAGTCACATTTTACATAGCAAACGCCATCACACCACCGAATGAAGTCCCTGTGTTAATAAACTACACACAATGGCGTGCGCAGATTTACCGGACAAAAATAAACTTCAAAACTCGAGGGCAGGTAACTTCAAGCTTGACTATTTCAATTGTCTTTGGGAAATTTGCAGAACTTCTAAATTGTCATGTTTTAACAGATCCTATTTTGCTTTATACCTGTAATTTTTTAACTTACAGTCGTATATTCAATGGTAAATATCGATCTTGTTTCTTAAGGTACATGTAACCCATCATTAGCTCCATTGAAGAGCTAGATGCGAAATATAAAAAGTGCCAGTAAAATTTTCTAAACTGTGTTACATTTCTATTCCAAATACAAAATTTAGCATTTTGTACGGTTTAGAATTTTGAATTTGCATACCTATGGAAAAAATTGACAAAAATGTTCAAAATTACATTCATTGTATGTGACTTTATAGAGTAATAATTTTTGTAAATGATTTCCTTCTTGAAGCATTATCTTGAAATCTGGCACGATATATCAACTTATGTGAATTGTATTTATAAGTGTGTGTTGGAAATAAAGGTTAGTTTGAAAAAAAGACAATTAAAGTGATCGGGTCTAACTTCTAAGGAATACTAATACTAAATTCCAATCTTTGTTTGAGAAAAGAAATATGTATACCACTGTAAACCCCTATAAACCCCATTTTCACTATATAAAGTTCGGTTTCATGGAAATACATTACATACGAACGTGTTATCGTGAAATGCTGAAAGAAGCTTTATATTTGACTGTACGATCATACGACTAAACAATCCATATAGAGTATGCTAAAGGTACACGCCCGTACGGCTTAATGCGAATATAGGCTACTAGCATGAGCGCATGTACGTAAAACCTGTATCGGCTAGATGTAAGGGCCCTTGCGGCTAGCCAGAAAATTTACTCTTGTAGTATAATAACCTCGATCATGGAAAAGAGAGCTATTTTCTGTCAATAAATGTTCGTTTTATGTTGCTTTTTATTGTAGCGGTTCTCTTACACTGGGTACTCTGAGATTTTTCATTGTGGCCCTCTCTAAACGTTCGATTCAAACGATTTATCGATGACTATTCGCCGTACGCAAATTTTGGATGATTTTACTATAAGCCGTACATTTCATGATCTATTCGCCGTATACATCTAACTTTTTGTTTCGGTAAATATTTTGCTTAATCCCTGGATTTCGGTTCATATATTCTAGGATACCTTCATATTCTGTATGTTCTCTAGCTCAGTACTCAAAAACTCGAAAATATCCGCATATATTTCAGATAAATTGGTTGTAAACTTCAAATGCATGCTTTGTTTATCGTACCAGCCGCCGGATGATCGCTCCTCAAATCCATCCGTCTTGTCAATTAACAAAACGATCTACTTACAACAAAAGCTTTGTATATCTGCCATGTATGTACATTAAAAGATCTTAAAACAGTTCACGGTTACAACCATCAAACCTGATTTTTTACGAGCTGTCACATTTCGTGTAGGTCAACTCTCGCTTCGCTGGTAATCTATTTCCGGTGTTGATGATAGACGGTGACACAACATCTTCCGGTCCTCCTCACTATAAATAGTTCTATCAAAAGCAAAGATTAATGAGGTAACAGTCATTCGAATATTCAATATGTAGGTCTGAAGTTATACATGTAGATAATATATTGTGTGACTGAGAATGAAACATTTAATTAATCATGTCTCTAACAGAAGAAAAGACCGACATAGTAATTTGCTATATTATCAGCGTTTTTTCTGTCCAATTGGGAAAGGTACCTATACCCCTATGATTGGGAATTTTTCGCGTCGCGAAATCTTAAAATTGGGAAAAAACGAGTCGCGAAACCAATGAATTGGGAAAAGTTTAGGTTGTAAAATTGATCAATGAAATATGCCTTTTCTATACTTAGAACCTATTAGTACGGTGCGTTGTGTAATTCTGTTTGATGTAAATGAAAGAGGTTTAAATCAAATGGATTCGTAAAAAGGATAAGTAGACGTCACCAAAAAAGTTTGATGGACAGCCGTGGGCTTTAAAATGAACTTTATATACTCAGCAAAAGAGCTAATGCATCACTTTTTTAAAATTGCATAACTTCTTTATTGTCAAAGATTTAGATTTAAAATTTGGCAAATGTTTATCCCACAAGTTTCTGCACTCATTCATAAAACTATTTTTAAGTTTTCTTTATTATGTGACCGTGTCATACGAAAGGGGGCCAAAACAGTTTTTCGGCTCGTGTAACTTGTGATCTTTTTCAATGATTTTTGTTTGAATTGAGTTTGAAAGCTTGTTTATTGTGAAATTAAAGTCTGAAAAAATTAATTTTCTATCTAACATAACAAGGGCTGTTCCGGGACAACGTAGCTCGCATAGACGCACCCTTTTGAAAGAAAATGTCAATTTTTCAAGGTCAAGGTCACAAGTTGAAATTTTATAGTGTCAGGTGAAATGTCTTGCTGGGGCCTGTCTATGTGTGAAATATCAAGACTGCATCTTATACAGTTCATAAGATATAGACCGATACGTTTTGTCTACGTAACCTACGTCGCCGTCGACGCCATCAAAGATACCTAAGGCTCTACTGATGTAAAAATGCCTCTGTGGGAATACATAACGCGCCCATAAAAAAGTTAAAGCCGTCGCTTTGATTTTTGAAGGGTAACTTTTATAAACAGAAACTCTTTCAGCCTATACAAAAGGTTTGAAAGTTATGCGTGAATTTTCCATTTTATTCAAATTTCAGACTTTATGAATTTTAGAATTAAGGGTGTCCTTATTAAAAGTTCAATATTTTACAAGATACGGTAACATTTACTATGAAATTTCATAGATCTCTTATCAAATGGTGGTAGTCAGCATGTGCAAATTTTGAAGGTTTTCTGTATATTCGTTAAAAATAATAACAAAGATCTGAGTGGTGCGTTAGCAGTTTTGCCGAGTATATATGACATAAAAGTTACGTTTTTATTTAACGCGTTCTTCTTTAGTTTTCCCACATAATTTCGTGTTCACCTAATTATCACATCAATGGAAACTTTTATGATATGTTGTCCGTATCTGATCTCCCCATATTACATATTAATTTTGTTGATTGATTGAAGCAGAAAATCCTGAGTTATCTGCCCTTGAATGTAAAAAAATAAGTGTTTTGTCTTTTTGTTCACTATAACATCTACAAAGTTTGAAACATCTTGACAAAACCTTGATAAAACAGTGGTCATGACAAGACCTTGCATGGATGTATCTTTCAGCTTGATCTGAATCTCACATCTAGAGTTATGTGCCCTTGAAATTGACAAAAACTACCGTTTTTCACTCTATCTTCGCCATAATAGCAACAAATGTTTACCAATTATAGCAAAACTTTTTTACAAAATATTGGTGACTGTAGAACTTTGCTTCAGATATTTTTTTGTTCAATTGCAATTTAATGTCTAGATCTCGAGTTATGTGCGACAAAATTTCCATTTTTGACTTTATTTTCCCTCTTTTAGCCACAAATAAATATTGACCAATTGAAACAAAACTTGGACAAAACATTTGTGACTATAAGACCTTGCATAAGTGGAATACTTAGCTTGATCGAAGTCTTACATCCATAGTTATGGGCCCTGGAATTGGACAAAATTTCCTTTTCAACCATGTTTCCTCTATAATTACCACATATATTGATCAATTATGACAAAAATTAAACAAAATGTTGTTGACTCTAAGACTTTATATATGTGATTTTATTTAGCTTGATCGGACGCAAACAGTCGGAGTTATGTGCCCTTGGATTTATAAAATAAAAGGACTAAACTTTCTGTTGCCTCTTATATCCACAATTATGGACGAATTGAGCGAAATTTTGGACAGAAATTTGGGTACTATAAGATCTTGCATCAGTGTGATTTTAGCTTGATCGAAACGTAACATACTGAGTTATAAACCCTTGAATTTGACTAAATTCGCTTTTCGGTCTTGTTGTTACTATAACAGCCAACACTATTGACTAATTAAGACGAAATTTGGAAGAAATATTGGTGACCGTGGGATCTTGCTTAAGAGCGATTTTTAGCTTGATTGGAATCAAGCATTCAGAGTTATGTGCCTTGGTTTAGACAAAATTGCATATACAGCTTTATTTTAGCCACAAATATTGGTCAATTATATAAAACTTAACTTTAAGATCTTTCAAACGTGTGATTCTTTAGCTTAATTGGAACATCACAGCTAGAGTTATGTGCCATTGAATTTGACAAAATTGCCTTTTCGAGCCACAAAATATTTACCAATTTAGATTAAACTTATAAGAAATGGGAAGCTTGCGAAAGGGCGATTGTTAGCTTGATCGGAATCAAACATTTAAATTAGAATAATTTGCTCTTGAAATTTTGTAAAATTGCATTTTCAGCATTTTTAGCTCGACTTTTCGAAGAAAATGAGAGCTTATACTGTCACCCGGGCGTCGGCGTCGTCGTTGGCGTTGCAACAAAGGTTAAAGTTTTTTCAAACATCAATGATTTCCATACTATCAAAGGGATTCAACCAAAACTTGGAATACTTATTCACCATCACACCCTCTACCTTACTATCAGGGCCCATGACCCTGGGACCACTCTATTTGGAGTTATGCCCCCTTTATACTAAGCAACTTAGAAAGTCGAGCGCGCTGTCTTCGGACAGCACTTGTTTTTTCAGTGTAACAGCCACGAATATTGACTGATATAAAGAAAACTTATACATTATGTTGATGACCATAAAAGCTTGCATCAGTGAAATTTTCATCTGAATAGCAATGTCACGTCTAGAGTAATGTGTCATTGAATTTTTCAAAATTGCCGCGTTCAACAAAATTTTGACAAAATGTTGGGGACCATCTGATCTTGCATATGTGCATTTTTTATTGATCGGGATCACACATCTAAAGTTAATATAGAATGTTAAATTGCCTTTTTTTACTTTTCTTTCACTATAATAGCTACAAATATAAACCAATCAAAACAAAACTTTACTGAATTGTTTGTGCATGTTTTGTCATTGACCTGTTTAATGTTCTGATTCATAAAGTTCAGTTTATTGAATAAGTATAATGGCTAAACGTTATATAAACTAAAACAAACACAATTATTTACCCCACCCACCACCCTTTTTCTTCTGTGATTTGGTCATGCGCATTTTTTAATGTCATGAGATTTAGTTTTTTATCAAGGTCTAGCCTTTGTCTTACATTTTGTGGGACCTAGATTATTATTGAGCTCTACGTGGATTTTTTTCGTCTGATAGAATAAGACACCACGATTTCCCCACCCACCAATCTTTTTCTCTCTATTGCAGTCTTAGTACAATTCACAGTGTCACGATTTTTTGTTTTTCTATATTGTCCGGCCTTTGGCTAATATTCTGTGACAATTCAATTATTTCAAATGCAATATCTGGAGCTCAAACTCGAATTAGAGCTTTTTGAGCTTTGCTTATAGAGCAACCTCTATATATGAAAATTGCCGAAAAATAATTATGATAATCGGTGTGTTCTATTCCTGTAAATGTACATGTCAAATTTTGTAAAGGTATGATGATTATTAAAAAAAGTTAAGCCCATTTGTAAAATTACGGGTTCGAAATTTTGTAAATTTAAGTCACCATTTTTCCTGTTATTTTTAATTTTACAGCTGTCCATCAAAGTTAAATGATTAGAGCAATGTCTTAAGATCATGAAAACGTATGATGGATACCTCTTTCACTTACATCAAGCAGAACCTAAAAAATGGACATAACGCACCGTACTATATATTCTGTGTCACAAAGCCCCTTTTACACATTCAGGAAAACTACTGCTAGATTTTGTAAGATATTTTTACAATCAGATGTACAGTTATCATCATACATGTCATGTGAAAACTGCCAGTACAGAGAAGAAGTGGCTGACAAAGAATGGACAGTGACTTTTTGAGAACCTTTTCAGTTATATCAACTGATGATTTAAATATATAAATAATTATGATAAATGAGATACCTATTAATATTTGTAATTGCAAACAGTTGAAAACATAATCAAAGTTAGTAAGTCATTCTTTTCCCTCAATATTTTCTGGTCTGACTAGCGTACACTAAGTCTATACTACTAAGCTAGAAACAAGAGGGGGTAAAGGGTTGATACAGTACTAAATTTATTAATTTAAATCTAATCTTGTACGTCTTGAGGATGCAAACAAATATTGACTCAAGATAAGTTCATTGGCTGCTTTCAGTACTTCCAGTACTTTGAGTTTATGGACGCAGCCATCTTCGGATTTTTCCGTGACCTATTTGTCACTCAAAAAATGCATCCTATTTAGAATATGAAATTCATCTTGGAAACGGGGATATTCATTGTCTCTTAAACAACAAGTCGAAAAAACATCATTTCAAATTATAAACACAAGATTAGTCAAGTTAATTGCCGATTATCATTCAAAACTATCAAATTCCCGAGAGCAGCCATGTTCGGATTTTTCTCTAAAATGTCCGTCAAATTCCGTAAGTGGGTCAGGCATTGCATTAAAATCATGGGTGGGGACGAAACTTCTTACCATCCTCCGTTCTGCCCGATCCCGTTCTGAAGAAGTCTTTGATTGTTCGCTTGGGATTGCCACCTTTCTGCAATTTTTTACGGTAATATTGGGCATTGTGGCTCATGGTTGGACTTCAACGTTTGTTAATCGCGCGAAACAAAAGTGAAAGTGGAAGGAGACTGGTTTCTGCGCTGGAAATTTTTCACGGCAAAAAATCGATATCTCTTTATGAAATTTTATGTAAACCAGTCACAGTTAGGGTAGACTGGTACCCATTGTGATAGTCTGGTTCCCGCCTCTAATACACTACGTTATAAAGAGTCTGGTAATGCCTGGCAAACCGGGTCCATTGATTGGTTAGTATACACAACCGATGAAACGTCTCGACCAATCAGAGCCGCTCGTTGACGACCATGTATACGGCCTCGGAGATTAGCTATTACCGTACCTATATTCATAGTAGATTTCAGGTACGGGAACCAGACTACATTGTGATAGTAATTATTAGTAAACCAGTCTACGGTTTCAAACCGTTTGAGTTGCGTCCCTTGACAGGTTGTTTATCTTTTGTAGGAAATCGAAAAGCTCATAACTATTGATTGGATTGTACGTAGTTAAATGTTTTTACCCCTGCAGAGGTATAATCGTTTGTTTACTTTCTGCATGATGATGTACGGCGAGATTTAAAGGCCCAGCGATTTCAAAAGGCATGTCTACGCAAATTAAAGGTACTCACGATTGGGAAAACTCACAGGATAGTTGGGAACCGTAGATTTGGAAATTGGGAAACGGCCGATCGTCACTTTGGGAGGAAACCGATGATTGAATTGGGACGAAGCCGATGCCTTTGGGAAAGGTTCCGTTTAACGGCACTAGTTATAGAAGGAAAAAAAACGCTGATTATGGTTCAAAGAACAGTCCAATGGCCTTCCTTGTAAATGGGTCAGTCAAAGTTTCTGAACTATGAAATATATTCAAAGCTATAAATAGATGCATGGAATCAAAGTATTCAAGGTATTCAAATGGATAATCAAAGTACCTAATCAAAGTACTCTACGAATCAAAGTATTTAAGGTATTCAAATGGATAATCAAAGTACCTAATCAAAGTACTCTATGAATCAAAGTATTCAAGGTTTTCAAATGGATAATCAAAGTACTCTACTTCTGACCAGGCCTCCATTAATAACAAATTTGCTTCCCAACAGTACTTTCAGTACTTTGATTTATAATTAGAATCACTGGAGAGGTGCAGTTGTTAGGAATGATGAATGATAATATAAATAACAAAACAGTCATTAATGAAATCATTCATTCTGAAGTAAGATTCTTCTATATAAATACCATATTTCTTCTTGTAAATGCTTCAAGCTATACATGCAAATTAACATATTCTTTCACAGTGATGCCTTTTGTCACCCCTCAAGAAAACATTTTGGAAAATTTTAATTTCTTCATTTTCAATAATGTGTTCCACCCACTTGAAATTGTTGTCTGCAACATTTATGAATTTAGACCTGTCTAAAGTTTTGTCGGCAGCTAATGGGTTATTATATGTAAAACCAATTCACACACATAAAACCACAAGAATTGTAAAGAGCAGGGCAAACATTCTTCCAAGAAGTTTTCATGACACAAAGATATGTTTGTAGTTTTTAATTAGAATTGCTTGAGTGGGTGCTTGCAGTGCAGTTGTTACAATTGATGAATGATAATATAAATAACAAAACAGTCATTAATGAAATCATTCGTTCAGTCTGGAGTTAAATTTTTTTCTATATGAATACCATATTTCTTCTTGTAAATTCTAGCAAATTAAAATGACTATGGAATCACCTGTTAAATTCAACAAAACTTTTATAAAAAGATTTTATTTGCAATGCATCACAAAACATGCAAAATTCTCCTTTTGTTCAATTGTTCCTCTCTAAAAGTAGCAAAAGCCAATTATTAGGAATTGGTAGTGCATCAGACTCTCACTCATGAGGTCCTGGTTTCAATCTCCAGCCGCGATTAACATTCTTTCTGACATTTGTCTTCCACCAATTGTAACCATTGGATAATCATAAAACTATGTGGATGAGCAGCTGGAGGGCAGTAAAGGATGTTGTGGTAGTACTGAGGCGCGTTTTTTAGAGCGAGATTTTTCAAGATTTCTTAAGATGTTTTTGATACAGCGTTTATAAGACCGAGATTATAAGCGAGGTGTTCCGAATGTTCCATACTTCATACAAATGACGTCATCATGACGTCATTTGTATGAAGTATGGAGCATTCGGAACTCCGCGGTTTATGAATCATTTCAAGAGCATTCGGAACAACTCGGTCAATTCTCTCCCATATAGATTCTACAGAATTTACCGAGGTGTTCCAAAAGAGGTATGGAGCAATGGCTGCTCCCAGTGATCGTCTTATAAATCTTGTTCCGAAGAACGCTTTATCTTAAAACATCTTAAGAAATCTCAAGATATCTTAAAAAATCTCGCTATAAAGAACGCACCTCTCGTCAGTGCCTCTTTTCAACTTTATCATCTGCAGTAGAATTGAAATAGGGCCAACCTAATTGTTTGCCGTTTGTGAAAGTGTTAAAGGATGTTGTGGTAGTACTGGTCAGTGCCTCTTTTCAACTTTATCATCTGCAGTAGTATTGAAATAGGGCCAACCTAATTGTTTGCTGTTTGGGAAAGAGTTAATACCTGATTCATACTGGAAGCATCCTTGAATCATATTTCTGCTCTATTAGCCAAATTGTATTATAATCAGCTGCTTCATAGGTAGTATATTTATCCCCTTACTTCATTTGAGTTCCTAGAAGAAATCTATTGTTTTATTAAACTTGCTAGGGGCAATATTAATTATCCCCCCCCCCACATACACACACACACAAACATGCACACCTACAAGAAGAAGGGGGTATATTAGTTTCACCATCTCTGTCTGTTCATCTGTCTGTATATATACTTAATTTTTGTTTCTCTTCTCTATCTTGAGAATTGTTTGACATATGATCATGACACCTTACACAGTTGTTGCCCTTGACCCAAGGAGGTGCCCCATAGTTTGGGGGTCTCATAGGTCAAACATCAAGATCAATTAATTTGAATTTATTAAAAAATCTATTTCTGTGCTCTGACTCGAAACATGAAACTTACACAGTTGTTGCTCTAGATGCAACGAGGTGCTCTATTATTTTTGGGTGATGTAGGTCAAAGGTCAAGGTCATAATCCTGTAGCTTTTATTTCAGTGACAAGGTACTTGTGTTTCAGTGATTTTTTTACAATTTAAAGACTGTGAGTCCTGGGGACTCGCTGGATTCCATATCAATGAGTCCAGGTACTAGCTTAGTCAGTCCAATACACTATTTTTAATAGGAAATCTGTAAAAATTGTTGCATCCTGGGACCCACTAGAATTAAAACTTTGCATCCCAGAGACCAAATTATGAGTAAAAGTTGCAGGATGCGCAGGTAAACAAATCACTGGTGTTTGTGTGTGTTTTAGGGTATTTGTCTGATTTGCAGAAGTTCTAGTTTGAGCTAGGATCAGGAAGAAGAATTTTAGGTTGGACAGCAGAAAACAAAATTAATTTTACTAAGATCAATATTCGTAAGAAAACTTGCTTTAACCCTTTCCCAAACAACAAAATTTTAAGGTGATCCACTTCAAAAACTGCCAAAAATGACAAAATGGGAGTTATAAAAGATAAAATTTTTGTAAATATGGCATAGAAAATATTGAGACAAAAGTAGAAACTGCTGGTTATCAGCAGTTTCTTTTTTAGCTCACCTGAGCAACATGCTCAAGGTGAGCTTTTGTGATCACCCTGTGTCCGGCGTGCGTCGTGCGTCGTGCGTCGTGCGTCGGAAGTCGTCAACAATTTCTTTAAACATCTTCTCCTCCTTAACCACTGGGCCAATCCTAACCAAACTTGGCAGGCATGTTCCCTGTGTGACCCTTTTCAAAACTTGTTTTCAGATTTTTGATTCGTCAAAAAATGTGGGCGTGGCAGGGCAGGGCTTATCAGACTTAGAGAAATTGTTAAATAATTCTTCAAAAATCTTCTTCTCCTTAACCATTGAGTCAATTTCTACCAAAGTTGGCAGAAATGTTCCTTGGGTGACCCTTTTCAGAACTTGTTTTCAAATTTTTGATTCGTCAAAAAATGTGGGCGTGGCAGGGCGGGGCTTATCAGACTTAGAGAAATTGTTAAATAATTCTTCAAAAATCTTCTTCTCCTTAACCATTGAGTCAATTTCTACCAAAGTTGGCAGAAATGTTCCTTGGGTGACCCTTTTCAAAACTTGTTTTCAAATTTTTGATTCGTCAAAAAATGTGGGCGTGGCAGGGCGGGGCTTATCAGACTTAGAGAAATTGTTAAATAATTCTTCAAAAATCTTCTTTTCCTTAACCATTGAGTCAATTTCTACCAAAGTTGGCAGAAATGTTCCTTGGGTGACCCTTTTCAAAACTTGTTTTCAAATTTTTGATTCGTCAAAAAATGTGGGTGTGGCAGGGCGGGGCTTATCAGACTTAGAGAAATTGTTAAATAATTCTTCAAAAATCTTCTTCTCCTTAACCACTGAGTCGAGTTTTACCAAAATTGGCAGAGATGTTCCTTTGGTGACCCTTTTCAAAACTTGTTTTCAAATTTTTGATTCGTCAAAAAATGTGGGCGTGGCAGGGCGGGGCTTATCAGACTTAGAGAAATTATTAAATAATTCTTCAAAAATCTTCTTCTCCTTAACCATCATGTCAATTTTTACCAAAGTTGGCAGAAATGTTCCTTGGGTGACCCTTTTCAAAACTTGTTTTCAAATTTTTGATTCGTCAAAAAATGTGGGCGTGGCAGAGCGGGGCTTATCAGAATTTGAGAAATTGTTAAATAATTCTTTGAAAATCAAATGTTTATCCAATTTGTACCAATATTGGCTGGAATGTTTCTTGAGTGACTGTCTTCACTGTGTGTCTAGAAATTTTTGATTCGTCAAAAAATGAGGGCATTGCAGGGCGGGGCTTATCAGACTTGGAGAAATTGCTACATAATTCTTCAAAAATCTTCTTTTCCTTAACCAATGAGTCAATTTTTACCAAACTTGGCAGAAATGTTCCTTTGGTGACCCTTTGCAAAACTTGTTTTCAAATTTTTGATTCGTCAAAAAATGTGGGCAGGCAGGGTGGGGCTTATCAGACTTAGAGAAATCATGAAAAAAATCTTTAAAAATCAACCATTGGTCAAATTTGAAGTAAACTTGGCAGATCTGTTTCTTGAGTGACTGTTTTCAATGTGTGTTCATGAATTTTTTTATTTGTCGAAAAATGTAGGCATGGCAGGGCGGGGCTTATCAGACTTGGAGAAATCATTAAACAATTCTTTGAAAATTTTCTTCTCCTTAACCGTTGGACCAAATTATACCAAATTATTCAGGAATGTTCCTTAAGTACCCCTTTTTATTTTTATTACAAATTTCTGATTCGTAAAAAATGTGGACATGGCAGGGTGGGACTTATTCGTCTAGGAGAAATGATAAGAAAAATCAACTGTTGGGCCAATTTGTACCAGGGATGTTGCTTGAGTGACTCTTTGTAACAATAATATTGTTTGTGAATTTTTGATTTGTTAAAAAAAATGAGTGTGGCAGGGTAGGGCTTATCAGACTTAAAAAAGTCGTACAGAAATTCTTCAAAAATCAATTATGGGGACAATTTAAACCAAGTATAGCAAAATGCTCATTGAGTTACTCTTTTCAAACACTTTGTTGTAAATTTTTGACAGGTTAATAAATGTTGATGAGGCAAGGAGGGGCTTAAAACATTAAGCATATTAATGCTTGTAATGTATCATTCTGATGTTTCAAAATTTAATTGTAAAAGTTAAATCTTGGTTATAAAAATCAAACTGGAACAGCACATGATATTCAATATTTAAGATGTCACTACATGCAATATGATTGAATACTAATGTGACTTCATTGCATTCATTGGAAATTATGAAACTTTATTAACAATAATTTGATACGACTTATATTATATTTGTTCACAACAAAATTTATATCATACACAATCAAATACAGGAAGAACTCAGGTGAGCGATATCAGTGCCTTTCAGGCACTCTTGTTTGTTTCAATGTTTTCCCAAGCCTTTTCTAATAGGGACGTCAAAACCAGGTCTTGTTTGGGAATGGGTTAATTTTACGAAGAGCAATATTCGTAAGAAAACTTGCTTTAATAATTTGAAGCAGCCCAGACACAGCTACTATGATAATTCCAGGATCGAGTGTGTATAACCCTTTCTCACACAACAAAATTTTCACATTTTCAAATTCAAAAGCTGCTACTGACTACAAATTAGGAGTTAATGATGATAGGATTTGTGTAAAATACAGCACAGAAAATATTGAGGCATACAGGAGAAAATGCTGATCATCAGCATTTTCTTCTTTTCCCTCAATGTTTTCTCAAGACTTCTATCAGGGATGTCAAAACAAGGTCTTATTTTGGAAAAGTATAAGCCAATTCTAAATGATTACATAATGATCTGAGTGTGGAAAATCTGGGTGGGAAACACTAGGTGCCCATCATGCAAGGATTTCTATAGATTATAATGCTTTATTGTAATTCTGGCTTCTGTACAGAAAATCCATGACTGAACTTCAGAGAAACATATGAAAATGTGAGACAAAATTAATTTTTCTTGTTTCTATTTCGAACCCTAATTTGTGGGTACTCATTTGAATTGTCTTGATGCAACTATTAAAATGAGCATCCGCCATATTATTATAGGGTTTGCATATTTGGCTCTTTGTTTTAATGTATTATAATGTATTATATAGGATACAACATGGAATGGGATAATGAGTCCACCGATTTCATGATATTCTCCAAATAAGTTGAAAGTGGACAAAAAGTCATTGAGTTGAACTTAACTGTAACTCTTTTGTAACAAAATGTTCCACGGTATCAAACTATTACCAGATAGTAAAATTTAAGTCCAAATTCAAAGATAATGCAGATAGCAATTTTGACTGAAATGAAAAAAATACTTGTCACAAGCAATATCACTATTTTTAAAAGCCTTTATCTTGAGGAGCATCAAAAAGCGTTAATGTGGGGGAAGGTTAAACTGGTTAAAGGTGTAAAAATCATACAAAATCATAAAGCTTCTTGATTACCAATACTGATAAGCCCCATTAATACAGGCCAGACAACTGTTTTCTGTGTGAATTAATTTCTGTAAAATATAACCCCAAATTTACCACTAACACTTTGTTTAACCCTTTCCCGAACAACCAAATTTCACAGAAGACAAGATGAATGCAGCCAAAAGAAGGATTTGTTTACAAATTAGCCCTGAAAATATTGAGGCAAAAGGAGAAAGTGCTGATGACCAGCTTTTTCTTCTTTTGCCTCAATATCTTCCCAAGCTTTTCCGATAAGAGACATCAAAACCAGGTCTTGTTTGTGAAAGGGTTAACCCTTTCCTAAATGATGAAATTTGAGGGTAGTCAAATTTGAAAGCAGCTGTAGACTTCAAGATGGGTGTTGATTGTAGTTAGAATGTATGTACCTTATAGCCCAGAAAATATTGATCATGCCTAAGAAGAAAATGCTGATCATCAGCATTTTCTTCCTTTGCTGCAATATTTTCCCAAGCCTTTTTAGATAGGGAAGTCGGAACCAGGTCTTGTTTGGGAAAGGGTTAAAAGATGCAATAAAAGATGCAGGATTCATAAAATTTCTACTCAAATCTATTTATATCACACAAAACATTGTGCAGGAATCATAATTCATTCATATACTGCTAGATTTGTTCTTACATGGAGGAGATAGCATCATAACAGTCACATCATCGCCATGAATGTCTTAATATTGAAATACAAATGTAGATAGCTGTGGTATGGTGTCATCTTAAAAAACCCTGAACATATTGTAATCATTCTTATGAATGCCCATATTCTAATAAACACCCATTCAGCTGAAAATCTGCATATTCCAAGGACAATTTTAGTGAAAAAGGGTGACTTTAATAAACACCTATCCCCCAATTCCAGTGAAAATATTTCATTAAAGAAATGAAGAGAGATTTCCAGTTCCCAACGAAGGTGGTATTTCATCCCAAAATTGAATTTTGGGGTTCATATAACAAAACTTTGTCAAAATTTGACTAGCTTAACTTCTTGTTAATGAATTGACATATGATTTGCAAGTTGTGACATAAAAAATCTAAAAACCTCTTACATATGCACACCCCGAGTGACTTTTCCATTGACCATGTATCTAATAATGCCTGGACCTTTATTACAGTAATTACGGTTTACTAATATACTTAATTCTATTTTCAGCGATACATGGACCCACTCAAGACTGTGTCGGGTATCGATGAGCGTGTGATAGACAATATATTTTACATGATCCCGGAAATATTGATGCACCATCAGATCTACCTAGAGTTTCTGAACCAAGAATGGACCAGATGGCAAACAGACACAAGTACAGTCGGTGATATTATTAACAAAATGGTGAGATGATTTTGTCTTGTTGGCTTTAAAAGCTGAGTATAGCTAATAGTTTTGTCAAAATTGGGCTTGTTTGGACAGAAAAATAAAGGAGATAGTGCCTGAGAATGATTAATCAACAAAATATAATAGAGCTGTACAAGGTGCCAGGATTTCAGGTAAATACCAAGTAAGGTTTACTACAAAACAATGTGAAAGTGAAAAGTTTTGATTTTGGTCAGCCTGTGCAATTTTGCACAGTCTGACCAAAATCAATACTTTTTGCACTTTAAAGTCTTTAATTGATCCACGGAAACCCGAAAGATCATTATTTTCTAGCATTAAAGCCTCTCTCAAGACGGTGTCTTGTGTCGATGAGCGTGTGATAGACAATATATTTTACATGATCCCGGAAATATTGATGCACCATCAGATCTACCTAGAGTTTCTGAACCAAGAATGGACCAGATGGCAAACAGACACAAGTACAGTCGGTGATATTATTAACAAAATGGTGAGACGATTTTGTCTTGTTGGATTTAAAAGCTGAGTTTAGCATATAGTTTTGTCAGAATTGGGCTTGTTTAGACAGAAAAATGTAGAAGATAGTGTTTGAGCATGATCACTTGACAAAATGGAATCCAGTGTTGTGCAATCAGTGCCAGGATTGCCGCGTAAATACCAAGTAAGGTTTATACTAAAACGATGTGAAAGTGAAAAGTTTTGATTTTGGTCAGCCTGTGCAATTTTGCACAGTCTGACCAAAATCAAAACGTTTTACACTTTAAAGTCTTTAATTAATCCATGGGCACCCTAAAGATCATTATTTTCCGGCATTAAAGTCTCTCTCAAGACTGTGTCAGGTATCGCTGAGCGTGTGATAGACAATATATTTTACATGATCCCGGAAATATTGATGCACCATCAGATCTACCTAGAGTTTCTGAACCAAGAATGGACCAGATGGCAAACAGACACATGTACAGTCGGTGATATTATTAACAAAATGGTGAGATAATTTTGTCTTGTTGGCTTTAAAAGCTGAGTTTAGCTAATAGTTTTGTCAAAAATGGGCTTATTTGGATGGAAAAATGTTGGAGATTATAGTGTTTGAGAATGATCAATCAACAAAATATGATTGTGCTGTACAAGGTGGCAGGATTTCAGCATAAATACCAAGTAAGGTTTATTATAAAACGATGTGAAAGTGAAAAAGTTTTAATTTTGGTCAGCCTGTGCAATTATGCACAGTCTGACCAAAAATCAAAACTTTTTGCACTTTCAAGTCTTTAATTGATCCATGGACACCCTAAAGATCATTATTTTCCGGCATCAAAGCCTCTCTCAAGACGATGTCTTGTGTCGATGAGCGTGTGATAGACAATATATTTTACATGATCCCGGAAATATTGATGCACCATCAGATCTACCTAGAGTTTCTGAACCAAGAATGGACCAGATGGCAAACAGACACAAGTATAGTCGGTGATATTATTAACAAAATGGTGAGACAATTTTGTCTTATTGACTTTAAAAGCTGAGTTAAGCATACATATTATTAACAAAATGGTGAGAAAAGGTGTTTGTGTTGACTCCTTGAATTAGTCATGTAAGACTTATAGCTTGGTTAAGTTTTTCTAAGAAAATTGTCAAGGAATGAAGACAGAAAATTAAGAAACAACTTTTACCTATGCTCCCTTAATCGAAAGATCAGGGGGCATTATTGTTTAACTGTTGTCCGCTTGTCCTGAGTCCGAAACTTTACATGAAACAAGATTGGACAGCCAGGCCCCATCCTCAGCAGGACTAATTGAAATAATGTAAACATGATGAATGATGATGATGATGATGATGATTATTTGGTTTTCAAAACACCAGTGGTACAGTTCATATTAAGTAGTTGTACATGGCTGACTTGTATGCCAGAATTGACTCAATTTTAGTATCAACTTAGTTTTGCAGGCATTGGTTTGAACCTTGCAGGTTTGTAAGACCTGCAAAATTGGTACATATGCAAAATTGCTATAATTATGTATATCATTAGAATTTGTAAACGTGTACCATAAAAATTTAACTGGACTAAGTCTGTATTTTTTTGGAGAAAAGGGCCAAATGATACTTTCATTTTCTTTCCAGTTTTCCGGGCAAAGTGTGCAAGACAGTTACCTGTCATTTGTTGAAAATTACAAGACATCAGGAAAGGTGATAGAAAATGCCATACAGACTAAATCCTCAGTACAAAAGTTTGTAGAGGTAAGATCCTAGTTTATTAGCTCATCTGGGGCCATATTCACCAATGATTCTGAATTGATTATCTAAATCCAAATTACATTACAAGCTCATCTGATTGGACGAGACGTATGTCTCGACCTATCAGATGGGTTGTTGTGTAATTTTCAAGGTAAAAAATCAGACTGGTTGATGAATACCGCCCAAGAATGCAAAGTCCTCACTCACACTCATCCATTCGTCTCCTTGGAAAACTGTTAGGATATTGTTTTTGCCATGTCCGTCCGTCCGTCCGTCTGTCCGTCCGTACGTCCGTCCGACATTCGTTTCCGCACTATTTCTTGGAAACTATAGACCGGATTTCGATGAAACTTGGCACACAGCTTCACTACAAAGTGGACATGCGCATATCGTCGGGGTTACCCGGTTCGACCTTTGAATTCAGAGTTACTGCCCCTGACTGTTTAAGCCATATACATACAGAGTGATATTCGTTTCCGCGCTATTTCTTGAAAACTGTAGACCGGATTTCGATGAAACTTGGCACACAGCTTCACTACAAAGTGGACATGTGCATATCGTCGGGGTTACCCGGTTCAACCGCCAAATTTAGAGTTACTGCCCCTGACTGTTTTAGCCATATACATACAGTGATATTCGTTTCCGCGCTATTTCTTGGAAACTATAAACCGGATTTCGATGAAACTTGGCACACAGCTTTACTACAATGAGGACATGCGCATATCGTCGGGGTTACCCGGTTCGACCGCCGAATTCAGAGTTACTGCCCCTGACTGTTTAAGCCATATACATACAGAGTGATATTTGTTTCCGCGCTATTTCTTGGAAACTATAGACCGGATTTCGATGAAACTTGGCACACAGCTTCACTACAAAGTGGACATGCGCATATCGTCAGGGTTACCCGGTTCCACCGCCGAATTTAGAGTTACTGCCCCTGACTGTTTTAGCCATATACATACAGAGTGATATTTGTTTCCGCGCTATTTCTTGAAAATTGTAGACCGGATTTCGATGAAACTTGGCACACAGCTTTACAACAATGAGGACATGCGCATATCGTCGGGGTTACCCCGTTGGACCGCCGAATTCAGAGTTACTGCCCCTGACTGTTTAAGCCATAAACATACAGAGTGATATTTGTTTCCGCGCTATTTCTTGAAAACTGTAGACTGGATTTCGATGAAACTTGGCACACAGCTTCACTACAAAGTGGACATGCGCATATCGTCGGGGTCACCCGGTTCGACCGCCGAATTTAGATTTACTGCCCCTGACTGTATAAGCCATATACATACAGAGTGATATTCGTTTCTGCGCTATTTCTTGAAAACTATAGATCGGATTTCAATGAAACTTGGCTCACAGCTTCACTACAAAGTGGACATGCGCATATCGTCGGGGTTACCCGGTTCGACCGTCGAATTTAGAGTTACTGCCCCTGACTGTTTAAGCCATATACATACAGTGATATTCGTTTCCGCGCTATTTCTTGAAAACTATACACCGGATTTCAATGAAACTTGGCACACAGCTTTACTACAATGAGGACATGGGCATATCGTCGGGGTTACCCGGTTTGACCGCTGAATTTAGAGTTACTGCCCCTGACTGTTTTAGCCATATACATACAGAGTGATATTCGTTCTGTTGAAGCCATATACATACAGAGTGATATTCGTTCTGTTGAAGCCATATACATACAGAGTTATATTCGTTTCCGCACTACTTTATTGACAATGAAAATATGTTCGGCGGGGGATATCAATTCAAACGAATTTGCTTGTTGAGATTATAAAGACCCTGTTTTAAGTACTGCGTTTCATGATTTGGGGTATGAATCAATCAATCACAACTGATGCCAATAACATGGAAAAGAAATTCAAGGGGTTCCTGTTAATTAAACAATTATAAGTGTATTTAGATATCTATGCACTTACCATTGTTTTGAACTAGACACCTTGAATTGTTGTAGGAGTAATTGAATGTTGAGAATCTCAGTACTCGTTAAAAAGTCGTTAGAGATTAGCTAACCAAACCTGTCATATATCATACTGCAAGTTTTTAATCCTGAACTTTCTCTCTTTGCAAAAAGAAAAAAAAATCATCATTTTTTTGGATTTTGTCCATTAACCCGTTACCGCACAAATGTAATGAATTTTTTCATGACCAGAAGTGACTGCTTTTGAAAACATTAACTTAAACTTATTCTAGGCATCTTTTTACTTACAATATTTATCCCATAAATCATCAAATGAGATATCTGATTGAATGAGAAATATGTCTTTGACCAAGCAGATTGGTTGTTGTGTAATTATGTTCAAATTTTCACAAAAAATGTTTTTAAGTTTGTTAGTGAAACACGTCCTTACCATGTTTTTCTGACTAACCTAATAGTAAAAGCCTTTGAAAAACAGTGAGAAAAAGATTTTCGTTAATTGCAGGCTGATATTATTGTATGTAACCCTAATCATTAGACAGTCTCTAAAACCAGGTTAAAGACCTATAAAATGACAATGATAATTATCTTATAGTCAGATGCATTCTTACCTAATGTAATTAAGCTTGCTGTGGGAAAATAGGACATATTTCGGTTTTGGTTCGAACATAAACCCACAGAGCAATTTTTAGCTCCACTGGTCGTAAGTCAAGCGAGCTTATTATTAGTATAATTGTCATCGCAACGTATCTGTTGTGCATCCGTTTGTCCTGTGTCTGTAAACTTATCTTTGAAAATCTTCTCAGAAACAAGTTGATGCATTTTTACTTGATACATTTCTACTTAATGCATTTCTACCAAAGTCACAGGAATGATCATCGGGAACCTTCTATCAGATTCTTTCATATAATTTTGATCGAACCAGAAAATCTGTAGTTGTCTGCCGCTGAATGTCAAAAATGGCTGTTTTTGACTTTCACTCTAGTTGCTGGTTACCATCATTTTCTTTTTTCCCTCAATGTTTTCCCAAACTTATCCAAATGGAGATGTCTATATTTACTCATTCCTAAACAAACATTGACGCTTATTGACATCCTTCAAGATAAAGGCTTTTAAAACATTGTGGAAAATGAAGAAATTGCTTGTGACAAGCAATTTTTTCATTTCCCACTATGTTTTCTACCCAAAAAGACCAAAATATACAAAATTACATTCACTAGAAAATGTCGTCTGCATCATCTTTGAATTTGGAACAGTCCAAAAGTTTGACGTCTGGTAATGGGTTAACATCAAGGACTGTTTGGATAACAAACTTGATCCCATTCCAGAACAGCAAAATTTTAAACTGATCAAAATTCATAGATGGTGCAGAGGACAATTTTAACCCTTTCCCCAAACAACAGCCCCCCCCCCCCCCCTATTCAGGACTTGGGCTTTAGCCCCCCCCCCCCATATGAAATTACTTCCTACGGGCCCGAACAAGACCTGGTTTTGACGTCCCTGATAGAAAAAAGCCAGGACAAACATTGAGACTAAAGAAGAAACTGCTGATAACCAGCAGTTTCTTCTTTTGTCTCAATATTTTCTCTGCTATATTGTATACAAAACCCTTAATTTTACTTTTTAACATCAATTATGTCGTCTAAGCAGCTTTTAAATGGGACTGACCTCAAATTTTGCTGTTTGGGAAAGGGTAAAATGAATGAAATTATACATTTCTATGCTCCCTGAATGGAGAGGATATAGCTGTTGCTTTGTCCGCCCATCTGTTCATCAGGATTGGGAATTGGCATTGTTACAAAGAGAATATAGCGCTTCAAGAATTGAATACTCAAGTAATATGAAGATTTTGATATCATACAAATTTTTGACAAATTTATGTGAAAAAAGTTGTTGCTAAGTTACAGAATTTATAGGAAAACTTCAGGAAATGCAGAAATTTCATCTTGCTGTAGTCAGATATAGGGCTGATAAGAAAATAATGGTTTTCAAAAAATTACATGAACCCTTTCCAAAACAAAAGATATTTTGGACTTCTCAAATTGGAAAGCTGTTGCATATGACAAAATGGTTGATGTCAAAGATAGAAATTATGTATGTTATCATCATAGAAAATGTTGAGGGATAAGGAGAAATTGCTTTTGGTAAGCAATTTCTTCTTTTATCTCAATGTTTTCCCAAATTATTTCTGTAAGGGACATGAAAATCGGGAAAGGGTCAACTAAGCAGGGGAGGTATTGTTTTTGCTTTCTTTATTTGCTTTTCTAGCAGTCTAATTGTATTAAAAAATGGTAGCAAAAAATAATGAAACACTTTTATAGGTCAAAGGGGGTGTCTCAAATTTGCCCACGCATGAATTTTCTTTTAATTCTGCATGGTGATAAAGGACCATATACAAGCTATGAAAATGCAATTAGTATCTTAGATAATCCAAACTGGATTCAAAAAAGCCACCTTGACTTATTCCCACTATGACATGAAACATGACCCCTTTTTCATGCGTCCAAAAACCTTAGTTTTGTGTATTTTCAAGATCTGTCAATTGAATTTGATCCGAGACACATAAGGCATTACATTCATACCAGAAAAGGTATTTGAGGAAATTGTTATGAATGTTTTTTATTGAATTAATAAAGAAAATATGCATATTTTTCTGCAAAATTTCGGAAAAGAGTAAAATTGAATTCCAAAGTTAAGTATGTTGGAGTCTTTGTCAAGATTCCATATTATCACAAAAACATGCTACATATTTCTTCTTACTTTGAGCTAAATTATATAGAAATCCAAAACCGGTAACAATGTCATATAATACATAATTATTGTTGATGAAGGTGATGTTTTGGTTCAAAACTTGTATTCGGTAAAAATTTGATTGTGCTCCTAAACACATTTCTATATTCAGTAAAATCAACTGTAACATGCAGTACAAACCTACAGCAATATTAATGCCCAAAACACTCATTGAAAAAAAACATAGATTGAATATAAATATTACTTTTATTTACAAAATTACATGTATGGAAGCCAAGATAGGCATACATAATTATACACATTGCCAGTTTTCTTTACTATTTGGTGACAATGTCTATGCACCATTTTTAGTGAGATTATGACATGCAATAAATGTCAGGCCAAATGTTATGAAATTGAAAAGACGCATAGAACCGGTACGGTAAAGCATCAAAAGTTGTAACCAATACATAACCAAATGTTTTTGCTCTAAGCGCCACTAATGAACTAACGTGATATGGAAGGCCCCCTATGATTCAGTAAAAGACTGTTACAACATTATATCTTTTCAGTTACACAGTTGAAAATGTGCTTGTTTATTTCAAAATGTGGCCCTATTGGGATACATCAGGGTGCAATTATTTCCTCAAATTATTTTTCTGGCCATAGCTGAACCTGTATTGATACACAATTTATACACATTTCAATGATGTCATATGATTAACATGTTGTTTAGCCATCAATAGCCCTTAATAGTCACATGGGAGCTGGATTTTCTGTTTCTGATGCATTACAACAATATTTTCACTTTTGCACGATTATCAAATGCCATCAGAGAAATCGGTGCTTTTTTAGCTCACCTGAGCACGAAGTGCTCAAGGTGAGCTATTGTGGTCACTCACCGTCCGTCCGTCTGTCCGTCCGTCCGTCCGTTCACAATTTCTTTAAACATCTTCTCCTCCTATACCCTTTGGCCAATTTTCACCAAACTTGGCAGGAATGTTCCTTGGGTGACCCTTTTCAAAACTTGTTCGTGAATTTTTGATTTGTCAAAAAATGTGGGCGTGGCAGGGCGGGGTTAATCAGACTTTTAGAGAAATCCTCAAGAAAATTCATTAAAATCACATTATCAGCCATGATGTATCAGGTTTCATGTAATGTAAGCAAAGACCGGGTGATGTTTATAAAAGACCGGTGAAAGATAAACAAGACCGGCGAAAGATAAACAAGACCTCCAGAATGGACCTGCATCTAAAAGTGGGCAAATACAATCTATTTGTTATTGAAGCTTTAATGCCTATGTTGTTGGTACTCATTTGAATAATCTTGATGAGATCGTTCAAATGAATACCAACAGCACTGGGTTTGATAAACATTGAAAGATATTTTACAATTTGAAAAGCCAGTAACCTCTTTTATTTGTTTCTCAATGCTTTAACCCTTTCATGAAAAGGCCTGGTTTTGACACCTTATTATTATTAGAATAGGCTTGGGAAATATTGAGTCAAATGAAGAAAATGTTGATAATCAGCAATGTTCTCCCTTTGCATCAATATTTTATGTGCTATATTGTACACGAATCCTTCCTTTTTCAATATCAATTTTGTCTTCTGCAACTCTTTTCAAATTGGGGTTGTCTGTTCCTTTTCTGTTTGGGAAAGGATTAAGCCCTTTCCCAACCATACACAGGTTTTGCCTGGGAAAATGTTATTGGCCTGGCAAAAGAAGAAAATGCTAATAGCCTGCATTTTCTCCTGCCTCATTATTTTCTTTCCAATTTTGTACATGAATGCAGTCTTACTCAACATTTTGGTTTGTCATTTACAGCAGCATTGAAATCTGCTGCTCTGATGTTATGTTGTTAGCAAAAAATTTAACCAAAATCAAATCCTAATTTTGTTCAATGAATATCGTATTTCCCTATGTTGTGGGTTGATTTATAGGTTACATATCAAAATGATAAAGAGGGCAATGTTTGACAATCTTTTCGCAAATTATAAGGCCTGTCTGTCTGTCCGTCCGTCTGTCCGAAAACTGAAAATGAACACTTAACATTGGCCTTTTTTCCAAAAGTATTTGACATACAAATCTCCAATTTGGTATGTAGCTTTCTTTCAATGATAATATCTGTTCCATGCAATATGACTTTCATCAAGGTCTTGGGTTTACCCTTATCAACCCTTTACACGAAAACTTAACATTTTAGAAAAATGGCCATTTTGGAGGCATTTGTGTTTCACAAACACATCTTGTTATCCCTATGTTGCAGCTTCTTGTGCTTAGCCTGATCGGAACAGAAAGTCCCTAGTTATATGCCTTAACATGTGACAAAATTGCCATTTTCGCTCATGTCATCTTGGTTCAGGTGAGCGAGTTAGGACCATCATGGTCCTCTTGTCTTATTTGCTTTCTCATGTTTCAAAAGATCTATAAATAACTCTTGCTGTTAGCTTTCATGAATCACGGCTGACTTGAATAATTTAAAATGATTTTTATAGAAAATTTCCTCTCTTTTTAGCTCACCTGAGCAACATGCTCAAGGTGAGCTTTTGTGATCACCCTGTGTCCCGCGTGCGTCGTGCGTTGTGCGTCGTGCGTCGGAAGGCGTCAACAATTTCTTTAAACATCTTCTCCTCCTTAACCACTGGGCCAATTCTTACCAAACTTGGCAGGCATGTTCCCTGGGTGACCCTTTTCAAAACTTGTTTTCAAATTTTTGATTCGTCAAAAAATGTGGGCGTGGCAGGGCGGGGCTTATCAGACTTAGAGAAATTGTTACATAATTCTTCAAAAATCTTCTTCTCCTTAACCATTGTGTCAATTTTTACCAAAGTTGGCAGAAATGTTCCTTGGGTGACCCTTTTCAATACTTGTTTTCAAATTTTTGATTCGTCAAAAAATGTGGGCGTGGCAGGGCGGGGCTTATCAGACTTAGAGAAATTGATAAATAATTCTTCAAAAATTTTCTTCTCCCTAACCATAGAGTCAATTTTTACCAAAGTTGGCATAAATGTTCCTTGGGTGACCCTTTTCAAAACTTGTTTTCAAATTTTTGATTCGTCAAAAAATGTGGGCGGGGCAGGGCGGGGCTTATCAGACCTAGAGAAATTGATAAATAATTCTTCAAAAATCTTCTTCTCCCTAACCATAGAGTCAATTTTTACCAAAGTTGGCTTAAATGTTCCTTGGGTGACCCTTTTCAAAACTTGTTTTCAAATTTCTGATTCATCAAAAAATGGGGGCGTGGCAGGGCGGGGCTTATCAGACTTAGAGAAATTGATAAATAATTCTTCAAAAATCACATGTTGATCCAATTTGTACCTATCTTGGCTGTAATGTTTCTTGAGTGACTGTCTTTACTGCCTGTTGATGAATTTTTAATTCGTCAAAAAATGAGGGCGTGGCAGGGCGGGGCTTATCAGACTTAGAGAAATTGTTTAATAATTCTTCAAAAATCTTCTTCTCATTAACCATTGAGTCAATTTTTATCAAACTAGGCAGAAATGTTCCTTGGAGGATCTTTTTCAAAATTTGTTTTCAAATTTTTGATTCATCAAAAAATGTGGGCGTGGCAGGGCGGAGCTTATCAGACTTAGAGAAATTGTTAAATAATTCTTTAAAAATCAAATGTTGATCCAATTTGTACCAATCTTGGCTGGAATGTTTATTGAGTGACCGTCTTTACTGCCTGTTGATGAATTTTTAATTCGTCAAAAAATGAGGGCGTGGCAGGGCAGGGCTTATCAGACTTAGAGAAATTGTTAAATAATTCTTCAAAAATCTTCTTCTCATTAACCATTGAGTCAATTTTTATCAAACTTGGCAGAAAGGTTCCTCGCGTGATCATCAAAATTTATTTTCAAATTTTTGATTCATCAAAAAATGTGGGCGTGGCAGGGCGGAGCTTATCAGACTTAGAGAAATTGTTAAATAATTCTTTAAAAATCAAATGTTGATCCAATTTGTACCAATCTTGGCTGGAATGTTTATTGAGTGACCGTCTTTACTGCCTGTTGATGAATTTTTAATTCGTCAAAAAATGAGGGCGTGGCAGGGCAGGGCTTATCAGACTTAGAGAAATTGTTAAATAATTCTTCAAAAATCTTCTTCTCATTAACCATTGAGTCAATTTTTATCAAACTTGGCAGAAAGGTTCCTCGCGTGATCATCAAAATTTATTTTCAAATTTTTGATTCATCAAAAAATGTGGGCGTGGCAGGGCGGAGCTTATCAGACTTTGAGAAATTGTTAAATAATTCTTTAAAAATCAAATGTTGATCCAATTTGTACCAATCTTGGCTGGAATGTTCCTTGAGTGACTGTCTTTACTGTCTGTTTTCAAATTTTTGATTCGTCAAAAAATGAGGGCGTGGCAGGGTGAGTCATTAGACTTTACTTTTAAGTAATTCTTAAAAAATCATCTTCTCCTTAACCAATGGATCAATTTTTACCAAACTTGGCAGAAATGTTACTTGGATGACCCTTTTCAAAATTTGTTTTCAAATTTTTGATTCGTCAAAAAATGTGGGCGTAGCAGGGCGGGGCTTATCAGAAATCATGAAAAAAATCTTTAAAAATCAACCATTGGTCAAATTTAAATCAAACCTGGCAGATCTGTTTCTTGAGTGACTGTTCTCAATGTGTGTTTATGAATTTTTTGATTTGTCAAAAAATGTAGGCGTGGCAGGGCGGGGCGGGGCTTATCAGACTTGGAGAAGTTATTAAACGAATCCTTGAAAATTTTCTTCTCCTTAACTGTTGGACAAATTATATCAAATTATCCAGGAATGTTCCTTGGGTACCCGTTTTTATTTTTTTTCACAAATTTGTGATTGGTTGAAAATGTGGGCATTGCAGGATGTTTATACGACTAGGAGAAATGACAAGAAAATTCTTTAAAAATCAACTGTTGGACCAATTTGAACCAGGGATGTTGCTTGAGTGACCTTTTTTTTTACAATAATATTGTTTGTGAATTTTTGATTTGTTAAAAAATTTGAGTGTGGCAGGGTAGGGCTTATCAGACTTCAAAAAATCATAAAGAAATTCTTCAAAAATCAACCATGGGGCCAATTTAAACCAAGAGAACAAAGTGCTTATTGAGTTACTCTTTTCAAACACTTGGTTATAAATTTTTGATAGGATAATAAATATTGATGAGGCAAGGAGGGGCTTATCATATTAAGCGTATTAATGCCTGTAATATATCATTCTGATGTTTCAAAATTGTAAATTGTTAATTTTAAAAATTTAATACTGATTATAAAAATCAAACTGAAACAGCACATGATATTCAATTTTAAAGATGTATGCAAATGCTACTACATGCAATATGATTGAATACTAATGTGACTTCATTGTCTTCATTGGAAATTATGAAACTTTATTTACAATAGTTTGATACGACATACATATTTGTTTACAACAAAATTTATATTGTGCACCATCAAATACAGGAAGAACTCAGGTGAGCGATATCAGTGCCTTTCAGGCACTCTTGTTTGTAAAGTAGGTACACCTGGGACAAGATCTAATGTGACCCTAGACAAAAATATTGTAACCAACTTTGAAGTCTACCCCTAAGCAAACTTACATATAAAATTTAAAACCTCAAGGCTGTGTAAAGCTTTACAAAAAGAGCTTATTTTTATTATATGAAATGTTTCCCCTTTTATGCTGCCACAGCAACAAAAGTTTATGACAAAAAGAAATTCTAATACACAGAGCTGTACTCCTTTAACACAAGGATACTTTTTATCAAGTTTCAAAAAGATTTACATATAAGATTGGGAGAAAAAGACTTTTTGAGAAAATGCCAACAGACAGACAGACACACGGACATATGACAGGAAATGACCGAAAAAATGCCTTGCATCTTGAATTGTCCCCTTGAATTGTTAACTAAAATAACCAAAAAAAGTAAACAAAACATTTGAAAAAGGGGGGGGGGATTCCAAAAGCAACATGTTACCGGTTTTATTTTTTCTCAATATTTCACAATAATCGTCAGTATATTTGTGCGGAACTTTTATATAATTTTTGAATCTTGACAAAAACTGGAACCAAAAAAAAAATTAGAACAGAATTTACTTAATTTTTTTTAAAAACAATGAATTTTTGGGCTACCCCCTTACATCAGTTGATATAAAACAATTTTTTGTTCATAATTATATGTATTTTTGTTTCATACAGGATCACGGACTACTGGGCATTATATTTAGAATAAATTATGCGATGAAACTAACAACCAGAACACTTGCACACTGTTTTAATCAGGGTACCCTCTTTTTTCATGGTGAAAACTTAAAATTCCGAGAAAATTATTTCCTGAAATGTGAGATTAGAAACATTTCATGAATATGAATCGTTATCTAGTGTACTAACTTCACGCCAAATTTCATTAAATTCCGAGCGTGGGCAGACTCCCATGTTATTTTTCCTATTCGTGAGACACCCCCTTTGAAGGTTAACACTTTCCCAAACAAGTTCTGGTTTTGATATTCTTTATAGAACAGGTTTGGAAAAAAATTGAGACAAAAGAAAAAAATGCTAATAAGCAGCATTTTTGCCTTTTGCCTCAATATCATCTGTATTATTGTACAGAAATCCTATCTTAGGGAATAATCATAGATGCTAGATAAAGCATATCATACCTCAATCAAAGAATTAAAATTTTCAAATAAAGGTAAGATGCAAGAAACTTTTGTTATGTGGTAATATTTCAACATCAAACAAAACTTGTTAGATTCCTTCATTTCAACTGCTCTTTTTTGCTCTCAACAAAAGCAAACAAAATTTGAAAATGGCACCAGAAGGTTGAAGTGTGCAAAAAATGGTTAACCATAATCACGGTGTATAATCATGTGACTCAGAATTTCCGATAATCTTCAATATCTTTTTTAATAATTGACCAATTTGAATTCGGTTTCAAGTAGAGAATGTTGGAAAATGCCAGGAATAAGCTGGACGTGTTGGATTTTTGAAAAATCAACTGATAAAAAAGTTATTGAAGATAAACAAAATTTTGGTTTATCTTCAATAACTTTTTTATCAGTTGATTTTTCAAAAATCTAACATGTTCATCAAATGCATGACGTCTGTCCACCTTCTCTGCTTCAAACTGAATTCAAATCGTCCCGTATTAACAAAATTATTGAAGATTTTCTGAAATTGTTGCATCACATGATTATCCACCGTGATAATACTGATCCCAACTTGTTGATAAGATTGTTAGGCTGAGAACTAAGGCCAGTGAAAGTTATTAAAAGACTTCCACTTTCAAATGTATCCAATGCTGTATTAATGAATAAATATGGGCATTTGGATCTATCATCTTAATATTATTATTTACTAAACCCTTTCCCAAATGGCAAAATTTTAGGGTGATCCACTTCAAAAACTGCCACAAATGACAAAATGGATGTTATTAAAGATAGGATTTGTGTAAAATATGGCATAGAAAATATTGAGACAAAAGGAGAAACTGCTGGTTATCAGCAGTTTCTTCTTTTGTTTCAATGTTTTCCCAAGCCTATTCTCTTAGGGACGTCAAAACCAGGTCTTGTTTTGGAAAGGGTTAATATTATTATTGACTTGATTGGGTAAAGGACTGCTGTCAAAGGCAAAGAAAGAAAAAAAAAGACAATCGGTCTTCTGGGTTTATATTTTGTATACCAGTACCCCACTGAGCTCTTGTTTCCAATTATCTCCATCTTTTCTTGATTCCTCTAAGGTCTTCATTCCCCACAATGTTTTCCAGCAGACAACAAAATTGAGGTAGATAAAGGTAAGATTAATGTGCAATATGTCACAGAAAGTATTGAGGCAGAGGAAGAAAATGCTACTTTCAGCATTTCTTCTTTTGTCTTATTGTTTTGCTAAGCTTATTTATTAGGGATTCAAAGTCTTGTTTGGAAAAGGATTTATGCGCTTCTTTTCTCTGTTTTCAGCAATGTCAGAAAGAGAGTGGGAGCAAACTTACCATGAAAGATTTGATTGTTCGTCCAATACAGAGAATTCCAAGGGTTGAACTCCTTATACAGGTTTGTTTCTTTTTATGTCTGTCAAAATATTTGAAATTTTTTACAGAAAATGATAAGTTCTGAACAATATTTAGAATGATACTTCTGGAAAAATTAAAGGAATGATAAGCAGCATTTTATCTGTTATCCTAAATATCTTCCAATTTTAAATTAAGATTTATTCATTTTAACCCATCACCACACAGTGATGACTATAGATGCCATACAAGATAAAGGCTTTAGAAACATTGTGGAAAATGAAGAAATTCTTCATTTAACCCTTTCCCAAATGGCAAAATTTTAGGGTAAACCACTTCAAAAACTGACAAAAATGGCAAAATGAAAGGTAATAAAGATAGAATTTGTGGAAAATATGGCATAGAAAATATTGAGACAAAAGGAGAAACTGCTGGTTATCAGCAGTTTCTTCTTTTGTTTCAATATTTTCCCAAGCCTTTTCTATTAGGGACGTCAAAACAATGAAATACCTTACATTTGATATTGCCATCTGCAACACCTTTGAAATTTTACCAGTATAAAATATTGGCATCTGGACAGAGGTCAAGGTGTATATCGTCGGTATAAATGCAAAACCTCATATCTCGTTTTTGGAAAATTTTAAAGGGGAGGGAAAAAAGTGTGATAACTGAAATGTATTACTTGAAATTTGGACATATTGTTTACAAATGATTTGTCATCAATACTGATCAATAAAATATCTTAAAACCTGCAAGAATTGTCTGCAACTGGGCACAGAAGTTTGTACTTTGAAAATCGCGAGAGTCGACATACGAGCTTTGCATTAAAATTTTACACGGACGATATATTGTTGCTTTTCAACAGGTTTTTGTCGAAAAGTATCAATACTTCTTCTTTACTTGCAGAGGTTGCTGGTCAATACTCCAGGAGATCACCCAGATTACGAGCTTCTAAAGGAAGCTGAGACGACGTTACACAATTTTGCCAAAAAGATCGGCCATTTAAACGAGCCCCAGATAGAAGACGGTCAACAGGAGACGTTAAAGAAGCTAGAAATGTTACTTATAACAGATGTGAGTATGAACCCATTATCAGATGACAAACTTTTAGACTTGTCCAATTTGGAAGATGTTGCAGACGACAATTTTAAGTGGAGGAAATTTTACATTTTTTAGCGAGCCGGGACTTTATGTCGGGGGAGCTAATGTTACAGCCCTAGTGTCGGCGTCGCGTCCCGTCCCCTCCCGTTGCGTCACGTTGCATCTTCACTTGAAAAACTTTAACCTGGTATATATCTCAGGCACTATAAGAGATGCAGCCTTGATATTTCACATATGGATACTGTTCGCCATGATATTTCATTTGAGACCAAGACCTTTGACCTAGTGACCTTGACCTTGGAGTTTGACCTACATTGTACTTTTAAAAAAAGTGTTAACCTGGCCTATTTCTCATGCACTGCTAGAGATAGAACCTTGATATTTCACATATGGATACCTCATGCCATGACCTTGACCTTGAGACCATGACCTTTGACCTAGTGACCTTGACCTTGGACTTCTTCTTTTGGGACAAGCTCTCATATAGGCGAGCTATGTTGTCCGCGGACAACTTTTGTTCCAGATCCCACTAAATTATGTATTAACTTAAGAACCGTTTGACCTAGGATCAAGTTGCCCTTGGCCCAAGGAGGTGCTCGATTGTTTTGGGGTCACATATGTTTAAGGTCAAGGTCACAATCGGACTTGTTTAATATCCATTTCCATGCTGCAACTGATGAATCTTTTGACATATAGCACTTTTTCGTTGACAAGGCTCTATTAATGGGTATTTGTCCACTTTGCGACATTTCTTGTTCAATTCTGAGAGTCCAAACCTGTGATTATTTTGGAAATGGTAAAACTGTGCTATTTCCTAGGCATGAAATGCTGTAAAGGTTACCCTAACCTGTCCGTATAGATTATAGAAGACATGTTTTATGTCCCATTTATGTCAGGTTGAGCGGTCATTGCCCTTATTTATGGACCTAGTTGGTAGTGACTAGTGCAAAACTGTTTTAAGTATGCATACACAGGGTTCTCTGCAGAATATTTTGAAGCTGTAGTGGCATTGGTAAACCTTGAATATACAATGTGTTCATGCAAATAACTGTGAATAAAAACATAATGGGATAAGAAGAAATTGCTCAATTTGAGCAATTTCTGCTTTTCCCATTATGCTTTTATACAGAATAAGTACATTTTAGTTTATAAGAATGCACCATTTATCAGTTTTTGACATGAACTAATTCTAAATGTCTCTTTTTGGTGATCATTTTGAAGAAATTAAGCTGTGGGGTACTTTTGAAGCTGTAGGGGCATTACACTGATTTACATGAAGCTGTAGTGGGACCAATACAGCTTAATGGGCTGGGGAGAACACTGATACATACTTGTATGTTTTAATTAACCCATTACCAAACAGCAAAGTTTTAGACATGGTCAAAATTCAAAGATGTTTCATATGACTATCAGAATCTTTTAGAGTGAATGAAGTTTTACATTTATTTATATTTCTGGGTAAATTCACTGTGGAAAATGAAGAAATTGCTTTCAAAATGAATTTTGAAAAAAAAAAATATATCCCTATTATCTGTAAACCTGTATAGATACAACAGTTTTGCACAAACTTTCAACTTACATGAACAGAGCAATAGATAAGAGGGGGGAGGAGACAATATTGATGAGTATCCACAAAATAGGGCTTCATGAACAATTAACCCTTTGGCATACAAGACTAGCTTTTGACGTCCCTGGAGGAGAGAGGGTCAGAAAACATAGAAAGAAACATGAACATCAATTTTGTCGTCTGCAGCAGCTTTCAAGTTGGGTTACTGTACATTTTTAGCTCGACTTTTCGAAAAAATGAGAGCTTATACTGTCACCCGGGCGTTGGCGTTGCAACAAAGGATAAATTTTTTTCAAACATCAATAACTTCCATACTATCAAAGGGATTCAACCCAAACTTGGAATACTTATTCACCATCACACCCTCTGCCTTACTACCAGGGCCCATGACCCTGGCTCCACTATATTTGGAGTTATGCCCCCTTTATACTAAGCAACTTAGAAAGTCGTGCGCGCTGTCTTCGGACAGCTTTTGTTGGTATTTGGGAAAGGGTTAATGAAATATTGCTTTTTGAAAAGTCATTACCCCCCTCCTATCTGTAACACTGTACCAAGTTTGACACATCAAATATGACAGGAGGTCTTGTAAGCAGGATCTTTTATTAGCTTTTGTCTTGTTCTGAAGATGTAATTGTATAACTCTTTGCTACTTTCATTCTTTTTCTCTCTCAAACACTTCTCTTTGTCCTCTGCCAATTAATCTCATGAGCTAATTTATCGTGGACAAAACATTTGGATGAGATGCATAGCATCATTAACCCTTTCCCAAACGACAAAATTTAAGTGTGCTTCAATTTATAAGATGCTGCAGACAACAAAATGGACAAAATTAAAGACAGGAATTGTGTACAATATAGCACAAAACATTGAGACAAAAGGAGAAACAGTAGTTTCTTCTTTTATTTCAATGTTTTCACAAGCCATCTCTATAAGGGACATCAAAACCAGGTCTTGTTTGGGAAAGGGTTAATTGCTCATTAATTGCATTAGATTTAGTCTCTTTGGTTATTTTGAAAAATGATAGGAAGGCATAGTTTAGTATGTTAGCTTTTTCTATATGGAAAAAAGAAATTGAACGTCATTTAGATGGGAAGATTTGGTTCAGTAGAACACGCTGGACTTGTAACACAGAGATCGCTGGTTTGATTTCCAGCCATTCCAGTCTTTTGGATGAGGCTTTAATCCGATCCATTTAATTAAAAAACACACTGTATGTTTCTGTTTTTGCAGCTAGCTGTACAAGACAGGTACTACCTCAGGCATGATATGGTCCAAATTTTGGTGAGTACTTTGTCAATTTGTTCATGTACCATATAAGGGGTCTTTTTTGCTGGGCTGAAGTTGCGATTTCTTTTTGAAAGTGCAAGAATTGATGATATTCTGATTGCTAAATGAGCAAAAATGGTATATTTCAGGATAACTACAGTCCAGTCACAATACTATGGCCCATGTTTACAAATTTTACCTATGTAAACAAGGGAAAAAGCATTGATAATTTTCATACAATTTTGCATGCATAGGTTCAAAACTTGCAGGTGTGGGACACCTGCAAGATTTGAACCATTACATGCAAAATTAATGTAGTTTGGAGTTTGATACTGTGTTGTATACATAGCTTAAGTTTTGTTAATATGGGCCATAATTTCATGACCAGATTATATAAGAGAATTTATGGCTGACTTATGATAAAAAAATGATCTTTTTAACCCATCACACTGCTTATTTGGCTTTAGTTTAAGTAGTTGTTGCGAAACTCTGCCAAATTAGTTTCAGCGCTTGAAATTGCATTGACCATATTACCTTGTGCTATGTATTTCAAGGTAGAATACCCATAATGTGGTCATTTTGAGATTCGCTAATGTTCACTTTATCACATTACGGAAATTTTACCTTAATTTATCCTAAAAGCACACACTATTGCTATTCCAGGCTTACCTATTGAACTATTGCTTTATTGCTTATTCAACGTTTCATTCGAATGATGGTTTTTAGCTCCACTGGCCTTCAGGCCAGCGGGCTATTGTCATGGCGCTGTGTCCGTCGTGCGTGCGTGCGTCCGTCCGTGTGTCCGGTCGTCAACTTTTTCTTTAAAAATCTTCTCCTCAGAAACTACTGGATGGATTTTAATCAAACTTCACAGGAATGATCCTTGGGTGATCCTCTATCAGATTCCTTCAATTAATGCTGATTGAAACAGAAAGTCTGGAGTTATCTGCCCTTGAATTAAAAAATTGCTGTTTTGACTTTGTTTAGCACTTACAAATGTCGACCAATAAAGACAAAACTTGGTCAAAATGTTGGTGACAATAAGATCTTGACTGAGTGCAATTTTCAGCTGGATCTGAATTTTGTTTCATGAGTTATGTGCCCTTGAAATTGACAAAATTGTCATTTTCGGCTCGGTTTTTACTTTGTTTCACTCTAGCAATTACAAATATCGACCAATCAAGACAAAAATTTAATTGAATGTTGATGACAATAAGATCTTGCCTCGGAATAATTTTCAGCTTGATCTGAATTTTATATCATGAGTTATGTGCCCTTGAAATAGACAAAATTGTCATTTTCGGCTTTATTTTGACTTTGTTTTCACTCTAGCAACTACAAATATTGACCTATCAAGACAGGACATTGACACAATATTTGTGAACATAAGTTCTTGCCAGAGTGTAATTTTCAGCTTAATCTGAATTCTACATCATGATTTATGTCCCCTTGAAATTGACAAAATTACCATTTTTGACCTTTTTTGTACTCAAACAGCCATAAATATCTCCCAATCAATATGAAACTTTCACATAATCTTACCGGCCAAAAGATCTTGCATGGATATAATTTTCAGCATCATCTTAATCTTAAATCCTGTTTTATGTGCCCTAGAATTTGACAAAATTGCTATTTTCAACTTTGTTTTTACTCTCTGTATATCTACAAATATTGAACAAGCACTTCAAAACTTAAATATGATGTAGACGAAGTTAAGATCTTGCATCAGTTTGATTCTTAACTTGATAGGAAGATAAATCCTCAGTTATATGCCTTTCAATTTGAAAAAAATGCTAATTGTGACTTTGCTTTCACTATCTAATCAACACTTGGATTAGATATTAAAAGAATCTCAGGCCTGTGGAGTGATTCAATACCTTCAGGTCTTCTAGTAGTTCTTGCTTCAGCCAAAATTAATGCCCTTGGATATATAGAAATGTGGATCTAGATCAGCCTGAGTATAGAAGCATTTCATGGTGGACTCAAATGCCATTTTTAGGTTATTTTGAATCTGTTTACTGAACCTTGAAAGCTCAGTCGTTAATGTTTGAGTCTGTCAATGCCGAGGTCATGTGTTCAAATTCCTGTTTTGCCAATATCCTTTCTGACATTTGACATGTCATTAATTTTGTCTCTTACCAATAGATATGACCATCTTAGTCAGAGAGCAGCTAAAGACCCTGATTGGATATTGTGCTGCAATAAGACCATGCTGTTAAATTCCATTCATTTAATGATTGCCTTTACAATGTTAAAGGTCAAAAATAAATGCTCAAGAAAAATAAAGTACAAAAACAAGTAAAATTTCTTGAGCTATTTCTTGATATTATTTGTAATAGGGAGGAGATGCACTATGGAGTAGGAATCTTCTTTCACTGGTGAGGGTTGAGCAACTTGTGCAAAAATAAGAAAACAAAAAAATGAGCATTCAACCCTTTCCCATCCAAGACCTGACTCTGATGTCCTTAAAAGGAAAGTCTTGAAAAAAATCGAGGCAAAAGAACAAATGCTGAAAACAAGCACTTTGTTGTTTTGTCTGAATACTTTCTTTGCTATATTGTTCATGAATTTTTATCTTCATCAACATCCATTCTGTCACTCGCAGCGGCTGTCAAAATCGTCCGGTATAACATTTTGTCCTTCGGGAAAGGGTTAAGCAAGTTTTATTCAGATTAGAGATCAGTTGGTTAGACAACTAACAAGAAAAATGGTTCTTGATAATATTTTTGCACAATTTTGCTCAATAAAGAATTTGAAATTGTTCACCTGTTTTGTTATTTCTCACTATGTATTTATAACATGGTCATTTCTTAATCATAGTTTCTTTAATGTTGAAAATACATGTCATTTATGAGCGTAGCTTTGATTGTAGTTTTATTTTGAGTGTTTTAAAGAAGAAACTTGCAAATATTTCTGATGAAAGAAAGGTTTTATTATTTAGATTCTTCTTATGATTTTGACTTATAAAGCTTAAGATGATATATCTTGGGAAAAGAAAAACAAAAAGCCAGTATAATGTAAATGTGACATAATCTAGTAGAAAATGTTTTTCATCAAAATTCGTGTTCAACCAGTCTTATTAAAAGTATTTTATCCCCTAAAAGAAAAGCATTATTGTTGGAAAAGAGAAAATTGGTGTTAGAAAACATTTCTTTTCTCAATATTTTCCACTTTACAATTTATTCTGATTCCAATTAAAGAATGAGCCACTTTACTTTTAACCTTGAACCAATATACTGATTTTACAATCAGTTGCTGTTTTTCCCTTTGTGATTTTCAATAACTGTACATTGTGTTCTTTCCAATTGCAATACTAACTGGACAACAATTTCTTTGAAATGACAGGACTTTGCTATTGAAAGAAACCTTGACGTATTATATAATTACATAAAATCCAATTGCAACTAGGAAGTTATTTGTTATTATGAATATAGCAATAAAATAGAATATCGTCGTTGTAAATGCAAAACCTCGTATCTCGTTTTCGGAAAATTTTAAAGGGGAGGGAATAAAGTGTAATAACTTTTCCCAAACTGAAATGTTTTACTTGAAATTTGGAAATATAGTTCATAAATAATGTATCATTGATACTGATCGGTAAAAATATCTCAAAACCTGCAAGAATTGTCTAAATTGAACACACAAGTTTGTACTTTGAAAATCGCTAGAACCAACATACGAGGTTTTGCATTTACACCGACGATATACTGTTAATTTGTATATGGTTGTTTCATTTCAATGTTGAGAGATATGTTTCACTATTACTTTCACAATTTCATTTAGTCTCCACCAGATTCTGCATGGTAATCATCAAGCGAATAGTTGTTCCAGTTCTGTTTTACTGTGTTCATGTTAATGAATTAGTTAAAACCTTTTCCCACACAGGGACACCATTTGACGCCCCTTCAAGATAAGGGGTCTAGAAAACTTTTTGGAAAATAAAGAAATTGCTTGTGACAAGCAATTTCTTCATTTCCCACAATTTTTTCTACCCTAAAAGACCAAAAAATGTAGATCCACTTGAAATTGTTGTCTGCAACATCTTTGAATTTGGACCAGTCTAAAATTTCGTTGTTTGGGAAAAGGTTAATGCATTACCAAATGATGATTCCCATGTATAGCCATATCCGGCCGCTGCAAATACCCTTACTGACGAAAATGCCACCCATCAAAGGTTTGATATCGTGAACCTTTGTGGGGGAGCAGCTGTAGGCTCAGTAAGGGTGTTGTGATAGTACAAGTATGAGAAACAACAGGAATCCATGGTTAGGTGCTCCAGCCGCCGTGATATGACCTTAGAAGTTGAAAAGGGCGTAAAATCCCAATAAACCAATCCATGTATAGCCATGTTTCCAATAAAGTGTTTATTCTGTCTGCCTGAAAAAATAATCACATGCATATTTTATTTTACAAGACCACTGTCAGACAAGATCAAGATAAAATATGGAAGTTAACTTGATGAAAAAAATGTTGTTACTGGCATTATGATCAAAATAACTGTTTCATTCTTATTCGATTTTGCTTCAAATGGAAGGCAAAAAGGTAATGATTCCATAGTTGCTTTCAGTTTGTTTAACTTTTAATTATCTGTAGATTTTTTTTCGTTTTTATACGCCCGAAGGGTCGTATTATGTTATGGCCCCGCTCGTCTGTCTGTCCGTCCGTCCGTCCGTCCGTCTGTCCGTTAGCAATTTCTTGTGTGCGCAACTCCTACAGTTTTGATCGGAATTTGATCAAACTTGCCACAATGAATCTCCATGGTGTCTAGTTGTGCATCCCGCTTACGGAATTTAATTAACTCTTTTCATTCTTGAATTATCTGCCCTTGAATTAAAAAAATGCCCATTTTCTTGTGTGCACAACTCCTCCTACAGTTTTGAACAGAATTTGATCAAACTTGCCACAATGAATCTCCATGGTGTCTAGTTGTGCACACCGCTTACGGAATTTAGATAACTGTTTTCGTTCTTGAATTATCTGCCCTTGAGTTTAAGAAAAAATGCCCATTTTCTCAAAAATGTCCATTTTCTCCTGTGTGCAACTCTATAGTTTCAACCAAAATTTAATCAAACTAGCCACAATGAATCTCTATGGTGTCTTGTTGTGCAAACAAAAGCTTTTGATAACTTTTCATGTTTGAATTAACTGCCCTTGAATCGAAAAAATGGCCAATTTTACTGACAAGCCCCTCTCGGGCGTATATGCGCCGCTTTGCGAAGCTCTTGTTCTACATCATATTGTCCCAAGAAATATTGTCAGTACTTTCAGTATGCCAATGTTATAATTCCACTTCCAGAATTGTCAATGAAATAGCTGTTCAATAATGAAATGAAACTGCTTATTAGTATAGGGAAAGGCTAAAGTCTTATGTATATGAATAAGTTGGTATAGGACATTCTTCGATATATTTATGATTGAATGAATCTTTGAATTTGTGTAGTTTGATTGACATTTTATGAAATGGAAAAACAATTTGAGTGCTCCAACTAGAGAGCAGCTGACAATCTAAATGGACATTGATAAAGAAAAGATTCTTTTACAATTTAGAGCAGAAAATGTTGAGGCATAAAAGGAAGAAAATGCTGGTCATCTTTTGCATGTATATTTTCCCAAACTATACATATTAAAGACCAGGGGCCTATTTCATCAAAACATTTAAAACACATTTTTGACTTACCGCTGTCTAAAAATAACAGTGAAAACAACAACCGCATAAAGCAGGTCTTGATAGATTGGTGATACACATTTCTTGTCCTAAACATGTCGTAAGTCAACGGTAACACAAAAATATGTCTTAAATGTTTAGATGAAATTGGCCCCAGATTATGTTGGGGAAGGGTTAACAGCAGTGATTGTCCATGCCCTTTGATAATGGTATGTCACTGATATAATTGTGACTCGTTATGCTAAAAGGGACCTTATCGGAACTACACAAATCCCAATTTTGATAAACTTGTCAGACCCAGCACAGGTCAACCAGATCCCGTATGCGAAAAATAAATATATAGTAAGATAGGGAAAATATTCCGGATTTAGAAAATTACATAACAATGAAAAGTGTCGGCCCTAGTCTGGCTGCACGGACTGCGCAGACTGACTAGGGTCGATATTTTTCACACATACGATAAGGTCCCTTTTAGTGTGACAGGTCACATTTGTATAATTTCCTTGTCTGATTTCAGAACAAGAAGGACCAGTGTTGTATATGGATGTTCTCTGACCTCATCATTATAAGCAGTGTCAGACGACGTAGCGGGCCAGTCACAAGAAAAGTATCCATTATATTGTAAGTTTTAATTTATACAAAGGTCAGTGGTCATGGTCAAAGGCTGTAGTTATAGTGCAGTTAATAGTGCATCAGACTCTCAATCATGAGGTCCTGGGTTCGATGGCTGGCCGCATCAAATATCCTTTCAGACAAAATTGTCTCCCTCCAATGGTTTCATAATCGTTTGCCTATCCCATTACCAAACGACAAAATTTTAGATCGGCTCAAATTCAAAGATGTTGCAGACGACAATTTTAAGCGAATGAAATATAGCAAATATTGGGCTTTTGGGGTAGAAAATATTGTGGGAAATGAAGAAATTGCTTTTCACAAGCAATTTCTTCATTTTCCACAATGTTTTCCAAAGCCTTTTTCTTTAGGGGAGTCAAAAGGAGTTAATGTGTGGTAATGGGCTATGTTGCATTGTGGCTGGAACCTTTGTAAGGATGTTTCGGTTGTACTGGTAGGAGAAAGTACAGGAATCCATAGTTAGGTGCTCCAGTCGCAGTGATATTACCATAGCAGTTAAAAAAGGCATTTAACCTTAATCAATCAATAGTAAAGGTGAAATACAAAAGCCATACCAAAGATTGTTTTGAAAAAAAAAAATCAAGGTGAAGGGCATTGGTGTTTCACAAGCACATTGTGCTCCAATTTATATTTGTTGTACAAAGATATTTTTACTATAAGTTTAAAGCATTGAATAAAATTTCATGGAAGATGGAGAAATGGCTTTTTATACTTTGAGATTCATAGTTGTATTTGTGTTTTGTTTCAGAAAATCCCCAACAGGCCAAGACTTTGCAGAAAACATCAAACAAAAAGTGTGGTTACGAGTGGGTTTGGATGATATTGAGATTGTTAAAAGTAAGAAAAATTCAAGTATTTCTGTTCAGGGGATTGCATTATGATATTCTTGAAAGTTCTGTTGATATAGTTTCTTTTTTGAATTTGTATGCTTTACATTTGTCACTATTATAGTTTTCGTGGATATGAAGTAGCGTTAACACAAGTTGTCTAAGCTTACTGACTTTTTTTGGTCTTGTTTGGGATAGGGTTATAAAGCCATATTAGAAAATACTTTACCTGCAATTTTGTTTACAGGTCAAGGATCTCTGAAGAGAACCACAACTCTTGACAAAGAGCAGGTAGAAGAGGATGTGGATTTGTTGGAACATATACAAGATCTCAGTAATAAGCTCAACTGTAACCACAATGTAAGTGTTCAGGTTAAATATTTCCTAAACAAGACCTTAATATGATTAGTTTTGGAAAACATTGAGACAAAAGAAGAAAATGCTGATCATCAGCATTTTCTCCTTTTGTCTCAATATTTTCTGAGCTCTATTTATCACAAATCCTACCTTTGTCAAGACTTATTTTAATGTAGTCTAAGATCAGACTGCAAGAATTTGCAGGCTGAACTTTGTCTACTCTGACTATAAGAAGATTACGGTTTGTTAGAATATATACAAGGTCTCAGCAATAAGCTCAACTGTAACCATAATGTAAGTGAAACTATGTGGATTAGGGTCTATATCCCATATTTGTCAATTTAGGTAGTTCAGATGGTAACATCAGGGACTCTCAATCCAGAGATCATGGTTTTGAATCTGGCTTGGCAATATGCCTTCTGATATTTGAAAAAAAAGTAATTTAAGAAACAATTTTATCTAAATTGTTTTGTTGTACATTTAACCCTTTCCCAAACGGCAAAATTTTAGGGTGATCCACTTTGAAAGTTGCTGCAGACAACAAAAATGGTGATAATAAAGACATGATTTGTGTAAAATATGGCACAGAAAATATTGAGACAAAAGGAGAAACTGCTGGTTATCAGCAGTTTCTTCTTTTGTTTCAATGTTTTCCCAAGCATTTTCTATTACGGACGTCAAAACCAGGTCTTGTTTGGGAAAGGGTTAAGGCAGTCCACTCCTATTGAGATTAATGCAACGTCAGAATTATTAGGACGACGCCTTTAACATTTGGCGGTGGAATTTTTATGAAGTCACGCATATAGGTTTGGATGTGTAACGAAAAATTATGACGTCGTTTGAATCCCGTTAGGGGTTGACTACCATAGGCTTGTTGATGTATTGGCTTAATAATAGAACTGAATAAGATAACTTTTTGGATATATCTTTAATTTTGATTTGATCTTTGAAAAATGATCTTCAGGAGATTCAGCTTCTTTTTCACATAAACAGATAAATGTCATGAAATATATATTTTCCTCAGGCTTTAGATGAGATTCTTCGAGATATGGACACGTCCTTGAAAAAACAGTTGATAGAGCATGACTTGAGAACTTCATTGTTAGATACACAGAAAATGGAGCTACTCGTTACTACTCAGTAAGTACAAATCTACTCAATATTTTGTGCTATATCAGTCAAGGGAAGAAGCAGTGTTATATAATACTGTTTAAGTGATATCTAATTCTAAGTATGTAACCTTTTTGGTAAATACACTCTCAGTGTTCTGGCGAGTCCACGATTCCGCCACATTCTCGCATGAAAAAAGTAAATGCTGCATAGAATTTTGTCAAGATGCGATTTCTGTCGCATGAAAATAACAAGATCAATTTTTGTTTTTAATGGCTGCTGACAAATTTTACTGTACTCGAAATCGAAAGTAAAAGGAGAAATCCAAACTAGATCATTTCATTATTTCCTACCCAGAATTCAATTTGCAGGCCCCAAATGAGCATAAGACTGAACGCTCTGTAATTTTATATCAATCTACAGTTGCGCACTACTGAAATTCCGGGGGCCTTTTGTTTATAAGTCTGGTTTGGTTAGTAATTTCATCGCGGAGTGCTAGTTAATTGACCAACATTACAGATTGAATTGAAATAATTTCATTTAACCCATTCCCACACAATGACGCCTTTTGACGACTTTCAAGTAAAGGGCCTGGGAAAACATCATGGAAAATGAAGAAATTGCTTGTGACAAGCAATTTCTTCATTTCCCACAATTTTTTCTACCCCAAACAACCCAAAAAGAGCAAAAAATAATCCACTTGTCGTCTGCATGATCTTCGAATTTGGAACAGCCCAAAATTTTGTTGTTCGATAATGGGTTAACCTAAACTGATTTTTAAACTGATAATAGCCGTGTGCGATTTAGGCCGGTAGAGCTCTTCCAGAAGAGAGTGGTTCCCGCCTCTGATACACTACGTAGTAGAAAAAAATACCACGTAGTGTATCAGAGGCGGGAACCAGACTGCATCTTCTTCTTCCAGAAGACAACTTCTGGCCTAAATCGCACGCGGCTCACAAGAAATACACATACACATTAAGAATTTGAAATAATTTGACAACAGCATTTTTAGATTCTGTGTTTGCATCCTGGGACCGGTGTGTTGAGCGCTACAATTAGCTCAATTGGCTTATCTTTTTATTTGTGTCTATCATTATCAAAGCGATCAAATTGCTGAACGTCGGGAACGTCAATATTTACTTAAAATCGAACACACCTGCAAACACAGAATCTAAAAATGCTGTTGTCAGATTCTTTTCCACCAAATAAAAAGAAGACAACCAAGAATATCCTGAGTTATTTCAGTAAATCTTTAGATGCACAGTGAAATCCGATCCTTGAAAATTCAAACCAAACAAATGAACTCATGTCTGGCCCTTCGTCAGCAGAAAATCATGTTGATGAAAGACAGGATCTATTGTCTGCTTTGTCATAACTTCGTAAATTTCATGCCTGTATGACCACCAAAATTAAATAGGGACAACTTATTTTTCGTGGACAAAGTCTGTTAGCTGAGTGTCTCAAGAAAACATCGCAGAAGTGGGGCCATTACAATGTACATGTATAGATCTTCTATGTAGATGTCTCGGGTTAATTTTGGTGCACAGGAGTTTAATAAAAGTTATCACTTTGGATTTAAAAGGTGTCCCCTAGTTTGTTCAAAATGTCCCCAACTTTTGAGTAGCCATGAGACATTTGTCCCATACTTTTTTCTACCTCACCAAAACACTGCACTCTAATGCCTCTTGTTTACAAATAGCCTTATATTCATCATGGATTCTTTTACATTATCTTTTGATTTTAAAAAATACCTGTCTTTTTCAATTTACAGAGAAGGTGTTTTGAATCTGGAGGTGAATTTTAACTCGTCTGAGAAGAGAGCCAATTGGGAGACCACATTCCTTGATGCCAAACAGAAGTTGTGTAAGTTGTCCTGGATCCCAGAGCACTGGCACTAAATCTGAATATATTAAACTATTTGTGACCCGTCACGCTAAAAGGGACCTTATCCGAATACCCAAAATCCAAATTTTGACAAACTTGTCAGACTCGGTACAGGTCAACCAGATCCCGTATGTGAAAAACGAATATATAGTAAGATAGGGAAAACATTCCAGATTTAGAAATTTACATACAAGTGAAAAGTGTCGACCCTAGTCTGGCTGCGCTGACTGCGCAGACTGACTAGGGTCAATATTTTTCACACACCCAATAAGGTCCCTTTTAGCGTGACGGGTCATATTTGCATATTAATCATATTATTTCTAGAAACAATGACCTATATGAGTAGTACAAGATCGAGCAAATTTCTTCATTTCCTACATTGCTTTCCATCCAAAAGGACCTTTCAATGTGAAATTCCATTCACTTGAAATTGTATCTGAATTTGGCAGGTCCGAAAATTTGCCATCTGGTAATAGGTTAATCATTTTTAGCTCACCTGAGCATGAAGTGCTCGAGGGGAGCTATTGTGGTCACTCACCGTCCGTCTGTCCGTCTGTCTGTCTGTCCGTCCGTCCGTCCGTCCGTCAACAATTTCTTCAAACATCTTCTTCTCCAAAACTAACAGGCCAATTTTGACCAAACTTGGCAGGAATGTTCCTTGAGTGACCCTTCTCAAACTTGTTCGCGGATTTTTGATTCGTCAAAAAATGTGGGCGTGGCAGGGTGGGGCTTATCGCACTTAGAGAAATCCTAAGAAAATTCTTTAAAAATCAACCATTGTTCCAATTTGAACCAAACTTGGCAGAATTGTTCCTTGGGTGACCCTTCTCAAAACTTGTTCTCAGATTTTTGATTCATCAAAAACGTGGCCGTGGCAGGGAGAAAGGGGCTTATCAGACTTAGAAAAATCATAAGAAAATTCTTTAAAAATCAACCATTGGGCCAATTTGAACCAGACTTTGCAGGGATGTGCCTTAAGCCATTCTTTTTAAAATTTGTTTACAAATATTTTCATTTGTAAAAAATTGTGGCCGTGGCAGGGAGAAAGGGGCTTATCAGACTTAGAGAAATCATAAGAAAATTCTTTAAAAATTAACCATTGGGCCTATTTGAAGCAGACTTTGCAGGAATGTTCTTTGAGCCTCTCTTTTCAAAATTGATTCACAAATTTTTACATTTGTCAAAAAATGAGGGCGTGGTAGGGAGGGGGGCTTATCAGCCTTAGAGAAATCCTAAGAAAATTCTTTAAAAATCAACCAATGGGCCAATTTGAACCAAACTTTGCAGAATTGTTCCTTGAGTGACCCTCTTCAACATTTGTTCATAAATCTATAGTTTCGTCAAAAGATGTGGGTGTGGCAGGGCGGGGCTTATCTAACCAAGAGGAATTGTTAAAAAATTCTTCAAAAATCTTCTTCTCCTTAACCATAGGGCCAATTAAAACCAAATTTGGCAGGAATGTTCCTTGGGTGACCCTTCTTAAGATTTGTTCGCAGATTTTTTATTCATCCAAAATTGTGGGCGTGGCAGGTCAGCATTTACTGGACTTGGAGAAATCCTAAGAAAATTCTTTAAAAATCAACCATTGGCCCAATTTGAAGCAAACTTTACAGAAATGTTCCTTGAGTGACCCTTTTCAAAATATGTTGGCAAATTTTGTATTGGTAAAAAAAAAGTGGGCATGGCAGGGCGTGGCTTATCAGACTAAAGAGAAATCATAAGAAAATTCTTTAAAAATCAAGCATAGGGTCAATTTGAAACAAATTTGGCAACGATGTTCCTTGAGTGACCCTTTTCAAAATTTGTTTGCAAATTTTTGATTCGTCAAAAAAAGTAGGCGTGTCTTAAAATTCTTTCAGTTGAGCGATATAGGGCCATTCTGGCCCTCTTGTTGTTTATTCTATAAATATTATATTTGAAATTTGTACAACAAAAATCATGTATTTGACAAGTAAACAATTTCTCAAACCTTTCCCAAACAAGACCTGGTTTTGGCGTCCCTTATGGAAAAGCTTGGGAAAACATTGAGACAAAAGAAGAAAATGCTGATAGCCAGCATTTTCACCTTTTGTCTAAATATTGTTATACTCCCCGAAAAAATTTCTTTGGAGCACATAGTCTCCATGCTGTTTGTCCGTCCATTCGTTTGTTCGTCCGTCCGTCTGTCCACAGCCATATCTCAGCAACCATTGGACCAAATTCAATGAAACTTCACATGTGAACTCCCTAGGATAATCCATAGGGGCTTTTTTCAAGTTTCTTAATTTGAGGCTGTGTCATGGATAAAGGGGCCTTAATGTAAAAAATAGATTTTCTCTAATTTCTCTTCATCCAATGGGCAGAATTTAATGAAATTTTGTACTTATGTGATAAATGAGATGTTCTAGACCATATTCTATAAATAATGTGTGTACAAAAATCCGTCATGGGAAAAGGGAGCTTAATGTATGATAGTTTTTATTTTGTAACAAACACTTATTCGGGGAGCATAATCCGTCTACAACGGCTATTGTCTTGGCTACATTCTACACAGACTCCTTCTTTATTAACATGTTTTTTTACCAATTACAACTTTCCAGTCAGAGCATCCTGAATCTTTAGTAACTGTTTGGGAAAGGGTTAAATACATACTAATGAACAAAACATCAAATGATTATTACGTTTGTTTATTTTCAGCCTTATTGTCAGACAAAAGGGCACCTGACTTTTTCCAAGCATTACCAATTACCAAAACTAGAGCGGGCATGCAGGTAATCACAAGATTTTAGTTTGTTAATATCTCTTTCCATACTTATTTTTTTCTTATCAACTAGGGCCGCGGCCATAGCGCAGTTGGAAACACATCAGACTCACTTTTACGGGGTTCCTGGTTTGATTCCTGGGCACAGCAAATATTCTTTCTGACAGAATTGTCTCCCATCAATGGTTTGATAATTGTTAACCTATGTGTGCGAGCAGCTGGAAGCTTGGTAAGGATGTAGTACTGGTATAAGAAAGTACAGGAATCTATGGTTAAGTTATCAGTGATATGACTATATAGCAGTTGAAAGTGGCATTTAACCCCAATCAATCAAATCAACAAATTTTACTTCAGCTGGCTTGTCAAAAGTTGCTTGTATTACTCAATATTTGTTTTGAAGTTAATGACGATATGATATAACCCATAATCATCCATTAACGCTTGTTGACGCCCTACAAGATAAAGGCTATGGAAAACATTGTAGAAAATGAAGAAATTGCTTGTGACAAGCAATTTCTTCATTTCCTACGTTTTCTACCCAGTATTACCAAAAATGTCAAATTTCATTCACTTGTAATTGTTGTCTACAACATCTTTGAATTTGGACAGATCTAAACTTTGCCAAATGGTTATGATTTAATTCTTGTTCCAGTTTTCCTGTGCATCGCCCATTGATGGTTTCAACAACAGTGGACATCGCGATGTGTGGGTGTGTAACAGCGATGGTTACGTTGGTCACATGTGTTTGTTGAGTTTACAACCAGAGCCAATCGTAACTCTCAACACGCCAGTCCCAGGATGTAATGCTAGAATACTGTGTATAGGAGCTGTACCCGCTCATGCGAGTCCTAGACGGTAAAATTTGATCTTTTCCTGCAATGTTTCATTTATGTTTGAACCCATTACCACACAATGATTCTATTTGACTTCCTATAAGATTACTTTGGAAAACATTGTGAAAAATGAAGAAATTGCTTGTGACAAGCAATTTCTTCATTTCCCACAATGTTTTTTACACTGAAAGACCAAAAAATGTAAAAATTCGTTGAAATGAAATTGTCGTCTGCAACACCTTTCCAGTTTACAACCAGAGCCAATCATACCACTCAACACGCCGGTCCCAGGATGCAATGCTAGAATACTGTGTATCGGAGCTGTACCCGCTCATGCTAGTCCTAGAAGGTAAAATTTGACCTTTTCCTGCAATGTTTCATTTATGTTTTAACCCATTACCACACATTGACTCTATTTGACTTCCCTGTAAGATTACTTTGGAAAACATTGTGAAAAATGAAGAAATTGCTTGTGACAAGCAATTTCTTCATTTCCCACAATGTTTTCTATACTGAAAGACCAAAAAATGTAAAAATTCATTGAAATCAAATTGTCGTCTGTAACACCATTGAGTTTACAACCAGAGCCAATCGTAACGCTCAACACTGCCGTCCCAGGATGCAACGCTAGAATACTGTGTATCGGAGCTGTACCCGCACATGCTAGTCCTAGAAGGTAAAGTATGCTCTATTACTGCAATGCTTAATTCATAATCTAATAATGCAAGAATATTCCTGCTCATGCTTCTCTTAGCCAGTGTGTGGAATTATGTCTCTGCAAACAAATTTTGAGGGAGAAGGGGGGGTATATAGGAGTCATGGTATTTGTCTGTCCATTAGTCCACATTTCTCTTGAGCATAACTCCTCCTAAATTGATGAACACATTTTCATGAAAATTGACATGAACAATCAACATTACATGGATGTGGGCACATAGGGATTTCTTTGCTGTTTAGGTCATCAAAATAGGAAGATATTTTGATTTTGTTACTCAAACAAGGTACTGGACTTTAAATTTGCGATCCGCGTTGGAGGAGGCTATTAGTCCGCTCAAGAACAGTTCTGGTTGTATTTCATTTTGATTTGCCATTTTCTGTTAAAGCTAGGTCAAACTTCACAATTTCATAAAAAGAAATGCAGAATATAAAGATCATTTATTATAGAAATACTAGTGCAAAATTTAATAAAGATGGAGTGATATGGAAAACAAACTGGACTGTGTTGTATTCTAACACATGTTATTGCACTTTTCAGAAAAAGTAGTGCCAAACATTATAAAGGTCCACCATCACCACAGACGGATGGCCCTCGTATAAGTATAGAAGAGGTGGATAGTGCAATAACGGAGGAAGATATGGGTCAGCCTGGTGACGGTGAAATCCCCGACACCGTCAGTGAGGAGGGGTACCAGTCAGACTCGTCATCCAGCGATGATACCGACGATGAAATTATCTCTACGCAAAAATTATATGTTGATGGTAAACATCATTTTACTATTTGTCTTTGAAAGGCAGAAATATTTCAGCTGAGGTAAAAACTAAGGTACTTTAGATATTTATTGATGATGAAATTATCTCTATGCAAAAATTATATGTTGATGGTATGTAATCTACTTTCTTATTGGCTGATTTTAAAGGCTTCAATTCATCTTTAAACTTTTCATTCACAATCCCCCAAAACTACACTGTATTTCAAATAAATTTCATAAAGATCTTGCTTTTGTGATGCTGTACAAGACGTCTTTTTTGGGGAGATATAATTCATTGTTACAAAGTTTGTATAAAAATGTCAAGGGTTACAAATGATTACATTTACATTTTCAGATTTTGATGTAAAGCGTTCCCAATATTCCAGTATAGCTCAAGGCAGCCCTGATTCCTTCGCTACATCTGGGAATTGGACCCAGGACCCACACAAGTCTACAATGTGGCTAGGCACTGAAGATGGATGGTAAATATTAGTACATCTATGATATTAATGATAATATTAGTGTTATTAGCTCACCTGAGCATGAAGTGCTCAAGGTGAGCTATTGTGGTCGCTTTTTGTCCGTCGGCGTCCGTCCGTCCGTCCGTCCGTCTGTTCACATTTTGTTGTTACCACTTTAGCACCCACAAATATTGACCAATCTTAAGCAAACTTGGTCAAAACATGTATGACCATAAGTTCTCCAATGAGTTCGATTTTGAGTCAGATCGGACTAGGAAGTCCAGAGTTATGTGCCCTTGAACATAAAAAATGGCTAGTTTTGACTTTGTTACCACTCTAGCATCTACAAATATTGGCCAATCTTAACCAAACTTGGTCAAAACATGTATGACAATAAGTTCTTGGATGAGTTCGATTTTGGGTCAGATTGGATCAGGAAGTCCGGAGTTATGTGCCCTTGAATATAAAAAATCGCTAGTTTTGACTTTGTTACCACTCTAGCATTTACAAATATAGACCAATCTTGACCAAACTTGGTCAAATCATGTATGACAATAAGCTCTTGGACGAGTTTGGTTTTAGGTCAGATTGGATCAGGAAGTCTGGAGTTATACACCCTTGAATATCAAAAATAGCTAGTTTCGACTTTGTTACCACTCTAGCATCTACAAATATTGACCAATCAAGACAAAACTTTGCTAGAATGTTGGTAACCATAGAATAATGAATGATTTTGATTTTCACTGTCATTGAAGTAGGAAGTCTTGAGTTATGTGCCCTTGAATATGATAAATTTGCCGTTTTCGGCTTTGTTTACCCTTTAGCATCTACATTTATTGACCAATCAAGACAAAACTTGGCAACAATGTTGGTAACCATAAGATACTGCATGAGTTAAATTTTCAGCTTGATCGGACCAGAAAAATTAGAGTTATTGGCCCTTGAATTTCACAAAATTGCTGTTTTCGACTTTATTTTCACTCTAAAAAACACAAATATTGACCAATCAAGACACAACTTGGTCACAATGTTGGTGACCATGAGATCTTATATTAATTATATATTATTATCTTAAAAATTTCATTTTTCATATTGATCAGACGAGAAAAACCAGAGTTGTGTGCCCTTGATGGTGACAAAATTGCCTATTTCGTTTTTAATTTCACTCAAACAGCAATAAATATTGACCAATCAAAAAAATAACTTGGACATAAGGTTGATGAGAATATCATTATCAGAACAGAGTTATGTGCCCTGGATTATGACAAAATTGAAGTTTTTTATCGACTTAGTTTTCACTTTAACAGCCACAAATATTGATCATTAAAGATTAAGAATGCTGTTTGCAGCTGGATCATAATCTTGCATCTTAAGTTTCGTGTTCTTGTCTTAGAGATACCTAGGTCATGTAAAAGGTGGGTCTTGTTCTGCATGGAGAAAGTTTCAAACTCCTATCAGGTGAGCGATCCAGGGCTATCTTGGCCCTCTTGTTTTAAAGGCCATATTGTTCACAATTTTATCATTCTCCTCCTCTTTTTATACACCCAAAGGGTCGTATTATGCTGTGGCCCCGGTCGTCCGTCTGTGTGTCTGTGTGTCTGTTTGTCGCTTTGCAATTAATCTTGTGTGGGCAACTCCTCCTACAGCTTCAATGGGAATTTGATCAAACTTGCCACAATGAATCCTCCATGGTGTTTAGTCGTGCACACCACTTACAGAATTCAGATAACTCTCTTCCTTCTTGAATAATCTGCCCTTGAATTGAGAAAAATTGTTTATTTTCTTGTATGTGCAATTCCTCCTACAGTTTCAACTGAAATTTTATCAAACTTACCACAATGAATCTCCATGGTGTGTAGTTCTTACACCAGTAACAGAATTTAGATAACTCTTTTTGTTCCTGAATTATCTGCGCTTGAATTGAAGAATTGCCTATTGTGTGTGCAACTCCTACAGTTTTAACTGGAATTTGTAAACCACAATGAATCTCCATGTTGTCTAGTTGTAAACACTACTAGTACAAGTTTACAAATTTCTGAAAACTCTTTGTTCTTGAATTATCTGCTCTTGAATTGAAAGACACTAGCCAATTTATACTTACAAGCCCATGCAATGGCGCCTATATGCACTGCTCCGCGAAGCTCTTGTTTATTCTTTGCCTACATCTGGGAATTTCATGCTGTACCCTCACTATGACTAGTTTTATCCCTTTCCAAAACAAGCTCTGGTTTTCACGAGCCTAATAGAAAAGCCTTGGGATAACATTCAGCATTTTCTCTGTATGCCTCAATATTTTCCATGCTAAATCGTACACAAAATCAATCTTTATCAATATCAATTATTCAGCACCTTTTGATTAATGGAACACCCTAAATCTTGATGTTTTAGAAAGGGTTAATGTCCCCTTAATGGCTGAATATTCTTGTTGAGCTTTATAGGATCTCATATTTATGTGAAGGGGGGTTTGAATATACATGTAGGGGGTTTGTTTTCTGAGCCGAGCCCCTATAGCTCTGTCAGTTACATCAGAGTCTGTCAATCCAGGGGTCGCGAGTTCGAACACCGGCTCGGCCAGTATCCATTCTGACATTTGACAAAAGTCATTTGTCTCTCACCAATGGGTGTGAATCGTCTATGTGAGATAGCAGCTGGAGGCTCGGTTTTGATATTGTGGTAGTACTGGTGAGAGAAATACCAGGAACCCATGGTTAGGTGCTCCAGCTGCCGCGATATGACCATAGCAGTTGAAAACAGTTTAAAACTCAATAAAGTCAAAGTCGTTTTCTGAGTATTTACACAATTTTGACTAATTTTCTGTGTGAAAAGGAAATAACCAGGTTACAGAGGTGATTCATTTGAAACATCTCTCCACCCCGACCCTCATCCAGAACCCCCTCTTGATCTGCCTCTGTTGATGTATATATGTAAATGTATTTGATGATCATTTTCTCTCTTTTATTTTGCAGTATCCATATATTCCAATGTACAGACAATATCAAAACAACCAAGAACAAGTTAAAAATACAGCTGGGGTATCCTGTATTTTGTATTGTGTAAGTAGCTGATTATTTTATGTACGTGATTGGTGAACTGCATTGGTTAATATACGAGGGGTGATCCAAAAGTTCGTAAACTGGGTAAATAAAACTTCCGGAGTGTTTACTATCAAAACAAAAGTTATACATTTTTTAAATGTGACATCTGTACAATAAATGTGGAAAGTTTCAATTGTGTACATAAAACAGTTATTGCTCAGTGACAAATTTTAGACACAGACCATGCGCGGGGCGGGGGAGCAAGAACGTCAAAAGCGACGTCAATTTAACGCGATTGTAAACCCTTCTATTCAAAGTGCTTATTTACTGTCATACAATTCTGTGTCCGAGGTATAAATGTGCTGAAAGTGTTGTCAAGCAATTTTAGAATCGAAATGATGAATGTTTCTCTGCCTGGATGTTTTAAGATCAATATACTATCAAAGCGGAACATATCACTGTGTACCCCAGTTCTGACGCCGTGAACCGGGTTGTGGCCCTTTGCAGAAATATCTTGGCATTCCTTTTCCTCTATTGAAGTCCGAATCTTGGGTGTCACATAAACATAATTTCTCTACAGCACCATATTCTTGTTCTCTTCAACATTTTAAATGTCTGCGTTGGTGTATGATCAAAATCGTGACAGAATTTTATAATTGAACGACATTCAAATTTCGTTGTTGACATCATATCGCTTTTTCACTAATTTGTTCTATCTTATAAAAATGTGGTGTGTTCATAACAACTTTTGCATCAACGTATGTAACTTGGTGTCACTACGTAAAACTAGCGTAATAACATTTTTCACCCAAAAATTTCCACAGAAATTTAAGAAAATTTGATTAATTTAACGTTCATGTATCATTTTTGTTGCTCCCCCACCTAGGCGTACACACGTTACTATGGTAACGCAGTTTACGGCCGCTATAACTTTTTTGTTAACCTTATAATTTTTTATGCCGTCTTTAGATAATGAACTACGTTATTACCAAATTATTCACTGATCAAGCATACGATAAGGAAGTTATGGGTTCATTTGACGAACTTTTGGATCACCCCTCGTAGAGCGGGGTAACATAATTCCGAACAGCGTTTAAATCCGAACAATATTTTTGACATCTCACAACATCACAAAAATGCACTCAAATGACTCAGAGACCTCTTTTTTCATGACGCATATGTCATACTCTCCCTTTCTGACTATTTTGGGTCTAGTTATGATGTCGGCGGCCGAAATAAATGCCAAAGTTTGAAATCAACTCTGTAGGCAAGTAAAATTATGCATGAAACGATTCCACCTCGGACGTTTCGTAAGGTTTTCATTGTCAACGGCCACACTATTTTTCCTACCCAAATAACTTTTAATGGTGAATAAATGATGATTTACCATGCTAGATTGTGTTTTAGGGGCTAGAATGTATCTAAGTATCAGAAAGTTGGGGTTCGGATTTAAAACCACAGATTTTGTGCGGTGGTTTTATTTCCGAACAATCATTTCAAAATGCTAATTCTGTTCACTTAATATCAATTTAGCGAGAACTCACAGACAGCAAAATACCTGTTTTATGATATTTGCCACTTGGGATAGTACTTTTTCACATTTTAAAAGGTTCAGGGAGGGTTTGTGCATTTACAGAACTCTTAGAATTGCGGCTTGGGTGTTCGGTAATAGGTACATCCTTGATCTGATTTGTAAATTTACTTTTTTCATTGATATCCGCGACCTGTTATTAATTATAATGTTAGTTAAGGATAGTTTTAAGGGTGGTAAATATCATGAAAGAAGTTTGCATGTCTTTCCTTGGTTATTTAAAAGAAATCTTGTTAATGTTCGGAATAAGAACCACTTGTATTCGGATTTACAACCACCGTTCGGAATTGCAATCGTACACCCCATGACTTTCACAGCGAATATCTACCATAATAAAACTCACATTGGTCTCGATATATGACGAAATGACGTCATATACATTGACGTTGCCATAGGCGACAAAAAATTCGGCGAGGGTGGTTGTATTTGCGAACTACTAAAATAGTGGCTTAGGTGTTCGGTAATAGGTACACCCGCTCTAATGTTTATAATTTCAATCCTATGTCTTAAAAATTTTGTACATAGACACAAATGCATGCAGCAAAATAATTGCTGTCAATAGAAAGAAATAAGTATATAAGAGTACAGAAAATTGTGGGAAAGAGAGAAATTGCTGATTTGCAATTTCCATGCTTATTATCAGCATTTCTTCATTCTTTCTATGTTTTCTCAAGCTATCTATACTAGGGAAATCGGTATTGTCTGGGAAAGGGTTAATGAATTAGCTGTTATGGAAGCATTAGTCTTTCCAAAAGGCATTTAATTCTGCAGATTCAAGAGATTTAAAAGGTTACATTTTCCTGACTCTAATAAATCATTGTTACCCTTAATTTCCAGTTACCTAGACAACAAAGTGTTTGTTTCCTTATCCAACGGTGATCTCTTGGTATACAGACGGGACACAAGTAAGTGGATGTCTCAATCAACCCTTTTTTATATGACAAAAATTTAGACTCTTCCATTTTGAAAGTGCCATTGCCATAGCTCAGTTGGTAGTGCATCTGCCTCTCACTCAAGAGGTCCAGGGTTCGATCCCTGGCTGCGGCAAATATCCTTTCTGACAAAAATGTCTCCCACAAATGGTTTGGTATTGTTAACCTATGTGGGCAAGGAACTGGAGGCTTGGTTAGGGTGTTGTGGTAGTACTGGTATGAGAAACAACAAGAATCCATGGCAAGGTGCTCCAGCCGCCATGATATGACCATAGCAGTTGAAAAAGGCATAAACTCCCAATAAACCATCCAATTTAACACAAACGACAAAAAGGATATTGGTTAAGATAGGATTTGTGTACAATGCATTCCAGAAAATTTTGAGGCTAAAGATGAAAATGCTGGTCATCAGCATTTTCATCCCTTGTTTCAAGGTTTTCCCAAAATATTTTCTTTTATGCATGTCAAAACCAGATTTAGTTTGGGAAAGCACTTAAGGGCTAGTTTCATGAATAGCCAAAATTCTTTGCATTATATGTTCTTAACACTTATCAAATCCATTGTAAGCATTTTCTGGATCCCTTCATTGTTCCAGAAAAACAACCCAAATCCTCTTTGTTCTAGAGTGGCAAATTTTGACTGTTTATAGCGTAAAAACGTCACCCACAAAATTATGTTCTCATGCATAGTACACCTTGAATTTTTGAGTAATTTCTTCTTTTCCCTGTTTGTATTCGCAAACTGTTTCTACTAGGGTCCTTTGAATTTTCAACTAAAACAACATTTAGCTAACCTTCATATTGTTGTTTTCATAAAAAATCTCATTACTGCAGCTTAAAAAAAGCTGCAGTTATGAGGTTTTTTGTTGAAAAGCAGCTAAATTTTGTATGTATAATATTCTACTTTAGATGGGATATGGGACACGGAGAACCCCTATACTCGTGCAATAGGCAACGTTACAGCCCCCATTGTTAAAATGCTCCCGGTGGCAGGGAAATTGTGGTGCGGACGACAAAACAATATTTGTGTCATCAATCCCCTTACTCTTAATATTGAGGTAAGTGTTAGTTATATTTTATATGCCCCCATATCAAAAGATCGAGGGCATATTGTTTTACTCGTGTCAGTCGGTCTGCGTGTCTGTCTGAAAAGTTAACATTGGCCATTTCGGGAGCATTCCTGTTTCACAAACACATCTTGTTTGCAATAGAAATTCTTTAATTAAAAGTTTACCTGAAGAAAAAATGGATGAAAATACAGGATTTTCCCTGGGCATAAGAATTAAGGCGTCATTGTGACCCCTTGTCTTCAAAATTGGTGTCATTTCTCCCATTTTATAAATGCCTTATGGAATATTAGAATTCGAGTTACTTGCAAAAATCTGAGTTTTAAATCTTGTGTCATTAATGACCCTCAGGTAAATTTCAAAAGGGTCATTTGTTCTGAAATTGTGACATTGATATGCGATTTGTGGGTCATGGAAAACTCTGAAAAAATATGCGCATTGTTCTAAGTTTTTTTATTGGCTTTACAATGTAGCATAGATCAGATTTTGCTGTTTCTCCTTTTCAGACAACATTTCCAGTACATCAGGACAGTAATCGCTGTGTACAATGTATAGTGAGCGCAGGTCAAGGTGTATGGATCGCTTCACAACAAACATTCAAAAACCCCTTCCCAAACGACAAAAGGACCTCTATGGATAAGGCGAGAGATCTCCCTAAAAGGCTCAGCGCGATGGGTCAATTTTCAAAACTAACAAATTGAGAAACAAAATTAAGCTTTATGGTTAGGAAGATAAATAAATGAAATGAATACATTTTTTTGCCATTTATAAAGTTCTATAGGTGCAGATAACTCTTGATTTTTGTGCCCACCTAAATAGTTTCATTTTCTTATATTACCGATATTCATAGATGTAAAATGTAGTTTCTTTTTGTTTTATTTCCAATTTATTTTCTACAGATACAATGGTAAACGGTGTTGACATCATATGGCAGCTTTGGTTTTGTCCGTATTGCGCATGCGCATCATTGAAACAACTTTAAAAGCGCACGTTCCCGCCAAAAACTGAGGAATACTTACCTTCCATGGACTGGTGAACATCGTTCCACCCCTTGACCCAGCTTCCCATTGACATATGTTATGTCACTTGACCATATGCTTCCTTGGTAAAAAGGATTTCCTGGGTCACGGGGTGGAACATACTTTTATACTAAAAATAGTGGTCATATACCAATTGCCATATTTTTGGCGGGAAGATTTTGCCTTTAAACTCGTTTCAGTGATGCGCATGCGCATTAAGGACAAAACGAAAACAGGTATATGATTTCAACACCAATTGTCCTTACATTTACAGAAAAAATCTTGCTAATAAAATCATAGAAAACTTAATTCTGGTTAAATGAATACCGGTGGGGTAAGAAAATGTAATTTTGGGGGTAGGTACAGAAACCAAGAGTTATCTGTACATGTCGAATCATTTTGATTGAACAAAATCACTTTTTATAGGATTTAGGTATCCATCTAACAATATAGCTCAAAATAATCATCATTTTGCATGTTTTGAAAATTGACTTTTCCATTAGAGCCTTTTAGGGAGATTTCTCGCCTTATCCATAGAGGTCCTTTTAGGATGTTCCAATTTGAAAGCTGCTGCAGACGACAAAGTAAATAATCACAAAAGGCCAAAATGTTTATGTTATAGCCAAGAAAATATGGAGGCAAAAGGAGAAACTGCTGGTTATCAGCAGTTTCTTCTTTAGTCTCTATGTTTTCCAAAGCCGTTTCTTTTAGGGACGTCACAACCAGGTCTTGTTTGGGAAAGGGTGTAATTTGCTGTTTCTCCTTTTCAGACAACATTTCCAGTACATCAGGACAGTAATCGCTGTGTACAATGTATAGTGAGCGCAGGTCAAGGTGTATGGATCGCTTCACAACAAACATTCAAAAACCCCTTCCCAAACGACAAAATTTTAAGCTGTTCCAATTTAAAAGCTGCTGCAGACAACAAAGTAAATAATCACAAAAGGCCAAAATGTTTATGTTATAGCCAAGAAAATATGGAGGCAAAAGGAGAAACTTCTGGTTATCAGCAGTTTCTTCTTTAGTCTCTATGTTTTCCAAAGCCGTTTCTTTTAGGGACGTCACAACCAGGTCTTGTTTGGGAAAGGGTGTAATTTGCTGTTTCTCCTTTTCAGACAACATTTCCAGTACATCAGGACAGTAATCGCTGTGTACAATGTATAGTGAGCGCAGGTCAAGGTGTATGGATCGCTTCACAACAAACATTCAAAAACCCCTTCCCAAACGACAAAATTTTAAGCTGTTCCAATTTAAAAGCTGCTGCAGACAACAAAGTAAATAATCACAAAAGGCCAAAATGTTTATGTTATAGCCAAGAAAATATGGAGGCAAAAGGAGAAACTGCTGGTTATCAGCAGTTTCTTCTTTAGTCTCTATGTTTTCCAAAGCCGTTTCTTTTAGGGACGTCACAACCTGGTCTTGTTTGGGAAAGGGTGTAATTTGCTGTTTCTCCTTTTCAGACAACATTTCCAGTACATCAGGACAGTAATCGCTGTGTACAATGTATAGTGAGCGCAGGTCAAGGTGTATGGATCGCTTCACAACAAACATTCAAAAACCCCTTCCCAAACAACAAAATTTTAGGATGTTCCAATTTGAAAGCTGCTGCAGACGACAAAGTAAATAATCACAAAAGGCCAAAATGTTTATGTTATAGCCAAGAAAATATGGAGGCAAAAGGAGAAACTGCTGGTTATCAGCAGTTTCTTCTTTAGTCTCTATGTTTTCCAAAGCCGTTTCTTTTAGGGACGTCACAACCAGGTCTTGTTTGGGAAAGGGTTTAATTTGCTGTTTCTCCTTTTCAGACAACATTTCCAGTACATCAGGACAGTAATCGCTGTGTACAGTGTATAGTGAGTGCTGGTCAGGGTGTATGGATCGCTTCACAACAAACATTCAAAGTTGTATTGTATCATGCAACAACATTTGAATTCTTAATGGAAGTGAATATCTCGCAGGCAGTTAATCAAAAACTACAATGTAAGAGTAATTTTAACCCTTTCCCAAACAACAGAATTTTAAAGTGGTTTGATTCAAAAGCTGCTGCAGACGACAAAATGGGTGGTAATCAAGGTTAGATTTGTGTACAATAGAGCTTAGAAAATATTGAGGCAAAAGGAGAAAGTGCTGGTTATCAGCACTTTCTTCTTTTGCCTCAATGTTTTCCAAAGTCTCATCTATTAGGGACATCAAAACAAGGTCTTGTTTTGGTAAGGGTTAAATGATTTTTCCACCCCAGTAAATTGGTAAACAGCATGTTGCATACAAGCTTCGCAATTAAGGGCGCACAATTTGTCTCTGGTGACTTGATTTTTCCTGCTGAATAAATTAACACATCGTCCATGGGTTAGTTAAAATTGTCACAACATAGAGTTTGTTTTAATTCTCGATTAACCTGTCTGTATTAAAAAAAGCAAAAAAAAAAAAGAATTATAAACCAAAGATCTCAAAGGATTATGCTTACAATTTAATTTCGATCAAGTTTAAAGTATATTTTGCTCATCAAGAAATACTACCTCATTTTCTTTTACTATTCACACCTTTGAAAGAATCAAATTGATACTTTCATTTGAACATTTGTGTTTAAATATTTCAGCGGCTGATGATATTATACGTCAACACAAGGCAGCTTGTTTACGAATCACATCCCTCCTGGTGTGTAAGGACCTACTCTGGGTAGGGACCAGTGCAGGGGTCATACTTACTATACCGATGCCAAAAATAACCTCGACTACCACACGGGGTTCTCTCACAGTGCCAAATGTTACAGGTAATATTACTAAAGAGTAAAACTTAAGCCCTTTTCCAAACAACAAAATTTAAAGGAGGTCCACAGATGGCAAAATAAATCATATCAAACCTAAAACTTGTGTATGTTATAAGCATAGAAAAATTGAGGCAAAAGGAGAAAATGCTGATGATCAGCATTTTTAGGTCACCTGACCGAAGGTCATGGTGACCTATTGCGACCGTGTTTCGTCTGTCGTCGTGCGTCGTCCGTCGTCCGTCGTCCGTCGTGCGTTAACTTTTAACATTTTCGACTTCTTCTTGAGAACCATTGGATGGATTACAACCAAACTTGGCATGGAGCATCCCCATGGGAAGCCGCTTCAGATTTGTACGAATCATGGAGTTATCTCCCTTTGGGGCCCCATAAAGGGCCAAAAAGGGGTTAAATAGGGTACATCTTAAAAAATCTTCTTCTCATGAACCGGCTGTTGGATTTGATTTACATTTGGTATTTAGAGTCTTTAGGGCAAGGACAACAAAGTTTGTACAAGAGAAAAAAATCTGCCCATAAAAGGCCGTGCTGGGGATGGGGGATGGGAGGGGGGTCGCGTTATTAGTTAACTTAACATTTTCGACTTCTTCTTAAGAACCATTGGATGGATTACAACCAAACTTCGCAGGGAGCATTCCCATGGGAAGCCGCTTCAAATTTGTACGAATCATGGAGTTATCTCCCTTTGGGGTCTCATAAGGGGCCAAAAAGGGGGTAAATAGGGTACATCTTAAAAAATCTTCTACTCATGAACCGGCTGTTGGATTTGATTCACATTTGGTATTTAGAGTCTTCAGGGCAAGGACAACAAAGTTTGTACAAGAGAAAAAAATCCGTCCTGAAATGGCCGTGCTGGGGATGGGGGATGGGAGGGGGGGGGGGGTCGTGGTATTAGTTAACTTAACATTTTCGACTTCTTATTAAGAACCATTGGACGGATTTCAACCAAACTTGGCAGGAAGCATCCAAATAGGAAGCCGCTTCAGATTTTGTACAAATCATGGAGTTCTCTCCCTTTGGGGTCCCATAAAGGGCCAAAAAGGGGGTAAATTGGGTACATCTTAAAAAATCTTCTACTCATGAACCAGCTGTTGCATTGGATACACATGTGGAAGTTAAAGTCTTTAGGGCAAGGACTACAAAGTTTGTTCAAGAGAAAAAAAAACCGCCAATAAATGGCCGTGCTGCGGATGGGGGATGGGAGGGGTTCGCGTTATTACTTTGAACATTGTCTACTTCTTTTTGAGAACCATTGGACAGATTTCTACCAGACTTGGCAGGAAGCATTCCAATGGGAAGCCGCTTCAGATTTTTACAAATCATGGAGTTATCTCCCTTTGGGGCCCCAAAAGGTGCCAGAAGGGGGTAAATAGGGTACATATTAAGAAATGTTCTATTGTTGGATTGAATTCACATTTGGTATTTGAGTCTTTAAATAAGTTTGTACAAGAGAAAAAAAGACTGTCAAAGAAATGGTAAGCTGGGGGGTTGCGCTTTTTGTTAACTTAACATTTTCCTTTAATGTTTCTGCTCATTTGATTCAGGTGACCGATAAGGCCCTCTGGGCCTCTTGTCTTCTTTTGCATCAATGTTTTCCTAAGCCATTTGTATCAGGTATGTTAACACCAGGTTTTGGTTTAGAAAAGGTAACTATATTGATGCCAAAAATAACCTCGACTACCACTTGGGGTTCTTTCACAGTGCCAAATGTTACAGGTAATCATCTTGAAAAATGTGAGGGTGGTAATGCAACATTATTCAAATGTGACCCATCATGCTTAAAGGATCCTTATATGGAGTCTTTAATACCAAATTCCTAGAGACGGGCCAGACCCAGCAGATGTCAACCATATGTCGTTTTTGGAAAATTAAAATATTGTAAGATAGAGAAAATATTCTATACTCAAAAAATTACCTCAGGGTGAAATGTTTTGATTCTAGTCAGTCTGTTCAGACTGATTGGGGTCTATATTTTTCACTCTTCTGATTAGCGCGACTGGTCACAAATGTAAAACTTTAATGTTTTGTGCTTCCATTTTGAAAAGTTAAAATATCTGTGTCTCTGTCTGTCTCAGATAGCAGCTGTCTGTCTGTCCATCCATAAAAGTAAGATTGTCATATTAATAAAACTCTTACTGGAACATCCAATCAGTTCAAATTTAATTAATTCAATGACAAATAAAAAGGCCATGATATGATTTATGAAGTAGATATTCTCTTCCTCATCCCAAATACCTAAGAAACTTGGCTAATATTTAGTGTGACAGCATTTCTTATAAATGTGACCTGTCACATTAAAAAGGACCTTCTGGGAAGTTAATTAACCCTTTCCCAAACGGCAAATTTTCAAAATTTCCATTTCAAAAGCTGCTGCAGAAGACAAATGGACCTTGTTTAAGACAGAATTTGTGTAAAATATAACACAGAAAATATTGAGACAAAAGAAGAAACTGCTGGTTATCAGCAGTTTCTTCTTTTGTCTCAATGTTTTCCCAAGCCAATTCTATAAGGGACGTCAAAACTCGGTCTTGTTTGGGAAAAGGTTAAAGCAAATTTTAAGAAACAGATCAGTCTGCATAGACTGACTAGGGTTGATTCTTTTCACTTTTCCCAGAAGGACCCTTTTAACCTAATAGGTCAAAAATATATATCATATGCTGCCAAGATGGAGGCCATCTTTTTCGGTCAGTGTCAAGGAACCCATTCCCACACATTGACTCATTGACTCCACAAAAGATATAAGATTTCGACAACATTGTGGAAAATGAAGAAATTTCCTACAATGTTTTTTCTAATACCAATAAAATTAACTTTCATTCACTTGAAATTGTCGTCTGCAACACCTTTGAATTTGGACTAGTCTATAATTTTGTTGTTTGATAACAGAGGTGCGGTCTTTAGAGCGAGATTTTTTAAGATTTCTTAAGGTGTTTTGGATAAAGCATTTTTAAGACCAAGCTGTTCCGAATGCTCTCCATATTTATACAAATGACGTCATCATGACGTCATATGTATAAAGTATGGAGCATTTGGAACACCGCGGTTTATGAATTATGGAGTGTTCTGAACAACTCAGTCAAATCTCTTTTATATTGTTTGTACAGAGTTGACCGAGGGGTTCCCCACGAAGTATAGGGTAATGGCGCCTCCCGTTGAGCATCTTAAAAATCTTGCTCGAAAGAACACTTTATACTAAAATATCTTAAGAAATCTTAAGATATCTCAAGAAATCTCGCTCTAAAGAATGCACCCCAGGTGAATGTCAAGGTCAAGTGTCAGCTAACTCTTCTTTTGCTTTTCAGGTCTAGTGTTCGGTCACACGGGCCATGTTCGATTTTTAACATGTGTTGAACTCTCAAACACAAATGTGTCGCCATTGTTACAAGGAATGAATTCTCAAGTATCAGACTCCACCAATAATAATACAAACAATAATAGAGACTCAGATCAGCCTGCTCCACATGAGCATCATGCTCGACGGTCGTCAGTCGCGACGATGACACAGACGTTAGCAACACGAATGTTAGTGATAAGTGGTGGTGATGGGTATGAGGATTTTAGAAATAATGTTGCGAATGAATCAGCGGGAAAAGATGACAGTACGAATCATTTGTTATTGTGGCAAGTTTGATGAAAGTTGGATCAGGGGTGGAATTCACCAACCAATTCCAAGTTTACCTTTAGAATTACACAACAATCCATCTGATTGGCCGAGACATATGTCTCGTCCAATCAGATGGATTGTTATGTAATTTTACTTTAAACAATCAATTTAGATGTTAGTGAATATGACCCCGGGTGTGTGGTGAATTAAGTCTAGTAGTATGTGTGCTGAAATATTGTGCCAAAATACCTTAACCTTTTCTCTAACAAGGCCTGGCTTTGAAAGTCCTAATGGGGTCACTTTGGAGAACTTTGAGGGAAAAGAAGAAATTCTGTTTGTCAGCATTTTCTTCTGTTTTCTTCTCTCATTGTTTTCAAAAGTTTTATACCTTTGGTTGACAAAGCCATTGTTTTATTGGGAAGTGGTTAAAAGCTATAGTGAACTTTGTGGTCTTACAGTAATGGAAATCTTTGAACAAGTGAATAAAATCTTGTTGCTTTTCTTCAAAAACGTCATAATTTTAGCTTGTTTTAAGCTGTAGTTACAAGGTTTTGAAGAAAAACAGCAATTGGCTTTAATGACATTACAGATTTATTAGTACGAAATTGTGGAAAAAGAGGGGATAATGTTACTTAATAAATTTTCTGCTTTTTAGCTCACCTGAGCACGAAGTGCTCAAGGTGAGCTATTGTGGTCACTCAATGTCCGTCGTCCGTCCGTCCGTCCGTCAGTCCGTCCGTCTGTCCATTTGTCTGTCAACAATTTGGTGTTAACACTCTAGCATCCACAAAAGTTGGCCAATCTTGATCAAACTTGGTCAAAGCAAGTATGGTCATAAGTTCTCGGATGAGTTCGATTATGGGCCTGATCGGACCAGAAAGTGCGGAGTTATCTGCCCTTGGATGTCAAAAATAGCTAGTTTTGACTTTGTTTACACTCTAGCATCTACACTTATTATTGATCAATCAAGACAAAATTTGAACATAATGTTGGGAACCATAAGATCTTGCATGAGTTGAATTTTCAGTCTGATCTGAACAGAAAGACGAGAGTTATGTGCCCTTGAGTCCGACAAAATTGCCATTTTCGGCAGTTTTCAGCCTTGTTTACACTCTAGAATCTACAATTATTGACAAATCAAGACAAAATTCAAAGAAAATGTTTGGGACCATAAGATCTTGGATGAGTTCAATTTTCAGTGTGATTTGAACAGAATGTCCAGAGTTACATGCCCTTGAATTTGACAAATTTGCTATTTTCGGCTGGTTTCGACCTTGTTAACACTCTAGAATCTACAATTATTAATCAATCAATACAAAACTTGGATACAATGTTGGGGACCACAAGATCTCACATGAGTTTGATTTTCAGCCTGATCTAAACAGAAAGTCCAGAGTTACATGCCCTTGAATTTGATAAAATTGCCATTTTCGGCTGGTTTCGACCTAGTTAACACTCTAAAATCTACAATTATTAATCAATCAAGACAAAACTTGGACACAATCTTTGGAATCATAAGATCTCGGATGAGTTTGATTTTCAGTCTGATCTGATCAGAAAGTCGAGAGTTATGTGCCCTTGAATTTGACCATAATGCCTTTTTTGACTGTTTTCGACCTTGTTTACGCTCTAGAATCTACAATTATTGACCAATCAAGACCAATTTTGGATACAATGTTGGAGACCATAATATCTCGGATGCGTTAGATTTTTCAGTCTGATCTGACCAGAAAGTCAAGAGTTATGTGCCCTTGAATTTGATAAAATTGCCATTTTCGGCTGTTTTCGACCTTGTTTACACTCTAGAATCTACAATTATTAATCAATAAATACAAAACTTTGACATAATGTTTTGGACCATAAGATCTCAGATGAGTTCGATTTTCAGTTTGATCTAATCAGGAAGTCGAGAGTTATGTGCCCTTGAATTTGAAAAAAACCTGCTGTTTTCGGCTGCTTTCGACCTTGTTTATACTCTTCTAGAATCTACAATTGTTTATCAATCAAGACAAAACTTGGACAACAATGTTCACAGTTGGGCACCATAAGATCTCGTATAAGTTGGATTTGCACACGTCATTGACCATAAGTTCGTTCTCAGTCTTAAAGTCATAAATATTAATTGAATTGAACAAAAGTGTTGCTCATATCATTTTGGTTCAGGTGAGCGATATAGGACCATCATGGTCCTCTTGTTCTATCCTAGCTTCTGGTTTGAATTTATCTTCAATACATGTTAAATTTCAATTCTGTGGGTGGAAAAATGTAGCTTCCTTTGTAATTTCATTGCTGGTCAATGAAATGTGTAAACTCTTTCCTAATATATACATAGTGTTGAGGAAATTTAGCAAATATTTATGGGAATAAAATGTTTACATGCTTGTAATTAATTCTCCAATGGTCACAGTGTATAATCATGTGACTAAGAATTTCCGATAATCTTCATCAACTTTGTCAATACTTGACCAATTTGAATTCGGTTTGAAGCAGAGAAGGAGGAAAAATGTCAGGAATACCATGGATTTGGTAGATTTTAAAAAAATCAACTGATAAAAAAGTTATTGAAGATAAACCAAAATTTTGGTTTATCTTCAATAACTTTTTTAGCTCACCTGAGCTCAACGAGCTCAAGGGGAGCTCTTAGGGTCAGTCACTCTCCGGCGTCCGTCGTCCGTCGTCCGTCGTGCGTTGTGCGTCGTCAACAATTTCTTTAAACATCTTCTCCTCCTTAACCACTGGGCCAATTCTTTCCAAACTTGGCAGAAATGTTCCTTGGGAGGCCCCTTCCAAAACTTGTTCGTGAATTTTTGATTTGTCAAAAAATGTGGGCGTGGCTTATCAGACTTCGAGAAATCATTGGATAATTCTTCAAAACTCTTCTCCTCCTTAACCACTGGGCCAATTCTTTCCAAACTTGGCAGAAATGTTTCTTGGGTGACCCTTTTCAAATCTTGTTCGTGAATTTTTGATTCGTCAAAAATTGTGGGCGTGGCAGGGCAGGGCTTATCAGACTTCGAGAAATCTTTAGATAATTCTTCAAAAATCTTCTCCTCCTTAACCACTGGGCCAATTCTTTCCAAACTTGGCAGAAATGTTTCTTGGGTGACCCTTTTCAAAACTTGTTCGGGAATTTTTGATTCGTCAAAAATTGTGGGCGTGGCAGGGCGGGGCTTATCAGACTTGAAGAAATCATTAGGGTATTCTTCAAAAATCTTCTCCTCCTCAACCACTGAGCCAATTTTTTCCAAACTTGGCAGAAATGTTTCTTGGGTGACCCTTTTCAAAACTTGTTCGTGAATTTTTGATTTGTCAAAAATTGTGGGCGGGGCAAGGCGGAGCTTATCAGACTTAGAGAAATCATGTGAAAAATCTTTAAAAATCAATTATCAGGCCAATTTAAACCAATCTTAGCATAAATGTCCCTTGAGTGACTGTTTTCAACACATGCTCATGAATTTTTTATAGGGTGAAAAATGTGGGCGTGGCAGGGCGGGGCTTACATATATATATCTGACTTCGACAAATCAGTAGATAATTCTTCAAAAATCTTCTTTTCTTAACCACTGGGCCAAATCTTATCAAACTTGGCAGGAATGTTCCTTGGGTGACTTTTTTCCAGACGTGTTCCTGAAAATTTGATTCGTCAAAAATTGTGGGCGTGGCAGGGCTTCACTTATCGGACTAAGAGAAATGATGTGAATTTTTTTTAAAAAGTAAATTATTTGGCCAATTTTTACCAAACTTGGCAGGATTGTCCATTGAGTGGCTGTATTCAACACGTGTTCATGAATTTTTGATTGGGTAAAAAATGTGGGTGTGACAGGGCGGGGCTTATCAGACTTTGAAATTGTTAGATAATTCTTCAAAAATCTTCTCCTCCTTAACCGTCAGGCGATTTGTTACCAAACTTGGCAGGAATGATCATTGGATGACTCGTTACAATATTTGTTCGCGAATTTTTTATTTGTCAAAAATTGTGGGCGTGGCCGGGCAGGGCTTATCGGACTTAACGAAATCATGAGAAAATTCTTTAAAAAAGCAATTATAGGGCAAAGTTAAACCAAACCTTACTGTAATGTACTTTGAGTGACTGCCTTCAATACATGGTTGTGAATTTTTGATTTATTGAAAAATGTGGGCATGGCAGGGCGGGGCTTCAGGTGAGCGATATCAGTGCCTTTCAGGCACTCTTGTTATCAGTTGATTTTTTTAAGAATCCAACACATCCAGCTTATTCCTGGCATTTTCCCACATTCTCTGCTTCAAATCGAATTCAAATTGGTCAAGTATTAAAAAAGATATTGAAGATTATCTGAAATTCTGAGTCATGTGATTATACACTGTGTAAAAGCTTTCTTGTTGTTTTGGGAAGGCTAAGAATTCATAGATTATCCACATTGTATTGTACTGTCTGCAGATTTTACAGAATTTTGTTTCAGGTCAAAGTTAAATTGACAATCTCGACTGTTCAGATATAATGTGTTCTGTTATTTTTAGTGTTATTTACTTCATTACATTAAGGCCAGTTACTTTCTAACAGTCAAATTAATGCTTTTCCAATGATTTTATGCCAGTCAAAATTGAAAAGAGTTGCAAATGAGAATAGTAATTTAACCTTGTTGAATGAATTTGTGCATTATAGTATTGGAAGTACAAAGTATTGATAAGAAAGGAGAAAATGCTGGATATCTGCAATTTCTTCTTTCTTCTCAAAGCTTTTTACTGCCTTATTTATTAGTGATATCAAAGACTGAGCTCGTTTGGAAAAGAGTCAAGTTTGCATTTGGAATTTGAAGATTTTCCTAATAGAAGTCTTAGCACATTCCCTCACAATGGCTTTATTTGACTTACCACAAAATAATGGTTTTAGCAAACATTGTGGATAATGAAGAAATTGCTTGTGACAAGTATTGTCTTCACTTCCCAAAGTATTTTCTACTAAGAAAGACCAGAGAACATAAAATTTCATTCACTTGTAATTGTTGTCTGCAACATCTTTGAATTTAGACCAGTATAGAATTATTTATTATTGGGTTTTCAGTTTAACCCTTTCCTAAACAAAACCTGCTTTTGACATCCTTAACAGAAAAACCTTTGGAAAATATTGAGGCAAAAGAAGAAATTGCTGATAATCAGCAATTTCTCCTTTTGCCTCGATATTTTCTGTTACATATTGTGCACAATTCCATGTCTATAAGCATCCTATTTGTCGTCTGCAGAAGCTTTCAAATTTGAACAGACCAAATTCTTGCCATATGGGAAAGGGTTAAGTAGAAAAAAAGTTGGTAAAACTGACCACCATACATACATGATTTGATTCTATTACAGTCGACACTCATTATGTCGACATCGGATGAGTTGAATTTCAGTTTAAGTCGAAGTGAATACGTGGTCCTGTCCTCACCAACGGATATAAAAAAAGTTTAAACAAAATAATTTCGAAATTGAATACAGCCATTGAAATTTAGTGGGAAAAGGATAGAAATTGCTCATTTTGAGCAATTTCTTTCCTTTTCCTACTATATTTCAATTATGAATGCACTTGATTGGCAACAAAATGATCAAATGTCATTTAATTGGAAATGGAACAAAATCAGATGAGCCGAACTCTGGATCTGTCGATGTATTTTGATGGCCCCTCTGACTTTGACATTACGAGTGTCGACTGTAATTACAAAATTAAAACCAAAGAATTTTAATTAAATTGTCTCGGCTTCATACAATTTTACCTGTGTCCATATCCTAGCTCATTCAACCCTTTCCCAATTGGCCAAATATTAGACAAGTTCAATTTGAGTTAAGTTTCAGACGATGAAATAGCTTATTATATGGGAAGTAGGAAATGTGTGTGTGTTTTAGCATAGAAAATATTGAGAGAAAAGGCAATGTCTTCTTTTCCCTCAATGTTTTCCCAAACCGTTTCTACTAGGTCTTGTTTGGGAAAGGGTTAATTATTAATTATTAGGTATTACTGATCAATTTATTTATCATTTAACTGTTAATAGAGGTTTTTACTTGTTGCCATTTGACTATTTAAATTTTTTAGATCTCATTTACATTTTTGATGTCTTTAATTTAGTTATTATAGCTTATTTAGTATTCTTTTTGAGTTTTTCTAGGTTTATAGGTATTTTAGAAAAAATAGTATTAGTTGCAGATCTGAATATCATAATCAATCATGATTTTTAGCGAGCCGGGACTTTATGTCCGGGGAGCTAATGTCACAGCCCTAGTGTCGGCGTCGCGTCCCGTCCCGTCCCGTCTTCACTTGAAAAACTTTAACCTGGCCTATATCTCAGGCACTATTAGAGATACAGCCTTGATATTTCATACATAGATACATCTCGACAAGACCTTTCATTTGCGACCATGACCTTTGACCTAGTGACCTTGACCTTGGAGTTTGACCTACTTTTGAAAAACTTTAACCTGACCTATATCTCAGCCACTATTAGTGATACAGCCTTGATATATCATACATAGATACATCTCGACAAGACCTTTCATTTGAGACCATGACCTTTGACCTAGTGACCTTGACCTTGGAGTTTGACCTACTTTTGAAAAACTTAAACCTGGCCTATATCTCAGCCACTATCAGTGATACAGCCTTGATATTTCATACATAGATACATCTCAACAAGACCTTTCATTTGAGACCATGACGTTTGACCTAGTGACCTTGACCTTGGAGTTTGACCTACTTTTGAAAAACTTTAACCTGGCCTATATCTCAGGTACTATTAGAGATACAGCCTTGATATTTCATACATAGATACATCTCGACAAGACCTTTCATTTGAGACCATGACGTTTGACCTAGTGACCTTGACCTTGGAGTTTGACCTACTTTTGAAAAACTTTAATCTGGCCAATATATCATGCACTATTGATGATAGAGCTTTGATATTTCACACATGGATACCTCATACAATGACCTTGACCTTGAGACGATGACCTTTGACCCAGTGACCTTGACCTTTGACCTTTGACTTTTCTTTTTGTGACAAGCTCTTGTATAGGCGAGCTATGTTGTCCGCGGACAACTCTTGTTATCCATTTACCAAATAACGAAATTACACCATGTCCATAAATGGGTGTCTCAGATGACAAAATTAACCCTTTCTTAAACAAGATCTGGTTTTGACGTCCTAAAAGAAAGGACATGGAAAATATTGAGGCAAAAGAAGAATATGCTGATAAACAACATTTTCTCCTTTTGCCTGAATAATTTCTGGGTTATATTGTACACAAATTTAATCAATATCAGCAACCCAATTTGTTATTTGCATCAGCTTTTAAATTAGAACACTAAAAAATTTTGCTGTTTGGACAGGGGTTATTGTTAACTGAGACTTATGAAGTATACTTATGAAGTATGTTCAATAGTGTAGAATCCATTGAAGGAAATAGAGAAAATGTGAATGATTAGCATTTTCTTATTTTGCTTCATTTCCGTCCCAAGCTTTCATTTAGGGTTTTCAAAACAAGGTTGAAGGATGATTTTGGAAACAATTACATCTTGTCACAAAAAACAGCCCATTGAAAGAAGATTGCTGCATTTTCATTTGTATATATAGACTATTTTTTTTATATGCCGCCTCCCGGAGGCGGTCATATATATTGGCATCATCTTCTCTGTCTGTCCATTTGTCCATTCGTCCGTACATACATACATCCACTTTTCTTGTGAACGTAACTCCTCCTAAGTTTCTGGCTGGATCTTTTTGAAACTTGGTCAATGTTATCACCTCATTTGGTAGTTGAGCATGAAGGAAGGATTTTATGGCTCATTGTGCCCCCTTAAAACTTAGTTTCTAGGGCGGCGTATATTGTGACCATGGCACTCTTGTTACATATTAGATCTGAATTTGAATGCAAGTAAATATTCATCTTTTACTGCTTGTCATAAAATGGGGGTTTTACCCTGTTTGATATGATTCCCGTCCTAAAACTGTTGGAAAGTCAGGGTCCCAGAAAGACTTGAAACAGCCTAAAATTTTGTTGCGCAGGAAAGGGTTAACCCTTGACCCGCATTTGATATTGTTACTGCTAGATAGTTTATGTGTTTTGTATAGATTTGTTGAATGACTGTTTTACATACATGTGTATGATTTGATGCAGACTTTTTGAATCATGATTAATGTATGTGCAATAGATTTGCACTTAACTCTATAATTGTTAGCTGTGTTTTACACTAAAATTGACAGTAGGGAGATTGTTGAAATAGAAAATAATGTTCAAATTGTATATAAATTTTGTTTTCTCTCTGAACAAAAAATGTATATGTAACTTCTATATATAGTAGTCCTGTTATTTATAACAAATTTTATACCATACTTAAACCAATAAATGCTCCTTTTCAAAACCTACGTACTTTGTATCTATCTTGCCCTCAAATGTTTGTTAGGAGATTAAAAACTAGTAAATACAGCTTGAAAATGCTGGAGTTACAAGTTTTTGATTCCCAACTGATGATACACCATTTCACTTCATGTCTATATTCTGCATTTGTGTAACAATGTTTTTTACTGATTCAAATCTGAATTCATTGCAGTGTCAAATCAGTATCACTAGATCTATATACACAAAAACCAGTTAGGTATCGCATGGAAAGAATCATGATAAAACACTGAGTATCAACATATTCTTTTGTTGCCCTATGCTTTTCAAAGCTTTCTTTACAAGATTCACACGACACCAGAAGTTTTGGTGCGACATCGTTAAGATTTGTTTTGCATCTTAATCAATTTGGGCAATATCGTAAACATTCTGCGGAGGAATGTTCCTTTGTCGAATCTTTATGCCATTGCCCAAAAGATTACAACATTTTGTGAATCTCATTAGGAATGGACAACCTTAAAAATCGTGGAATATGATACATAAGAGGAAATTTAGCTTGAATTTAAAAAAAAGTTATTCACATAAAATTTAATTGATTCTAATATCTACATGTTTATTCTTTAACCCTTTCCCAAACAAGTCCTGGCTCTGACATCCTTCATTTATGAGGCTTGGGAAAACATTGAAACAAAAGGCAGTTTTTAAAGAGGATTTTCCTAAAATTTTGACGTTTGGGAAAAGGTTGAAGATACAAAGACTAGAATCAATACAACTTGGTTCTGTCATTGTCCATCCTAAAGAAGCTAACTAGGAAAAGGAATGTTTATTGGGAGAAATATGGTTTTAATATTTAAGGTAATATGTGCTGTTGTGTTCAAATTTTTATTTGTTAATCATATTGTCCCATTACCTTTTAGCAAATTGAGATGAATTTAGCAAAAACTATGCATTTGTTTCAATAGTTTAAATGCATTTATCTGAACTGTTACTAATTCGAAAACATGTAAAATACCTATAGATGTCCTTGTCTACACAATAATATATACTAGTCTAGGTATATTCTATATGTAAAAAAATCAACTGCAACCATAAATTTCACTCATTTTGCTATGAAAAAGTAACATAGAAAAGTAGACCATAGAACAAAGCTGGAAAAGGGAGCAAGTGTTACTAACAAGCTCTTTCTCCTTTTCCATCATTGTTTTGTAAACTGTAGTCTCAAGGTTGTCAAAACTTGGATCTTGTTGAGGTTTTGAATGGCCAAAGTTTAAATGCGAGAAATGTAAGTTGTACAATTAACCCTTACCTAAACTGTCATGAGGTTTATAAAGCTAGAGTTGATCAACATATACCTTAGAAGATTATCCCTTTTCCAAACTATGAGACTTAAGATTGCTCCAATATGATTACAATTGCCGATGACAAAATGGTTGATGTCAAAGGTAGAATTTGTGAATTGCATTGCAAGAAAAATATGGAAGGAAAGGGGGGAATTACTGATCACCACCAATATCTTCTTTTCTCTCAATATTTTCGCAAGGTACTTCTACTAGGGACTTCAAAACCAGGTCTGATTTGGGAAAGGGTTCAAGTCATTAATGTTGAATGACAAAACATTTTACTTTTAACCCTTTCCCAAACGACAAAATTTTAGGGTGATCCACTTCAAAAACTGCCACAAATGACAAATTGATGTTATTAAAGATAGGATTTATGTAAAATATGGCACAGAAAATATTGAGACAAAAGGAGAAACTGCTGGTTATCAGCAGTTTCTTCTTTTGTCTCAATGTTTTCCCAAGCAATAACTATTAGGGACGTCAAAACTAGGTCTTGTTTGGAAAAGGGTTAAGACCTGTATGGCTATAACGATATAGCTTGTTTGCAGAGTGGTAGCTTGAGGTAAATTCTAGAATGACTTATTCCCAGACAGTAACGCTTTGATGCCTCTCAAGAGCAATGCTTCGGGAAACAAGGTGGCAAATGATGAAATTGTTTGTGACAAGCCATTTCTTCATTTACCACAATGTTTTCTACCTGAAAAGTTTAAAAATTTCGTCATGGGTGATTTGGTTAGCCTGAATGTTTTCTACTGAAGTATCATTAGTGTCAATTCAGACAAGTCTACACTTTTTGTCGTCAATACAAGGGTTAAGATTAAATAGATGATTTACATTAGAAAGTCCCATTTTCCTTTGTCTCCTATTTATGTATTGTTACCTTTAAGTATTGTGAAATACACAATATTAAAACAAATAAAAGTTATAGAAACAGGTAAACTATGGTTCTGTCATGTTTTTCATACCCCATTATTATATTTCTTTATTGGTCATCATCATAATCATCATCCTGTTTTGATTTTCCTGGCTTTCAATTAGTCCTCAGCTGAGGCCATCGCAACCCTGGAGCGTAAAACAGTGACCGCCATATTGAACGTGAAAGTAGACGCATGTAAATGATGTCATCAAAACAAATCAACCCTTTTGCAAACGTTATTTATTCAATTGAAATATACTGTCAATAATCGGTAAATCACATCTCTTTCTATCTGATAAAATTTTATCACATTTGTGAGGATATGATCAACTTTTGAACGCTTTTTGTTTCAAATATGTTTTTGTTGTAGATTTAAATAGTTGTTCGGTCTGCTTCCGTTGTTATGCTTGCGGAGTGATATGGGAGGAATCCTCCCATGACGGCTACTGTAATACACGTTCAAGCCGATCTTGAGAAATGATAAGATCCGAGAATATTCGAATGCTGCTGAGGGTGGGGCTGCCCAGTCTATATCTGAGTCTTCCTCTCCTGGTCTGGCGATCACTAGCACGGTGGATAATCATGTGATACAATATTTTCAGAAAATCTTCAATATTTTTGTAAATACTGGTCCGATTTGAATTCGGTTGGAAGCAGAGAATGTGGAAAGACGTCACGCATTTGATGGATGTGTTGGATTTTTTAACAAGAGGCCCAAGAGGGCCTGAATTGCTCCACTTGCTATAGTAAAAGAATTATTTCATGATTTCTTGTAAGCCTTGCACTGCCAAATCTTGCACAGGGTTGCCCAAGGTACATTTCTGCCAAGTTTGGTCTGAATTGGCCCATTGGTATATTTTTAAAGAACTGTTTCGTGGTTTGTCCAATTCTGATAAGCCCTGCCCTGCCACACCCACATTTATAGACCAATCAAAATTTCACTTACAAAGTATGTAAAGGACTACCCATTGAACATTTCTGCCAAGTTTGTAGTGAATTGACCAAATGGTTGTTTTTAAAGAATAATTTCGTGATTTCTCTCTTTCTGATCAGCCCAGCCCGCCACGCCAACATTAATCGGTCAATCAAAATTTTACTGACAATTAAAATAAAGGGCCATCCAAGGAACATTACTGCCAAAATGGTCTTCATTGGCCCATTGGTTGATTTATAAATAATTATTTTGCGATTTCTCCAATTCTGATAAGCCCCCCCCCCATTCCTGCCACCAATCATAATTTCACTGACAATTAAGTAAAGAGCTACCCAAGGTACATTTCTGCCAAGTTTGGTCAAAATTGGCCAAATGGTTGATTTTTAAAGAATTATTTTGTGATTTCTCTAAGTCTGATAAGGCCTGTCCTGCCACGCCCACATTTACAATGTATGGAACAATAAAAATTTCACTGATCATTTAAATTAAGGGCCAGCCAAGGTTAATTTCTGCCAAGTTTGGTCAAAATTGGCCAAATGGTTGATTTTTAAAGAATTATTTTGTGATTTCTTTAAGTCTGATAAGCCCTGCCCTGCCACGCCCACATTTATGGACCAATCATAATTCTTTGAACAATTTAAGTAAAGGGTCACCCAAGGAACATTCCTGGCAAGTTTGGTCAAAATTGGTCTACTGGTTTGAGAGGAGAAGATTTTTAAAGAATTATTTTTTGATTTCTCTAAGTCTGATAAGCCCCACCCTGCCACATTTATCAACCTATCAAAATTTCACTGACAATTTAATTACAGACTCACCCAAGGTACATTTCTGCCAAGTTTGGTCAAAATTGGCCAAATGGTTGATTTTTAGCTCCACTGGCCTTCAGGCCAGCGGGCTATTGTCATGGCGTTGTGTCCGTCGTGCGTCCGTCCGTCCGTGCGTCTGTGCGTCCGGTCGTCAACTTTTTCTTTAAAAATCTTCTCCTCAGAAACTACAAGATGGATTTCAATCAAACTTCACAGGAATGATTCTTAGGTGGTCCTCTTTCAGATTCCTTCAATTAATTCTGATTGAACCATAAAGTCTGGAGTTATTTGCCCTTGAATTAAAAAATGGCCGTTTTCACTTGTTTTCACTCTAGCCACTACAAATATTGATCAATCAAATCATAACATGGTCAGAATGTTGGTGCTGGTAAGATCTTGCCTGAATGCAATTTTCAGCTTGGTCTGAATATTATGTCTTGAGTTATGTGCCCTTGAAATTGGCAAAACTACTATTTTTGACCTTATTTTTACTCAAACAACCATAAATATCCACCAATCAACATAAAACTTTCACATTATCTTACTGGCCATAAGATCTTGTGTTGGTGTAATTTTCAGCTTCATATAAATCTTAAATCATGATTTATCTGCCCTTGAATTTGACAAAATTGTTGTTTTCGACTTTGATTTTACACTCTTTACACCCACAAATATTGAATAATCAGGTCAAAACTTCAACAAGATGTAGGTGAAGTTAGGATCTTGCTTTAGTGTGATTCTTAGCTAGATAGGTATATAAAAACATCAGTTATATGCCTTTCAATTTGACAAAATTGCTAATTGTGACTTTTTTTTTTCACTCTAACAGCCAAACTCACTCTAATAAAGACTGTTGCAAAGCTTGGTAACTAATAGATCTTATATGAATGTATTTTCAGCTTTCTATTTACTTTGTAATTGCTTTAAGAGCAACACATATTGAAAAATCTAGTGAAAACTTGTACTTGATATTACAAGAAATTCAGGTTAAACAGCCATTTGCATTATTTTTGGAAAAGGGTTTTTCCCAGAATCTATTTTTAGCTCAAAATCTATTTTTAGAAATATGAAATATTTTGGAGTAATCAATGTTCTGTTAACCCTTTCTCAAACGACAGAATTTTAGGGTGATCCACTTCAAAAACTGCCAAAAATGACAAAATGGAAGGTATTAAAGATAGAATTTGTGTAAAATATGGCATAGAAAATATTGAGACAAAAGGAGAAACTGCTGATTATCAGCAGTTTCTTCTTTTGCCTCAATGTTTTCCCAAGCATTTTCTATTAGGGACGTCAAAACCAGGTCTTGTTTGGGAAAGGGTTAATTTAGATCTGTTGGGAAGAAGGAAAATTTTAATTGCTTGTGACATCCTAAGCTAGAATGTTCTCCCATTTCCTTTTACCCTTTCTGAAATGGCAAACATGTAATTTTACTTTCTTTGCTTCAAGAACCACACATTTTGAACAATTTAGTTTTGTTACTTTCTTATAGCTCTATGAAACACAAGCATTGAACAATCTAATCAAAACTTGGATTAAATATTACATGAAATTCAGGCCTGTGGAGCGACTCAAGACCTTCAGGTCTTCTAGTTAAAGAATTATTTTGTGATTTCTCTAAGTCTGATAAGCCCCGCCCTGCCACGCCCACATTTATGGATCAATCAAAATTCTTTGAACAATTTAAGTAAAGGGTCACCCAAGGAACATTCCTGCCAAGTTTGATCAAAATTGGCCCACTGGTTTGAGAGAAGAAGATTTTTAAAGAAAAAGTTAACGCACGGACGCACGACGGATACAACGCCATGACAATAGCTCGCTGGCCTTCGGCCAGTGAAGCTAAAAATCAACTGTTAAGTTACCAAAATTTTGGTTTATCTTAAATAACTTTTTTATTAGTTGATTTTTAAAAAATCCAACACGTCCAGCTCATACCTGGCATTTTTCCACCTTCTCTGCTTCATACCGAATTCAAATTGGTCAAGTATCAAAAAAGATATTGACGATTATCGGAAATTCCGAGTCACATGATTATACACCGTGAAGGTGGGTGTATGTTGGTCCAACTATCTCATGGTCTCTCCGTACGACTACATCCCATGTCACCGTGGGTCTACCTTGAGTTCTGTTTTCTTGTACGCTTTTGGATCGCACTCTGGACAAACAGCCTGTTAACTGTCTATGTGGCCAAGCCATCTCAGTCTGTTAGTCCTTAGGATTTAGAGCAGGTCCTTTCACTTTGAGATTAACCCTTTCCCAAACGTCAAAATTTTAGGGTGATCCATTTCAATAACCGCCACAAATGACAAAATGGATGTTATTAAACATAGGATTTATGTAAAATATGGCACAGAAAATATTGAGACAAAAGGAGAAACTGCTGGTTATCAGCAGTTTCTTCTTTTGTCTCAATATTTTCCCAAGCATTTTCTATTAGAGATGTCAAAACCAGGTCTTGTTTGGGAAAGGGTTAATGCTGACATTAGGGCTTGATGCTGCATATCCACCTGATCATGGCTTTCTCATTTCTGATCAGCTTCTTTTCATGATTGCCACGCATCAGGGAAATTTAATTTTTAGCTCCACTGGCCGAAGGCCAGCGAGCTATTGTCATGGCGTTGTGTCCGTCATGCATCCGTGCGTGCGTCTTTTTTCTTTAAACATCTTCTCCTCTTATACCAGTGGGCCAATTTTGACCAAACTTGGCAGGAATGTTTCTTGAGTGACCCTTTTCAAAACTTGTTCGCAAATTTTTGATTCGTCAAAAAATGTGGGCGTGGCAGGGCGGGGCTTATCAGACTTAGAGAAATCATAAGAAAATTCTTTAAAAATCAACCATTGGGCCAATTTGAACCAAACCTGGCAGGAATGTGCCTTGAGTCATTCTTTTCAAAATTTGTTCACAAATTTTTACATTTGTCAAAAAATGTGGCCGTGGCAGGGAGAAAGGGGCTTATCAGACTTAAAGAAATCATAAGAAAATTCTTTAAAAATCAACCATAGGGCCAATTTGAACCAAACCTGGCAGGAATGTGCCTTGAGTCATTCTTTTCAAAATTTGTTCATAAATTTTTACATATATCAAAAAATGTGGCCGTGGCAGGGAGAAAGGGGCTTATCAGACTTAAAGAAATCATAAGAAAATTCTTTGAAAATCAACCGTAGGGCCAATTTGAACCAAACTTTGCAGGAATGTTCTTTGAGTCTATATTTTCAAAATTTATTCACAAATTTTTACATTTGTCAAAAAAGTGGGCGTGGCAGGGAGGAAAGGGCTTATCGGACTTAGGTAAGAAATCATAAGAAAATTCTTTAAAAATCAACCAGTGTGCCCAATTGAACCAAACTTTGCAGGAATGTGCCTTTAGTCATTCTTTTTTAAATTTGTTCACAAATTTTTTAAATTTGTCTAAAAATGTGGCCATGGTAGGGAGAAAGGGGCTTATCAGACTTAGAGAAATCGTAAGAAAATTCTTTAAAAATCAGCCATTAGGCCAATTTGAACCAGACTTTGCAAGAATGTTCTTTGAGTATCTCTTTTCAAAATTTATTCACTAATTTCAAGATTTGGCTGTGTAAGGCTTACAAGAAATCATGGGATAATTCTTCCACTTTAGCCAGTGGAGCAATTCAGGCCCTCCTGGGCCTCTTGTTTTCAAGGTCAGGGAATTTTTTTAACCGTCAGAGAAATTTGAAAATACAGGCAAATGTCAGGGAATTTTGCAAAATTTCAGCTGAGCCATCACAAAAGAGATACTTCTGTTACAGTTTTGCAGTCATTTGGTGCACTTCCAGTGCAATGTTGACATCTGTAGTTTCACGGTGTAAAATCATGTGACTTAGAATTTCCGATAATCTTCAATATCTTTTTTGATACTTGACCAATTTGAATTCTGTTTAAATTCTGTTTGAAGCAGAGAATGTGGAAAAATGTCAGGAATAACATGGTCAAAGTATTTTTTTAAAAAAATCAACAGATAAAAAAGTTATTGAAGATAACCCAAAATTTTGGTTTATCTTCAATTATACTAGGCAAAAAAAGAAACGCAACTTCCTTTTCAATTCCTTCTTACGCAAATACAACAAATCAGATTTGAACAAAATGTAATACATCTAAAGCATTAACATTTCACCTTATAAATTCCACAAAATCTTGTTTGTAGTAAATTCCATTAATAAGAAAACACCCAGTTTATACCGGGCGTTAACACAGTTTGACGAAAAAAAGTGTATGTAGGTCGAAAAACACATTCTCTTTCGTTCAGTTTGGACAGATTTTCGATTGTTGTGAAGTCCATGCGATTTATTAGCGGTCTCCATTGCATTCTTAAACTTATCCCGTAGCTGGCGTTAACCTGATGATACGGTTCTGCCTAGACCATGGTGGATAATTACGTGATGCAACAATTTCAGAAAATCTTTAACAACTTTGTTAAAAATTGACCGATTTGAATTCGGTTTGAAGCAGAGAAGGTGGACAGCCGTCATGCATTAGATGAGCGTGAAAACCGTTAAACTTATAAAAAGTTATTGAAGATAAACCAAATTTTGTATTTATCTTCAATAACTTTTTCATCAGTTGATTTTTCAAAAATCCACGCTTCCAGGTTATTCCTGACATTTTCCCGCCTTCTCTGCTTCAAACCGAATTCAAATTTGTCAAGTATTGACAAAGTTATCGAAGATTACCGGAAATTCTAAGTCACGTGATTATACACCGTGCAGACGTCATATCTCTTGCACGTCCGCTCCGTGCTCGTTCAGTTGTGGTCCCATTGAGAGCCAACAGCGTAAACATTCGAAATGTGTCGATTTGTTGCCCCATCAATGCTTTGCAACAACATTTTGACTTTTTCAAACAAACAAAATCCGTACTGCAGACTTGCGCTGATTTTGGCACAGCCGTGCTATGCGTAGGGTAGTGAGAAGTCTATGAACGCTTTGGCATCTTCTTGGTCTATGTTTTAGCTTGTGTTTGAAGAAAATTTGTTATGATAGTAGTCATTTTGAAACCACGACAGGGGGAAAATCAGTTTTTAACAATTTACTATGAATCATGTGATGAATTTACGACATCTGAAAAAAAGACAATATTTATGGGTATGGATGCAGGTATATTAAAAATGTACTCAATATCCATTAAAACATATTTTGTCGAAAATATTACGAAAAATTGGGGTTGCGTATCTTTTTTGTTCTAGTATACTTTTTTATCAGTTGATTTTTCAAAAATCAACCACGTCCATCTAATGCGTGACGTCTGTCCACGTTCTCTGCTTCAAACTGAATTCAAATCGGTCCCGTTTCATCAAACTTATTGAACATACTCAGTAATTATTGCATCACATGATTATCCATCGTGAGTTTGGATCTGGTTTAAGTGGACCTTTGATACTGCTACATTTCTCATACTGCATCAAAGCTTTGCCAACCAGTACAGCATGTCTTTGCAGGCTGATCTTAGCCTACCATATTTGCTTTCTACAGCAAAAACCAGAGATAATTTTAATGAAACGGCTCTTTAATTGGTAATTTGTTTGGTCAAAATTAAGTTAGCGGGGCAAGTGTTAACGCAGCGACTTGGTCTATCACTCCAGGGGTCGTGGGCCCATTACCAAACGACAAATTTAAGACTGTTCCAAATTCAAAGATGTTGCAGATGACAATTTCAAATGAATGATATTTTACATTTTACTGTCTTTTGGGGTAGAAAATATTGTGGGAAATGAAGAAATTGCTTGTCACAAGCAATTTCTTCATTTTCCACAACATTTACCAAAGCCTTTATCTTGAAGGGCGTCAAAAAGTGTCAATGTGTGGGAATGGGTTAAAACCCAGGCTCAGTCAACATCCTTTGACAGTTGCTCTCACCAAATGATGTGAATAATCAAATTGGGAACAATTTTATCCAGTGAACCGTGACATAATTTCGGACAAATAATAGTATTTCCTATATATGTCGTTATAAAAATCCCGTAACTACAGCTTGAATCAAGCTGTAGTTACGATATTTTTAATAACACCAATGATTTATCACAACATAAACCCAGTCTATTTTAAGCACAAAATTCATTGCTTTTGAGAGAGCAGGGGGATGCTTAAGCCTTTCCCGCACAGTGACGCCCCTGAAGAAAATGCTCAGGAAAACAATGTGGAAAATGAAGAAATTGCTTGTAACAAGCAATTTCTTCATTTTCCTCAATGTTTTCTAAACCATAACAGACAGAAATCTAAAATTTCAACAACTTGACATTGTCGTCTGCAACACTTTTGAAATTGGAACAGTCCAAAATTTGCCGTCTGGTAATGGGTTAAATTCCATTTATAATCTGGTAGTACTGGTGATAGAAATGCATATGTACTCAAGTTGCCCAGATAGACTGGTGGTGAACTCAGCCAAAGTGTGGGATGTTTTTTCGCGATCATAGTATTCTGTCAGTGTTGATATAAAATATCGTAACTACGGCTTCGATAAAGCCGTAGTTACGAGATTATATAACAACACAGACGGTTTGTCAATACATATCCGTATACCCGGTCTATTTTTAGAACAAATTCATTGTTATTAGAAAAACTATCCAATCAGATCTTTAAACTCATTTAAACGCAAAATATCTGTACCTTGTGGTAGCGAAAAGCGTCCCTCGCTTTGGCCGAGTTCACCACCAGTGAGATATGACCACAGCAATTGAAAACTGGGTAATGGTCTCAGCCCTTGAACCAAACAGGCTCCTGAGCTACAAAAGGAGGTGGTAGTGACTTTTCAAAATGCATTATTTCATGACTTAGTGTTCATCAAACTCATTTATGGGTAACCATTGAAATACTTTCATCAAGAGGATTCAAACAAGTATTACGGATTTCATTTGACCGGACACTGACCTCTATTCAAAATGTGTTCATATTTCGTATAAAGCATAGCATTCTTCAAAAAGACTTGTATCATAGTACACAGATATGAAATGTAAAGAAGTATTATTGAATTGCTATTTTAAAACAAGATGCGTTTGTGAAACACAAATGCCCCAGAAATGGCCATTTTTCTAAAATGTTTAGTTTTCGTGGAGTAGTAAAGGGTTATTAAGGGTTAAGGGATGACCTTGAGGAAAGTCAAATTGCATGGAACAGATAGATATCGTTAAAAGGAAGTTGCATACCAAATGAGCTTTGTATGTCAAATACTTTTGCAGAAAAGGCAAAGTTTAAGTTTTCGGAGTAAACATTATTAAATGAAGAAATTGTTTGTGCCAAGCAATTTCTTCATTTCCCATAATGTTTTCTACCACAAAAGACCCCAAAAAGCAAAATATCATCCACTTGAAATTGTTGTCTGCATGATCTTTGAAATTGGAACAGCCCAAAATTTAGTTGTTCAGGAACGAGTTAAGAGAGTCAAAAGGAGTCTTCTCTACTTATGTACGCTTTCAACAAATAACTAAAACAAAAGACTTCTTTTTGTCCATAGTAAAGCATATCTGCTATGGATTTAATGGACACAAACAATAGGTACAACAATCAAAGTATTAACACAAAAGATGCAAAGATAAAAATGTTAATGCACATCTAACATCGAAACGCAACATCTAGCCAAAACAAGATGTGTTTGTGAAACACAAATGCCCCCGAAATGGCCATTTTGTAAAATGTTAAGTTTTCGTAGAGTAAAGTGTTGATAAGGGTTAAGTGATGACCTTGAGGGAGGTCAAACTGCATGGAACAGATAGATATTATTGAAATGAAGTTGCATACCAAATTTGAGTTTTGTATGTCAAATACTTTTGGAGAAAAGGCCAATGTTAAGTTTTCATGTTAAGTTTTCGGACAGACAGACGGACAGACAGACGGACGGACATGAGTAAAACTATACGCCCCCGATCTCTCGATACGGGGGCATAAAAAACAACAGAAGATGGCTCTGAAAAAGCTATACCCCAAACAATTCAGCGCTCAACACGGCAGAGTGCGTGGGATTTCGCTCTGGACAACTTACAAGATTTAGAAATAAACAAGAATGATTACAGTTGTTTTGATCAACCAAAAAACATCAGTTAACAGTCTAGTTTAATATCTTTTATACATCAATGCTATAACAATACTAGAACTGTCGCAAAGCGGACAAATACCCCCCACTAGCGCGTTGTCACTGAAAAGTGCTAAAGTTCAAAGTGGCATAACTCTGAAACTACTGCCTGGATCAAGATGAAAATTGCAGGTGCACAACTTCATATGATAGGAAACAACCTGCTAAAATTTCAGCAAAATCGGTCAAAAACTGTGGGAGGAGAAGAGGACACAAAATTATGTCCACGGACGGACGGACGGACGGACAGACGGACGGACGGACAACCTGAATCCAGTATACCCCCCATAACTTTGTTGTGGGGGGTATAAATATGGTAAATAGATAAGGCCAGAAACTTGACTATTATAGGTCTCCATAAATGACCTGGCAGAGCATTCTTTCTGCCAGGTCATTTATCGAGCCCTATAACCACATAAATGCAATCTACTAGGCTTTTTTTTTATTTGTCAAAACTCAAAACAATATAATTATAATACATGTGCGTAGCAAGAAGACAGCCCTTTTTCAATAAACTGTGTTACATGGAAAATAAAATGTGTGGGAATGGGTAAAAGAAAATGGAGAAGCTATTAAAGAACAGCATGGATCTTGATCAGACTGTGTTTAAACAGACAGATCTGGATCCATGTTGGTCTCAAAACCATCTACCCAGATCCTAACTCATGAATATATGAACAAAATATTAGTTGTATTACTGATTTCATTTGACATGTTCATATTTAACTAAAAATATTTGTAAAATATGAACATGTCAAATTAAATTAGTAATGCATACTTGAAATATGCAAACATACATCAAAGAGACTTAAATCATAGTATAACTCATGACAATTGACCTGGCAGAGCATCTCGTTAGATCAACATGGGCAGCTGTGCCAGTTCAATTATCGTGAGCTATACATGGATATAAAAAGAATGCAAGCAAATTATGACTGAAATACCGGTATTTGTAGTGAAAGAGAGCTACAGATAAGCGGGGTGAAGACATTCTAACTTTTTTATTTCAATTCCAAACCCTATGTTGTGGGTATTCATTTAAATTGTCTCGAGATTATTCCAAACAGTACCCAAAACATAGGGTTTGATTAATAATAATGGAAAATGCATTTTGAAAAGCCTTTATCCTCTATTTATCTCAGTGGAAAAGATCTGAAAGTGTGTAATTTTTTAAAATAAAAGAGCTGCACCATGTTAAATGTAATTGGTAAGATTACATTGTATCATTGATATTTCTTCTATTAGCCCTTCCCAAATGAAAAACAATCAGTGGTCGAGTTTCTAAGATGATGTAGGCGACAAAAAAACTCTGCTCTTCTACAAAAAAGGCGTAACTGCAGATTAAAACCTTTTAAATTTCTCATTTCAATTCCAAACCCTATGTTGTGGGTGCTCATTTGAATCCTCTCGAAGAGACAATTCCAATGAGTGCCCAAAACATACCGTTTGATGAACAATTACAGATATTTTTCATTTTGAAGTCTTTTTTCCCTAAATTTGTAATTTCAACTACAAACCCTATGTTGTGGGTACTCATTTGAATCGTTGCTATGAGACTATTCCAATGAGGGCCCAAAATATACGGTTTGATGAAAAATAAAATATTTCATTTTGAAAAGTCTTCATTATCTAATTGTTTTCCAGTTCTATTTGAGACTCTTCAAAACCAGAGCTTGTTTGGGAAAAGGCTAAAAGCATCCCATCCTCGGATACCCCGGGTCTCCTTATTTGCTACGCTACATCAACATGCTACATTGATGTAGCCTAACAAATAAGGAGACCCCAAGGTATCCAAGGATGAAAGCATCCTCCCTCTCAAATATTTTCCTCCCTCTTAACCTTTTCCCAAATAATACTGAGTTTTGAAAACAAAGGCAACAGATGACAATTGGGTACGATTTTATCCTGTTAACCATGAAAGTTTCTGACAAACAACAGTATTTCATACATGTTGTTACAAAATCTTGTAACTATGGCTTTACTAAACCATAGTTACAAGATTTTATTACAACACCGACGATTTATAAGGCACAACCTGGAGACCAAGTCTATTTTCAGCACAAGATTTGTCTGATATATACTGATAAATTAAAATTTCAATTGTTATTTAACCCTTTCTCAAACAAATTTTTCGAGCGGTCTAATTTGAAACATTTTGCAGGTCACACCATGGAGGCTGATAAATTTAACGAAGACAATATTGAGACAAAAAGAGATAATTCTAGATATCAGAATTTCTTCTTTATCCTTAATGTTTTCCAATCATTTTTTATTTTATATTAGAAACATCAAAACTTGGTCTTGTTTCGGAAAGCCAGGGTTAAATTGTAATATTTTTCAGATAATAAATACAACATTCATTAATTGTATGTGTCCCTTCATGCTAAAAGGAAACTTAGTAGGTCTATAAAACCAAATTTCTTGGATCTGGTCAGACTTTGCAGGCATCATTCATAACCATTTAGGAAATGAAGATATCGTCACTTTTCAACAAAAACCATGTAACTGCAGCTTGTATTAAGCTGCAGTCGTGAGGTTTTCAATGAAAAGCAGCGATATGGAATAGGAAAACACTCTTGATCAAGAAAATAACATTGGCATGAAATGTTTTACCCTAATCAGTCAGCACAGATTGCACAAACTGACTAAGGTTGATACTTTTCACACTTCTAGAAAGGCTCTTTTACCATGAAAGGTCACATAATATACAATTTTGCATTTTGTAAAAGTTTGTATCAACCCTTTCCCAAACAAAAATGGTCTGCTTGTGTTCCTGACAAAACTAAACCAAACTGAATGAAAACTTTCTTTGAATGAATGAAAATATTGAAGGAAAAGGACAAAATAGTGGTAGCCAGCATTTTCTTCCTTTTCTTCAATTTTTGTATCAAAACGTCATTGTTTGGAAAATGGCTAGTTTTTTAATTCTTTTTAGACATTTTTACCTTTTTCCATGCAGCAAAAGTATAGGGCAGCCATCTATTATATAGATCACAAAATGAATGCTGATATGGACAGAATGTGTACAATACAGTCTAGAATATATTGAGGCAAAATGAGTAAAATCTGACTATCAGCATTTCCTTTTTTGCCTCAATATTTTCCTAAGCTATTTAGTACACATATGCCAAAGTAAGGTCTTGTTTGGGAAAGGGTTAAAATTGTTGCATGTTTCATGTTTTTATCAATTTTGTGAACAAACTAAAATTCTGTATTTTTTTCTCGAAAATGTTCAAGCAGTTCCAAAGGCACCGTCCAGCACTTAATTGACACATTCACTTGATTGATTCATTGATTGATAGAGTTTTATGTCTGACACATCAGCAAACTGCCTGTTTAAGTTCTTAACTGATAAACTGGAGTGGCAAGGGATCAAACCAGGTCATCAGTCGTTAGTGACTCATTCTCCGTCATCATTCGCTAGTAGCCCGCTCTCCTCTTCTTGTCATCAGCCGTTAGTAGTCCATTCTTGTCTCACTGTCATTAGTTGTTAGTGGCCCATTCTCTGTCATCAGTCGCTAGTAGTTGTCATCAGCTGTTAGTAGCCCGTTCTCGTCTCCCTGTCATTAGTTGTTAGTGGCCCATTCTCTGTCATCAGTCGCTAGTAGTTGTCATCAGCCGTTAGCAGCCCCTTATCGTCTCCCTGTCATTATAGACACTAGTATAGAGCACCAAAATTAACTCAGGACAACTTTATTTTCGTAATTTAAGTGGGTTATTAAACCGTCTTTTGAAACATTACCGAAGTTGGGTCATTTCATATATGTATTCAGATGTTCCATATTAATATTAAAATGAAAGATAAATTATCTTGAATTTAGTGTTAAAATATTATTACATTATGTCTAATTTGCAGGTCACTTTCATAAATCGGGTAAAAGTAGCAGAATGTCAAACATACCTGCTGACTACTTTTTCGTCATCAGTAAAAACTGTTGTTAGTGGCCCATTCTCTGTCATCATTCGCTAGTAGCCCAATCTCCTCTTCCTGTCATAAGCCGTTAGTAGCCCGTTCTCGTCTCCCTGTCATTATAGACACTAGTATAGTGCACCAAAATTAACTCAGGACAACTTTATTTTCGTAATTTAACCCTTTCCCACACATAAAGGCTTTTGGACGTCCCACAAAATAAAGGCTTTGGAAAACATTGTGGAAAATGAAGAAATTGCTTGTGACAAGCAATTTCTTTATTTCCCACTATGTTTTCTACCAAGAAAGACCAAAAATGTTAAATTTAGTTCATTGGAAATTGTCGTCTGCACACCTATGAGTTTGGACTAGGCTAAAATTTTGTTGTTTGGTAATGGGTTAAGTGGATTATTAAAGCGTCTTTTGAAACATTTTCGAAGTGGAATCATTACATACATGTATGCAGATGTTCCGTAGAAATATTAAAATGAAAGATTAAGTATTTTGAAATAAATGTTAAACTATTATTACATTTTGTCTTATTTGTAGGTCACTTTTATAAATTGGGTTAAAAGTAGCAGAATGTTAAAAATACCTGCTGACTACTTTTTCGTCATCAGTAAACAACTGTTGTTAGTGGTCCATTCTCTGTCATCATTCGCTAGTAGCCCGCTCTCCTCTTCTTGTCATCAGCCGTTAGTAGCCTGTTCTTGTCTCCCTGTCATTATAAACGCTAGTATAGTGCACCAAAATTAACTCAGGACAGCTTTATTTTCGTAATTCAAGCGGGTTATTAAAGCGTCTTTTGAAAAATTACCGAAGTAGGGTCATTACATACATGTATGCAGATGTTCCATATTAATCTGGGAGCACTATAGTACATATAACAGAATAATTGAAATGAAAGATTGATTATCTTGAATTAAATGTTAAAATATTATTTCATTTTGTCTTATTTGTAGGCCATACATTGGGTCAAAAGTAGCAGAATGTTAAACATACCTGCTAACTGACTCCTTTTTTGTGTTGCAAGGAAAGCCTCTCGTTACCAGGATGAATACTCCTCCTGTTTTGCTGACCTGTTTAATCTCAATGCTTTTCAACAAAAACCGTGTAACTGCAGCTTGTTTTAAGCTGCAGTTACAAGGCTTTTGTTGAAAAGCAACGATATCCTATAGGTTTTGTAAGGAATTCACAACCTGCATGCTGACTGTTTAAACAGGGTTCTGTACCTACAACTATTCAAAATAATTTGGAAATCAGTCTATAGTTGTTTCTGTTCCGTTATCAGGAAAGTTTCTTTAACCAGGATCTTTTTGCATCAGTAAGGACAACCCTTGAAGCCTAAAATAGATTTGATATAGAATTTTCACAGTCTGAAACAGAAAGAGAAATTCTGTAAGATGTTGTTTTAATATTTCCTGGCCTCCATTTTCATGATCCTATTTCAACGTATTGCAGGCACCCTTTGAAGACTTTTAAACTGGTTTGTCTGTCACTATCTGAAGTTCTGAACTGTGTTGATGTGGACATTATGCTGCTGGGCCCTCAACAATACAGACAGGGTCGCTCCTAGTCAGAATTTCAATCCATTGACCTTTGAAAAAAATAAACAGGAAAAAAAACATAAAAAAAGTTCAAGACAGATTTTGTTGAATATTGAACAATTCTTTAAACAATGAACCAACTATACTCATGATATTAAGCAATAACAGAATATCAGTTTTTCAATAAAACCCTCGTACCTGTAGCTTATACAAGCTGCAGTTAACAAAGATTTTGTTGAAAAGCAAAGATTTAGGTTTAAATATTTTTAAAGTTAGTTGTTTTAGTTTATTTTTAGGCAAGAAACACTACCTAAAAGTTTACTAAAACAACTACCTTTACCTTGATCATACTTGACAGCTTCTTGTTTCAACATATTGCAGGCACCCTTTGAAGACTTACTAGCTAGTCAATCACTATCTGGACATGCTGATGTGCGGACATTGTGCTGCTAGGTCCTTCATGAAACAGACGGGGTCGCTCCTACTCAGAATCGCAATCCACTGACCTTAGAGAGAAAAAAAAAAAAAAAAAAAAAAAACATTGACCTTAGAAAGAGAGAGAAAAAAAAAGAAAAACCATGACAGATTTTGAAAGATTTTGTTGGATATTGAAAAAAAATTAACCAAGCTACAGTTACAAGAATTTTGTTGAAAAGTGATGATAAAAAGAATTGAAATAGAGGGTATAAATGCTTAATTCTAAACATACAAAGTTAAATATATAATAATAGAAGAATATATTAGTAAATGATATATTAGCTTAATGAACATGTAGATATAGACACAAGGAAAACAACAGCGTAATTCTAAACATACACACACAGTTTAATATCTAGCAAAAAAAACTTAACACATAGTACATGACAATAGAAGAATATATTAGTAAATGTAATATTAGCTTAATGAACATAATTATAGATATAGACACAAGGGAAACAACAGTTCAATTCTTAACATACACACACAGTTAAATATCTAGCAAAAAAAACTTAACACAAAAGAAGAATATATTAGTAAATGAAATATTAGCTTAATAAACATAATTATAGATATAGACACAAGGGAAACAACAGTTAAATTCTTAACATACACACACAGTTAAATATCTAGCAAAAAAACTTAACACATAGTACATGACAATAGAAGAATATATTAGTAAATGATATATTAGCTTAATGAACATAATTATAGATATAGACACAAGGAAAACAACAGTTTAATTCTAAACATACACACACAGTTAAATATCTAGCAAAAAACCTTAACACAAAAGAAGAATATACCGGTATTAGTAAATGAAATATTAGCTTAATGAACATAATTATAGATATAGACACAAGGAAAACAACAGTTTAATTCTTAACATACTCACACAGTTAAATATCTAGCAAAAAAATTAACACAAAAGAAGAATATATTAGTAAATGAAATATTAGCTTAATGAACATAATTATAGATATAGACACAAGGGAAACAATAGTTTAATTCTAAACATACACACACAGTTTAAAAAAACTTAGCACATAGTACATGACAATAGAAGAATATATTAGTAAATGAAATATAAGCTTAATGAACATAATTATAGATATAGACACAAGGGAAACAACAGTTTAATTCTAAACATACACACACAGTTTAATATCTAGCAAAAAACAACTTAACACATAGTACATGACAATAGAAGAATATATTAGTAAATGAAATATTAGCTTAAAGAACATAATTATAGATATAGACACAAGGGAAACAACAGTTTATTTCTAAACAGGCACACACACTTGAAATCTAGCAAATAAACTTAACACATGACATTTTACAATAGAAGAATATAATTATAAGTAAATGAAATATTAGCTTAAAGAACACATAGATATAGACACAAGGGAAACAATAGTTTAATTCTAAACATGCACACATACTTGAAATCTAGCAAATAAACTTAACACATAATATTTGGCAATAGAAAAATATATTAGTAAATGAAATATTAGCTTAACAAGAATATAGATATAGACACAAGGGAAAAAACAGTTTACATGTAATTCTAAACACACACAGTTAAATTTTATATCTAACAAATGAACATAACACATGGTAATATTAGACAAGAGAATACAAGTAAATGAAATATTAGTCAAATATCTAAGTTGTTAATTCAAATAAATCTAACTTAATCAAATAATTAACTATACATTACATACAAAAGTAACACAAAAGCAATTCATTTAAAGTCAAACATTTTGGCTAGTAACATTTAGTGGCTTATCGTAAACAAGTACATGTGCATGTGCAAATAAATCTAACAACATCAGGCTAAACAAAATCTAAGAAAAAAATAAACAAACTTAACTATTGTCCATTGTATGGGGTTCTACCACCAACTGCAGGACTGGCAACTGAGATATTTCTATTCCCCCTCTACAGCCGGGGGATTATACACATAGCATTTTGCAATAGAAGAATATATTAGTAAATGAAATATTAGCTTAACAATAATATAGATATAGACACAAGCGAAAAAACAGTTTAATTCTAAACGCAGACAGTTAAATATCTAATAAATAAACATAGCACATGGTAATATTAGACTAGAGAAGAATACAAGTGAATGAAATATTAGTCAAATATCTAAGTTGTTAATTCAAATAAATCAAACTTATCAACTAATTAACTATACATTACATACAAAAATAACACAAAAGCAATTCATTCAAAGTCAAACATTTTGGTTAGTAACATTTAGTGGCTTATCGTAAACAAGTACATGTGCATGTTCATGTGCAAATAAATCTAACAACATCAGGCTAAACAAAATCTAAGAAAAAAATAAACAAACTTAACTATTGTCCATTGTATGGGGTTCTACCACCAACTGCAGGACTGGCAACTGAGATATTTCTATTCCCCCTCTACAGCCGGGGGATTATACTATTTGGCCCGTGCAAAACAACAAGTATCATTTCTACATCTGTGGACAAAGACACTTTGAGAAAACAAATGTTATTTTGATGTTTTAAGTTGGGCTGCTCACTCAATATACTGTACGCTGTTCTGCAATGAAAGGGAGAAAGTGGTAGGTTTGAATATCAAGTACTACAAAAGATCAATTAGTTCTACATCTGTGGATAAAGACAGTACTTAAGAGAAGAAAAATGTGTTACTTTGATGTTGTAAGTGGGGCTGCTCACTCAATATAATGTAGCTATTCTGCAATAATGAAAGTGGTAGGTTTGAATATCAAGTGATCTGTGGACAAAGACTAAGAAAAGACAAATATGTTATTTTGATGTTTAACTCAGGCTGTCCACTCAATATACTGTAGTTATTCTGCAATAATGAAGTGGTAGGTTTAAATATCAAGACAGTGCTACAAATATAAGTTCAACATCTGTGGACAAAGACAGAAAGAGAAGACAAATGTGTTATTTTGATGTTTTAAATCAGGCTGCTCAATCAATATACTGTAGCTATTCTGCAATGATAATTAAGAAAATGGTAGGTTTGAATATCACATACTACAGACATTAGTTCTACTAATTGCGGAGAAAGACAGTCGGAAAAGACAAATATGTTATTTTGATGTTTTAAGTCTGGCTGCTTACTCGATATACTGTATCTATTCTGAAAAGGGAGAAAGTAATAGGTTTCAATATCAAGTACTACAAAGATTAGTTCTACATCTGTGGACAAAGATAGTAAGAAAAAACAAATGTGTTATTTTGATGTTTTAAGTCAGGCTATTCACTCAATATAATGTATTTATTCTGATAAGGGAGAAAGTGGTAGGTTCAAATATCAAGTACTACAAAGAGGAGTTCTACATCTGTGGAGAAAAATAGTAAGAGAAGACAAATGTGTTATTTTGTTGTTTTAAGTCAGGCTGCTCACTCAATATACTGTACACTGTTCTGTAATGATAATTGAGAAAGTGGTTGTTTTGAAAATCAAGTACTAGAAATATTAATTCTACATCTGTGGACAAAGACACTATGAGAAAACAAATGTTATTTTGCTGTTTTAAGTTGGGCTGCTCATTCAATATACTGTACGCTGTTCTGCAATGATAAGGGAGAAAGTGATAGGTTTGAATATCAAGTACTACAAACATTAGTTCTACATCTGTGGACAAACACAGTAAGAGAAGACAAATGTGTTATTTTGATGTTGTAAGTCAGACCGCTCAGTGGCGGATCCAGAGGGGGTTCGGGGGGTTCGAACGAACCCCCCTCTGTAGCATGATTATTTCATTTTCATGCAGAAACTTAGTCAAAATTGTTTAATAGAGTCTCTACTAGAAAAAAGAACCCCTATTTGCATATATCCGAACCCCCCTAACAGAAATCCTGGATCAGCCGCTGCCGCTCACTCAATATACTGTGCGCTGTTCAGCAATGATAAGGGAGAATGTGGTAGGTTTGAATATCAAGTACTACAAACATTAGTTCTACATCTGTGAACAAAGACAGTAAGAGAAAACAAAATGTGTTACTTTGATGTTGTAAGTGGGGCTGCTCACTCAATATACTGTTCCCTGTTCTGCAATGATAATTAAGAGAGTGGTAGGTTTGAATATGAAGTACTACAAAGATTAGTTCAACATCTGTGGAAAAAGACAGTAAGTGAAGACAAATATAAGGTTTTTTTATTTCTAAGTCAGGCTGTTCACTCAATATACTCAACATAGCACATGGTAATTTTAGACTAGAGAAGAATACAAGTAAATGAAATATTAGTCAAATATCTAAGTTGTTAATTCAAATAAATCAAACTTATCAACTAATTAACTATATATTACATACAAAAATAACACGAAAGCAATTCATTCAAAGTCAAACATTTTGGCTAGTAACATTTAGTGGCTTATCGTAAACAAGTACATGTGCATGTGCAAATAAATCTAACAACATCAGGCTAAACAAAATCTAAGAAAAAAATAAACAAACTTAACTATTGTCCATTGTATGGGGTTCTACCACCAACTGCAGGACTGGCAACTGAGATATTTCTATTCCCCCTCTACAGCCGGGGGATTATACTATTTGGCCCGTGCAAAACAACAAGTATCAATTCTACATCTGTGGACAAAGACACTTTGAGAAAACAAATGTTATTTTGATGTTTTAAGTTGGGCTGCTCACTCAATTATACTGTACGCTGTTCTGCAATGAAAGGGAGAAAGTGGTAGGTTTGAATATCAAGTACTACAAAAGATCAATTAGTTCTACATCTGTGGATAAAGACAGTACTTAAGAGAAGAAAAATGTGTTACTTTGATGTTGTAAGTGGGGCTGCTCACTCAATATAAAGTAGCTATCCTGCAATAATGAAAGTGGTAGGTTTGAATATCAAGTGATCTGCGGACAAAGACTAAGAAAAGACAAATATGTTATTTTGATGTTTAACTCAGGCTGTCCACTCAATATACTGTAGTTATTCTGCAAAAATGAAGTGGTAGGTTTGAATATTAAGTACTACAAACATTAGTTCTACATCTGTGGACAAAGACAGTAAGAAAGGACAAATATGTTATTTTGATGTTGCAAGTCAGGCTGTTCACTCTATACTGTAGCTATTCTGCAAAGTTGAGGGAGTAAGTGGTAGGTTTGAAAATCAAGTACTACAAAAGATTGATTAGTTCTACATGTACATCTGTGGACAAAGATAGTAAGAAGACAAATGTGTTATTTTGATGTTTTAAGTCTGAGGCTGCTCACTCAATATACTGTATCTATTCTGATAAGGGAGAAAGTGGTAGGTTCAAATATCAAGTATTACAAAGAGAAGTTCTACATCTGTGGAGAAAAAAAGTAAGAGAAGACAAATGTGTTATTTTGTTGTTTTAAGTCAGGCTGCTCACTCAATATACTGTATACTGTTCTGTAATGATAATTGAGAAAGTGGTTGTTTTGAAAATCAAGTACTAGAAATATTAATTCTACATCTGTGGACAAAGACACTATGAGAAAACAAATGTTATTTTGATGTTTTAAGTTGGGCTGCTCACTCAATATACTGTGCGATGTTCTGCAATGATAAGGGAGAAAGTGGTAGGTTTGAATATCAAGTACTACAAACATTAGTTCTACATCTGTGAACAAAGACAGTAAGAGAAGACAAAATGTGTTATTTTGATGTTGTAAGTGGGGCTGCTCACTCAATATACTGTTCCCTGTTCTGCGATGATAATTAAGAGAGTGGTAGGTTTGAATATGAAGTACTACAAAGATTAGTTCTACATCTGTGGAAAAAGACAGTAAGTGAAGACAAATATAAGGTTTTTTATTTTTAAGTCAGGCTGTTCACTCAATATACTCAGCATAGCACATGGTAATATTAGACTAGAGAAGAATACAAGTAAATGAAATATAAGTCAAATATCTAAGTTGTTAATTCAAATAAATCAAACTTATCAACTAATTAACTATATATCACATACAAAAATAACACGAAAGCAATTCATTCAAAGTCAAACATTTTGGCTAGTAACATTTAGTGACTTATCGTAAACAAGTACATGTGCATGTGCAAATAAATCTAACAACATCAGGCTAAACAAAATCTAAGAAAAAAATAAACAAACTTAACTATTGTCCATTGTATGGGGTTCTACCACCAACTGCAGGACTGGCAACTGAGATATTTCTATTCCCCCTCTACAGCCGGGGGATTATACTATTTGGCCCGTGCAAAACAACAAGTATCAATTCTACATCTGTGGACAAAGACACTGAGAAAACAAATGTTATTTTGATGTTTTAAGTTGGGCTGCTCGCTCAATATACTGTACGCTGTTCTGCAATGAAAGGGAGAAAGTGGTAGGTTTGAATATCAAGTACTACAAAAGATCAATTAGTTCTACATCTGTGGATAAAGACAGTACTTAAGAGAAGAAAAATGTGTTACTTTGATGTTGTAAGTGGGGCTGCTCACTCAATATAATGTAGCTATTCTGCAATAATGAAAGTGGTAGGTTTGAATATCAAGTGATCTGCGGACAAAGACTAAGAAAAGACAAATATGTTATTTTGATGTTTAACTCAGGCTGTCCACTCAAAATAAGTCGGGCTGCTCACTAAATATACTGTAGCTATTCTGCAATGATAATTAAGAAAGTGGTAGGTTTGAATATCAAGTACTACAAAGATTAGTTCTACATCTGTGAACAAAGACAGTAAGAAAAGACATATATATGTTATTTTAAAGCTATTCTGCAATGATGAGGGTGAAAGTGATAGATTTGAATATCAAGTACAACAGAGATTAGTTCTACATCTGTGGACAAAGACAGTAAGAAAGGACAAATATGTTATTTTGATGTTGCAAGTCGGGCTGCTCACTCTATACTGTAGCTATTCTGCAAAGTTGAGGGAGTAAGTGGTAGGTTTGAATATCAAGTACTACAAAAGATTGATTAGTTCTACATCTGTGGACAAAGCCAGTAAGAGAAGACAAATATGTTATTTTGATGTTTTAAGTCCGAGGCTGCTCACTCAATATACTGTACACTTTGGTAGGTTTGAATATCAAGTACTACAAAGATTGAGTTCTAAATCTGTGGACAAAGACAGGTTGTTAGTCAGGCAGCTCACTCAATATACTGTGTCGCTGTTCTGCAATGATAAGGGAGAAAGTGGTAGGTTTGAATATCAAGTACTACAAAGATTAGTTCTACATCTGTGAACAAAGACAGTAAGAAAAGACATATATATGTTATTTTGATGTTTTAAGTTGGGCTGCTCACTCAATATACTGTACGCTATTCTGCAATGAAAGGGAGAAAGCGGTAGGTTTGAATATCAAGTACATGTTCTACAAACATTAGTTCTGCTCTGTGGACAAAGACAGAAGAAAAGACAAATATGTAATTAAGATGTTTAACCCTTTCCCAAACGACAAAATTTTGGACTATTCCAATTTGAAAGGTGTTGCAGACGACAAATTTTAAAGTAAATAAAAAGAGGATTGATGTACAATATAGCATAGAAAATATTGAAACAAAAGGAGAAACTGCTGGTTATCAGCAGTTTCTTCTTTTGTTTCAATGTTTTCCCAAGCCTTTTCTAATAGGGGCGTCAAAAGCAGGTCTTGTTTGGGAAAGGGTTAACTCAGGCTGCTCACTCAATATACTGTAGTTATTCTGCAATAATGAGGTTTGAATATTAAGTACTAAAAAGATTAGTTCTAAATCTGCGGACAAAGACAGTAGGAAAAGACAAATATGTTATTTGGATGTTGTTAGTCGTGCTGCTCACTCAATATACTGCAGCTACTCTGCAATGATGATAGAGAAAATGAAAGTTTTGAATGTTAAGTGCTACAAATATTAATTCTACATCTGTGGGTAAAGACAGTGAGAGAAGACAAATAAATTACTTGGATGTTGTGATTTGGGCTGCTCACTCAATAAGCTGTTGCTATTCTGCAATATTAAATTGAGAAAGTGTTAGGTTTAAATATCAAGTACCCTACATCTGCGGACAAAGACAATAATTGAAGACAAATATGTTAGCGAAGAGTTTGTGTATTTCAGGACTGGAACTGTCCACCATGTTGATTTCAGCAAAGAGGTACAACTATACAAGTTACTAGATTTTAGTACATTAGGGTCAGTAAAAACTAATGTAGATGTTCTGTGGTTGGGTCTGGTCCTATCTGGATGCAGAGTCAGAAAGCTGTAAAATCATGAAAAGCAATATCAACATAATATACACAAAAGCAACAAATTTTGTGCTAACAAGTGCACCGTCATGTTTTGATAAACCGTCAGGGTTGTTATTAAATATCGTAACTACAGCTCGAATCAAGTCCTAGTTACCAGATTTTAAAACAACACCTACGAAATACTATTGTTTGTCCGAAATAACGTTACAGTTAACTCGATAAAATGGTTCCCTTAATTCATAAGCTATATTTATAATAACTGTAATCTACTCTACACTACCTTTTATAACATAAATAAAATCTATCTACTAGTCAGGTAAGTCTTAGGTCAAAGGTCAAACACAATTTTTGGTCTAAATTAAAGGGAGGACGACCAATGAATAGACAGACCAAAATATCATCCAATCAGGGATGAATATTAATGAGATTACCTGTATTTCATCAAGCAGTGGAACTCTGTGACGTCATCTGCAGGGATGCCGCAGCCAATGAAAACTGTCAAAACAATGCTGGGGTCAAAGGTCAACTTTTTTATCAAACAAATATTCAAAATGCTTTTGGAAAATGGGAAAATTACCCCTTTCCCAAATGACAAAATTCAGAAAGGTCAAATACTTATGAGGCTAATGTCAAAATGGATAATCAGGATAAGACTATTGTATAGTATCAGGCAGAAAATATTTAGACAAAAGGAGAAACTGTTAGTTCAAATTTTCTCTTTGTCTCAATGTTTTCCACCATTGTACAATAATGCTGTCAATACCAAGTCTATATTTGGGAAAGCAATGGTGAGAAAGGTAAATGAATCAATGGGCAAGAATAAACCAATTTCTACTTACATTTTGTAGTCCTAAATACTTGCTTTTGCTAGTCATAAACAATCGCTTTGTGGCTGCAATGGCAACTTCTGAACCTTTGATATTTGTGGATATAGATAAGATTTGTGAACAACATTCAAATATAACCATTTATTCAGATAAAATGTGAAAATGTGAATCAGTGACTTCTTTTGTCTCAATGTTTTCCCCGAGATGTTTAAACTTATGCTTTCCAACATGACAAAATTTACAAAGGTCAAATACTTATGAGGCTGATGTTAAAATGGATAATAAGGTTAAGACTAGTGTACAGTATCACGCAGAAAATATTTAGACAAAAGGAGAAACTGTTAATTCAATTTTTCTCTTTGTCTCAATGTTTTCCACCCTTGTACAATAATGCTGTCAATTATACCAAGTCTATATTTGGGAAAGCCATAGTGAAAAAGGTAAATGAACCAATGGGCAAAAATAAACCAATTTCTACCTACATTTTGTGGTCCTAAATACTTGCTTTTGCTGGCCGGTCAAAAACAATCGCTTTGTGGCTGCAATGGCAACTTCATACCCTTAAATATATTTGGATATAGAATAAGATTTGTAAACAATATTCAAATATAAATGTTCAGATAAAGGCTAAAAATGCTGCTCAGCGACTTCTTTTATCTCAATGTTTTCCTTACATGTTATTTAGAAACATCAAACATGAAAGAGGCTGATGTCAAAATGGATAATAATGATGAGACTACTGAACAGTATCAGGCAGAAAATACTGAGACAAAAGGAGAAATTGTTAGTTCAGTGTTTCTCTTTGTCTCAATGTTTTCCAACTTTGTACAATAATGCTGTCAAAACCTAGCCTATATTTAGGTAAGCAATGGTGAGAGAAAGGTAAATGAATAAAATGAACAAATGTGTAAGAATAAATCAATTTCTATCTGCAGTTACTCCTAAATACTTGCTTTTGCTGGCCAGTCATACACAATCACTTTGTGGCTACATCGGCAACTTCATACCCTTAAATGTATTTGAATAAAGAATAAGATTTGCAAACAATATTCAAATATAAACATTCAGATAAAAGGTGAAAATGGTCTTCAGCGTTTTCTTTGTCTCAATGTTTTCCCAAGATGATTCTACCTAAATCCTTTCCCAAATGACAAAATTTGGGTCAAATTTCAAGGAGGCTGATGCAAAAATGGATAATAAGGATATGATAAGTGTACAATATGGCACAGAAAATATTGACACAAAAGTAGAAAACACTGTTTCAGTTTTTTTTGCTTTTGTCTCAATATTTTCTAAAGATGTACCTGATAGGTGTCGAACCATGTTTTTCTGGGAAAGAAATGGTCTTTTCCTTTACAAAAACATCTAAAATACATGTCAAATAACAAATGGAGTTGATTTAGATAGTACTTTTGAACAAGACCATGCCGAAAATATTGAGGCAAAATGAGAAAAATACAAGTAATTGTTCCATGGTAGATGAATTAATTTGGAAACGAGATGTTTGTGACACAACAATACCCCTGAAATGTTAAGTTTTCTGACTGAATGACACATAGATGAACCAACAGACAGACTGGCAAGAGAAAAACAAAATGCCCCCGTATCAAAAGATCCAGGGCATAAAAAAAATCTATCAGTATCCCTTTTTATTTCGGAAATCATTATAAATTCTAATTAAAACGACAAAAATGTAACTTCCAATTGATAAGTGATGCACACAACAAAATTGATCCAAATGCAGAAAATATATATATTATAGCATAGGAAACATTGAGAGGAAAGGAGAAAATGGTAGTTATCTGAATATTTCCTTTTCTCACAGCTTTTTCTAAAGCAATTTGCAAGTTGATATCCAATCGAAAACCAGGACTGGTTTGAGAAATGCCTCAAGACTACTATACTATTTACTTATAAATCTAACACACAGGGAATTATAGTGATTTTTATATTGTCTGCATTTTCATAAACACAGTGTGTTTATGAAGAAGGTGACAATATAAAAATCGCTATAATTCCCTGTGATCTAACATGAGTAAAACACCAGTAATTTTTACCCATGTTTATCTACTTTATACTAATTCCTAAATGATGCAAGTATGGGGGCCCCTTTCATACTTGCACTATTCCTAAGTATATTTTAAACTACTAGTATTTATCTGATCTATACAAACTAATAAAGCTTTTCTCAAACAACAAAATTTTAGGCATGTCTATTTAACCATAAGCCTCTCTAAGCAACAAGAAATCAGTCATTCCCTCTAAATATTGTGTATTTAACCAGTTCTGGAAGAAAAGCAAATATTGCTGATATTGAGCATTTTTTCCTTTTCTCTTAATGTTTCCCTTCCTGATATTTAGCATTTTTCTTTTGATTTTTCCTCAAACGAAATCACCATCTTTTGAAAGAAATTTCTTCAAATTAAAGGGTTAAGAAACAAATACTATTATAAACAAATTCTCTGATTTCACTTTAGCCATGATTGAATTGTAAAATTTCTCACTGGTCTAAATTAAGAAAAAAAAAAACATCACAAAAATTGTAGAATAGGCATATGGTGCTGCAGAATAAACACAAAATTTATAAGTCAGAATGGTCGCTCTCCAAACTTACCTTGAGAACATTTTGCTTGAGAAAAAATTACGGAAATTGAAAAAATTGATTGTGACAAGCAATTTCTCCATTTCCTACAATGTTTTCTACCCAGAAAACTTGTATGATTTCATATTGAAAATGCTGTCTTAAATTGCTTTGACCTGTTCAATTTGGACCAGCTCAATTTTTGTTTGGTAATGAGTTAAAAAATCCTTGAAAAGGAGAAATAGAAGTAATGACTAACCTTAATGCTCAGATTTATTCCCAAACTGCTGTTGGTTCTTTACCAGAACCCTGGCACATGTGATCTCTGCAAAGCTAATTTTGTTAGTGTGCATACAATACAATTTAACCATTCATTCTCCCAAAAGGCAAGAGATAGTCTGTTCCAAATTGAAAGCTTATACAGACGATCAAATGACTGCTAATAGAATAAAAAAAAAGAAGATATTAAGACAAAAGGAGAACATGTGTATCAACATTTTCTTCTTTTGCAATGTTTCCCAATCAAGACATGCGAAAGTCAGATTTTTTGCGGGGAAATTCCGGTTTCTATTATCATACATAGATCTAATTGCTTGCCTGAAACAATGGAAGAAGGGGACATCAAATTAATTAGTAAATTAAGAGGTCTAGCTAGCTACAAGTCAACAATATTCGAAGTTCAAGACCATAGGGGTCTGTAAGTTAACTCCCAGCACCTAATAGGTTCATTAGGTGCTGGGAGTCAACTTATAGACCCCATGTTTAAGACCGCATAAACTGTAAAATTTTGACAGAGTGAGACGACACCAATGATGCAGACGATTAGAAAATAAATGGAAATCTAGATCCACATTAGTTTAAATCATTATTCATTGAAACCTTTAGCTAGATAAATGCATTAATATACTTATCATATTAAAGACAGCAGAATGAAAATTTAAAAAGAAAATCACCTTATTCCTTGTTGTTCCATCGGTGACCGCGCGGAATATGAATTTAGGCCATGACTTTCGCAACTTATACAATGTTATAACAATGGCTGTTTCGCGAGCGAAATTCACGATAATCTCGTGGATATGCCTATAATTGTACACGGGTGGTCAACTAGGTTAATCTTAACCCTTTCCCAAATGTTTAAAAATTAGGGTGGTCCAATTCAAAAGCTGCTACAGATGACAAAAATGGATGTTGATTTGGAGTTGTATATAATATAGTCAAGAAAATATAGAGGCAAAAGGAGAAAATGTCGATAAACAGTATTTTCTCCTTTTGACTCAATGGTGTTTTTTTCCATTTTCTGTTAGGAATGTCAAAACACCGTCTTATTTGGGACTAAATGGTTAACCACGCAAAATTTATACAAAGAAACCTTTTCCAAACAATAAATGGCATCGACGTCCATAAAGCCTCTCTTACAACCGGTCGTACGTGCTCACCGCGTGCGGTCTGCGTCTAAAACGTACGTTTAGTCGTGCGATGCACGCACGTGCAACGTACGAATTTGGTGGACGCAACCACGACGTCTTTTAGAACGCCAGGGGCACGCAATACAGAAGTACGGAGCGCGTACGACAGGCGTGCGTGTGACACAGGGAACGATATACTGACATTCCAGAAATTCACAAAGAATGCGTACTTTTCTCGAAAGAGATTCATACTTTTGATCTGCTAAATGAATGTACATATTTTGAGGCGTTCTTACAACCCGTCGTGCGTCTTTATAAATCGTGCGATTTTGTAGAGTTTTAAAACGTACGGTTTAAAAGAACGCACGACGGGTTGTAAGAGAGCTTTAGGGAAAAGGCTTGAGAAACCATTGAAGTCCTTCCTTTCGTCCCAATACTTTTTTGATTCATAGATTGAAAATTATGAAAAATATCATATTATTATAGCCCCCTACTTATTGATCACCATCCATATTGTTGTCTGCAGCAGATTTCAAATTGAGTCGCCGTTTAAGGCTTTGTCGACAATTTTGAATTTAGAGTGGTTAAAATTTGATGTTGAAAATTCAGACCGGAAAGGAAAGGGGTTGGTAGAGGGGATAGGAGGGGTTGGGAGTTTTCAGACCATTATTCGAGGAATATGATAGCCTATAATAGATTCCATAGATTTTCGCCGACGTGTAGTTTTCAAACAAGATGTGTTAGTGAAACACTAATGCTCCCAAAATGCTAATACTTAAAGTTTTCGGAATGACAGACGGACGGAGTTCTAGACAAACAGACAGTCATACGTACACGAGTAGAATGATACGATAAGATAATACAAACGAAAATTTCAAGTAAAAGGAATTCTACATTGTTTGGTCTTTCTGTGGAAAAAATAGAGGGGAAAATGAAGAAAATGGGTTGAATGGCGTCAGCCCCCCGTTCTATCTACCAAACCTAGAAAGCAATTGCACAGAAAACCTCCCGTGTTTTAAGTTGACAAATGCAGGGTTTCCCCAAGATTCACTCGCGAAAATCATTTGTGCATGTATACATTGTGTAGCCTACAAAAGAAGTTTACATGTGCGAAAAAAGGGATTATCCTACTCTTTTCCAAACAACATCTAGTTTTGACATACCTAATACAAAATATTTGATAACCAGGATTTTCTCCTTTAGTCTCAATATTTTCTGCATTATGTTGTACAGAAATCCTTTCTATATCGTCATTTATTTTGTGGTCTGTAATTTGTAGCAGTCTTCAAGTTGAAACAGCATAATTATGTCGTTTAGAAAAAGGTTAACCCTTTCCGAAACGAAAAACAACAACGACATTATGCTTGTGAAACACAAGTATACTCACCGTCATAAGAAAGTAGCCACTCTTAAATTTTAAAAAAATATCATTGAAAATGATATGAACACTGTTTCTTTTATTTTCCCATTTTTCCATGTCCCAAAAGAACAGTCAGATAGGATAATTGGCCGAATTGTATGCAATGGGACACTTGCACGAGCTGCCCGAGCAAAACACGATTTTCGCGGACTACACGTGCTCAAATAACACGTGGTAGTTTTACAATTCATTTTCTATTAACATAACGATAAATAAGGAGAACGCCATGATTTTTAGTCAGAATTTGTAAAAATGGGACGTTTAAGTGATGGTGAACGTAACCAAGCCATAGGCATGGTAGAAGCCGGGATGTCGTACAGACAAGTGGCAACCAGATTGGGATGCACACATCGTACCATTCAAAATCTCATCGACAGAAACAACGCAACTGGTTCTGTTAGTGATAGATCTCGATCTGGACGCCCTCGAATTACGTCACGTCAACAGGACCGACGAATGGTGCTGTCCCAACTACGTAACAGGTTCCAGACAGCCTCTCAACTGTCGCAAGAGACCCTTTCTATCTACGGTGACAGAGTTAGTCAGTCAACCATACGTCGTCGACTTCGGGACCATGGGCTACGTAGCCATTCTGCTTATAGGGGCAACATGCTAACACAAGAGCGCCACAGAAATCGCCTTGTATGGTGTCGTCAGCATGTTAGATGGAATCAGCAGCAATGGCAGAGTGTCTTGTTTACAGACGAGTCACGGTTCTGCCTCAATCTTCCGGACGGACGTCAGCGAGTATGGCGACGTCGTGGCGAACGTTACGCCGATTGTTGTGTTCGTGAGTGTCCAAGATGGGGTGGTGGTAGCGTTATGGTATGGGGAGGGATCTCCTATAATAGAAGAACACCTCTCGTGGTCGTGGACGGCAATCTCACAGCTCGTCGGTACGTTGACGAAATTCTGGAGCCGGTTGCAATACCATTCCTCACCAGAAATCCTGATGTTACCATCTACCAACAGGACAATGCCAGACCACACTCTGCGAGACTTACAGCAGATTTCCTGTTAGCGAATAACATCAATGTCCTACCCTGGCCCGCGTTCTCACCAGATCTTAGCCCCATCGAACATTTATGGGATCAACTCGGTAGACGGGTATACAACAGCGGTCAGCCCATCGAGAATCGTCAACAATTGATTGATTCGCTGAACAGGGAATGGATGAACATCCCACAGAACAATATACGGCGTCTAATAGGCAGTATGCGCCGTAGATGCACTGCATGTGTCGGTGCAAGAGGTGGACATACTCGGTACTAGGTTTGCGAACTCGTTTTTCTCTATTATCAATTTCAATCGTAAATTAAAAGTTGTTTACAAGTGAAATATTCCTAATTCATTGTTGAAATCAGTTTACATACTCCAATTTAAATTTAAAAACCAAAAACGATCTTGAAGTGGCAGCAATATGGTCAATAATTACAAAAATAACAGTGGCTACTTTTTTATGACGGGGAGTATATCTCCGAAATTGTGACTTTGTGTCTAAAATCATGCCATTTATTGATATTTTAACTCCGCCCTTGTCGGCCCCAAGCCCGGAAGCAAAAGGCAGGCCCGTAGGAATAGGGGCTAGGGGGCGAAGCCCCCTCCCAAAATTGAAAAAAAAATCAGGGAAAATCCAATTTACCCCATTACTCAGACACTGAGGCTTGAGCTGCCCCAATATCAAATTGCTTCCTACGGGCATGAAAAGAGGAGGGTTTTACGTAGGGCCAGCATCCGTAGGCCCTTCCATGTAAAAAAGTAACCCGCTACAGAAACCAACACCAGAGAAACTACAGTTGACACTCGTTTTGTCGACATAGGACAGGTCGAACTGATGCTTAAGTCGAAGTGAAAATCTGGCCCCGTCATGATCAATGGGTCAAAAAATGTAAAATATATCCTAATTATTTTTAAGGTAAGACCTGGGTAATGGGGTATGTGACCAGTTATGGAAAAAAATCTATATCGTGCGAATAGACGATTTGAAGGGAGGCAATTTTCATAGCTCTCAAATTTTGAAATTTTGACTTTTGTTGTTTTTTTTTCGCCACTCTTCATACAATCTAGTAGCCTACTCTCCAAAGCCGAGGTCTATTGATTAACCATCAAATATATCATAATGGACATGAAGAGAGAATATGCTCTGTTCTTAAGAGAGTAACAATCTAGAAACATTTTCACAAATATTCCCCGGAATTCTGAGCACGTTTAATTATTTCTGTTGTTATTGAAACAGGCGATATCGCATCTAACGGTAGGCCCACTTTAAAATGCTCGGACTTGCGGACGTTGACGACCACGACCAAGGAATAAGTCGAAATATAACGATTATACAGGAAGTGCATTACCCAGGGCTACCTTAACCCTTTCCCAAACAGCAAATTTTTGACTTGTCCAATTTGAAAGACGATACAGACGACAATTTCAAGTAAATTAAATCTTGCAATTAAATCTTGCATTTTTAGTCTTTTTACATAGACAACAATGTGGGAAATGGAGAAATTGCTTGTCACAAGCAATTTCTTCATTTCCCACAATGTTTTCCCATGCCATTTCTTTTGAGGGAGTCTAAAGCCGTCTCTGTGCAGTAATGGGAATGATATATATCCATTGACGTTGAGTAACGTTTCCATGTTTTCTGTAGATTTATTCAAATTTACCTGACCTAGAAACATAATCCAGAGCTTTGCGGAGCGGCGCATGCACACCGGAGAGGGGTTTGTCAGTAAAATTTGTCATTCTTTTTTTCAATTCAATGGCAGATAATCCAAGATTGCCAACTTATGCCAAGAGTTATCTGATGTTAAATAGTGGCATGCGCAAGTAGACACCATGGAGATTATTCATGGCAAGTTTGATCGAATTCCGGTTGAGTAATACAAGAAAATTAGCATTTTTTCGAGGTCAGATGATTCAACCAGACAGTCCTGGCGGTCTGGAAGCGCTCCACAGGCCTGATTGTTTGTCTTGTTGAATGCAATTTCAAATGTTCAGGCCGCGCAAACAAGCAAATGCATGACCAAGCTGAAAATTACAAGCAAGTAAGATCATATGGTCAGTAAGATTCTGTGAAAGTTCTGCATTGATTAGTTAATACTAATGGTTGTAAAAGTGAACATAAAGCCAACAAGCTGAAAATTTCAAGCACGTAAGATCTTATGGTCAGCAAAACTCTGTGAAAGTAATTATATTGATTACTTTTTATACCAATGGTTGTAAAAGTGAAAATAAAGCCGAAAATGGCAATTTTGTCAATTTCAAGGGCACATTACTCATGACGTAAAATTCAGATCAAGCTGAAAACTATACCAAAGTAAGATCTTATAATCACTGGTCAACATTCTGTACAAGTTTTGTCTTGATTGGTCAATATTTGTAGTTGCTAGAGCGAAATCAAAGTCAAAATAAAGCCGAAAATGGCAATTTTGTCAATTTCAAGGGACATAACTCATAATGCAAGATTCAGATCCAGCTGAAAATTACACCAAAGCAAGATCTTATAATCACCATCATTCTGTCCTAGTCTTGTGTTGATTGGTTAATATTTGTAGTTGATGATGTGAAAACAAAGTCAAAATAAAGCCAAAAATGGCAATTTTGTCAATTTCAAGATCAGATAACTCATGATGTAAAATTCAGATCAGGCTGAAAATTATACCCAGGCAAGATCTTATAGTCACCATCATTCTGTTTAAGTTTGTCTTGATTGGTCAATATTTGTAGTTGCTAGAGTGAAAATAGAGTCAAAATGGACATTTTTGACATTCAAGGGCAGATAACTCCAGGGTTTCTACTTCAATCAGGATTCTTTGAAGGTATCTGAGAGAGGGTCACCCAAGGATGATTCCTGTGAAGTTTGGTTGAAATCCATCTGGTAGTTTTTGAGAAGAAGATTTTTAAAGGAAAAGTTTACGGACGGACGCACACACGGACGGACGCACGCACGACGGACACAGCGCCATGACAATAGCCCGCTGGCCTGTCGGCCAGTGGAGCTTAAAACGAAAAGAGTGATCTGAATTCCGTAAATTGTGTGCACAACTAGACACCATAGAGATTCATTGGGGGCAAGTTCGATGAATTTCCGATTGAAACTGAAATAGGCCTAGTTGCGCACACAAGGAACTTCTACCGGGCGGACAGGCAGACAAACGGGCGGACATCCGGGACAATAACATAATACGACTCTTCGGGCGTATATATATATTAAGTTATTTACTAAGACTCGAATATGAAAATTAAAAAAAAAAATAAAAAAAAAATAAACAAAAAAAAAAATAAACAAAAAAACCCCAAAAAACAAAACAACAACAATAACAAAAAAACCCACAACAACAACAACAACAACAACAACAACAACAACAACAATAAATAATAAATAAATAAATAAATAAAATAAAAAAAAACAAAAAAAAAAAAAAAACCAAAAAACATGCGATTGAAAATAAATAATAGAACAAGTAAAAAATTGCTGTAATGTACAGCAAAATGAATTGTATCGCGCTTAAAAAATTATACCAAAGTACTGAATGGTACAAGTGTCTGGTTAAGTCAACATTCAGTGAAAACCGAAATAGGATTGTATGTCTGCATATGCTGGTGCTAGATCTAGTCTATTTTTGTGTGTTCAGCCAGATTATACATTAATCAAACAACATAGGAGGGGAAGTAAGCAAATACAAAAGTGTTAAATGTTGCAGTTGAATAAATGGGGATTAAAATTAACTTAAACAAGAAAAGAAACCGAATATTTCAGCAAGGAATTAGGACCAAGATGGTCCTGAATCGTTTCTCCGTGAAATTATTCTTTGGAAAAAAAAGAAGGAAAAAAAGACACACACAAATAAATTGAAAGTGCACCATAGTAACCACAGTTCACTATGAAAATATTTTTCGAAAAAAAAAGAAAAGAAAAGAAAACAAAAACAATTCGAGAGGCTCCATGCAAGGAAGATTCCTGTTAGATTCCTATGTTAGAAGATTCCTGTTTGAATCTTGATTGAAACTGGCCTAGTAATTTTGGAGAAGTTTTCACATGAACGCACGCCGGAAACAGGACCGTGGCATAAGCCCCGCTAGCCTTTGGTCAGAATAGGTAAAATACTTTAATTAAATAGAAAAAAGTACTTGTTTATCCATTAGCCTTCTGAATATAAAAATCGTATCAAGTAAATTTTCCAAACCGGAACATTTTGACCACTATATAGCTTATTTGTTCTTCGTATAATCATTCAATAGAGAACAGACTGTGTTGAATAGATCAGAGTGCACGCTAATCTTAGTCTATGGAATCTAAAAATGCTTTGATAACAGCAGGAATAGGAAACGTTTATGATAACAGACATAGATGAACGAACGAACAGCAGCCACAATGCCACGGATATGATCCTTATTACTTTTGCAATAAATTAAATGTAAAAAAGATAAATACAGAAATGCCATATAAAGTGACAACTACCAGCCGCTAATGTTTAGGATTTAAGCTGTAACACAATACAAGCAATACCATGAATATGTCTCAATAATTCACCCGGCAGATCATCTCTGCCAGGTCATAAATCGGGACCTATATTTGTACTTATCACACACAAAAACACAAAGAACTAGCGACACATACGAGGAGATTTACTAGAGTGTAACAAAAAGTACAGGACTAAAGTTTTGATTGTGGCGGCGAATTGATTGCGCATAAAGTATTCTTTTGAACGGTTTTGAAATCCATCCAGTCAAAAACTGTTGAGACATTAAAATTGGGTTGTTCTTTTATGTGAAAACCCCTAACAGTTTGTAATTTTTAGAAAAAAAAATGAGAAAACATATTTGTTCTACTAGTTATACACATGCCTATTTAGTTCAGACGATCCCTTGAAATTATGGAATCGAATCATCCATAATTGTACATGCAGTGTTCATTCAATACTTACCGGGTAAGTCTTTTTCGTGCTTTGATTTCTTAGGAAGCGATGCAGTGAATCGGATAGGCCATGGGCAAACCGAAAGTAGGAATTCACATTGTAATGCAATTTTGAAAAACGCTTGAGAAAACCCATTTGTTCTACTAGCAATATACATATCTAGTCAGATAATACGATCCCTTGTTACAATGCAAGTTGACCAGTCCAAATTCAACATGTAGTGGTCATTCAATAGTAAGGTACTTCTCGTTCTTTGATTTCTTATTGCGATTCGAAATGGTACGGTTGGGCTAAAAAAAATTGATGCGATGAAAATTCAAAATTAAGAAGTTTGGGCTGATATGAATCTCCTTTGCGCCACCGCAAGCTCATTTTCGCACGTGAGTATAGCCTATGAAAATCGGAATTAATACAAAAACCAGACACTTTATGTTCTAACATAAACATTATTAATTAGATATGATCTTACAATACATGAATATAGCAATTTAATGCAATAAAAATTCATGATTTAGGAGTTTATGCTGATTTGAATCTCCTTTGCGCCACCGCAAGCTCCTTTTCGCCCGTGAGTATAGCCTATGAAAATCGGAATTAATAAAACAAACAGACACTTTTTTCTAAAGAATACATAATTATTATTGAATAGCTATGGTCTAATAATACATAAATATTACAATCAATTGTGACGAAAATCTATGATTAAAAAGTTTATACAGATACAAATCTCCTTTGCGCCACCCAGCTCCTTCTCGCATGTGATTAGCATATGAAAATCGGAATTTATACAGAAAACAGACACCTTTTGTCAAAAAAATAAACATTATGGATTAGATATGATCTTAAAATACGTGAAAATTACAATTTAAATGCGATAAAAATTAATGATAAAGGAGTTTGGGCTTATATGAATCTCCTTTGCGCCGCAGCCAGCTCCTTTTCGTCCGTGAGTAGCCTATTAAATCGGATTCAACACAAAAATCAGACACTTTATGTCCCAAAACAAAGATTACTGACTAGATTTAATCGTAAAATACACGAATATAACAATCTAATGCGATAAAAAAATCATGATTAAGGAGTTTGGACTGATATAAATCTCATTTGCGTCACCTTCATGTCCTTTGCGTCCTTTGCGCCAAAAACAGGTCCATTGCGTGTTTTAGTCCAACCCGAAATGGTATGCATAAATGCGTTGCATTTAAACGGATAGGAAAAATACATGTCCACCATGGGCAAACCGGAAGTAGGGACTTTCCATTGCTATGCAAAGTATAAAACTATACTAGAATTTCGTTTACACGAATTTTCAGCGTGGTCTGAGATTAAACGAACTTCAATGTATACTTATAGTACTGCTTGAAAAATTATACCGTGTAAACAGTTTATGTGTAGGTTATATATACGACTTTCAAGTACAAATAATTATCCCTCATGACGTAATTTCTAAAGTTAGAATATGTATACCACAATATGTATCGCGCCAGGCGCGATACAATGAAAACAGCGTCATCAAATCATGCTCATAGGCTGCTCCATGAGATGTATTGAGGCGAATGCTTTCCCAAATGAGCTATCGCTGTGGTCGATAACGTATGGTGTTTGCTGTCTTCATCCATGCATACCTTTCTTAAGATCTTACCCTTTACACAATATCACGACAAAACAATGGTTATATCGAAAAAATATCAATAAGTGGACAAAAACATGGCATCCTTTGAATATGGTAATTAATCTGATAGTGTTTGTTCATAAAAAGCAAATAAAGGCGCGACAGTTGTCCCGTATGGCCATCAAATCAATTCTGAATTTTGACCAACTGGTAATTGAGTCTGAGAAGGGGGTTTTGGTAATAAAACCCATCTCAAATTTCCAAAAGTGATCCTAAGAGTTCAACTAAAAATGGTCTTGTGAGAAACCATAAGGTGTAAAGCCTTGATATTTGATACACAGCAATTCCTGCTGGCCATTCTGAATGAAAATTGCTTTAAATGAATTTGGCGATAAAAACATCTTGAGAATTATTAAAAGATAAGCATTTTACTTTAGATTTATGGGAAAGATGCCTGTATGACAAGATTTGATTAATTTTTGCGAAAGTTCTCTGAAAAATATTGGAAAATGGGCTTTTATTTTTCAGCTTTATATGTTAAAATGTTCCATTAATTTCAAGAAGGTAGACAACGCAAAACAGTGGTAACTGCATACACACTTACGACTGTCTTGCTCTAAATAATCCATTTCTATCTTTAGGAAATCAGTTTCGAATAATAAATACACTTTTACCGTCGAAAATGGTAAATTGTAATGATGTGTTATATTATTGAAAATATGGTAGCGAAACATATTGGTACGAAACATTTGATTTACTACAGTAATGACCGAGTGTTCCGAAAAAATGGAGCATTCCCCCTTAAATCCAGTTATGATTGTGTCCTTGAATTGGACAAAATAGACGTTTTGGACTTCGTTACAGTTTTCACCCTCTTTACATCCACAAGTAATGATCAATCAGGTCAAACCTTTAATAAAATGTTGATGAAGTTAAGGGGGAATGCTCCAGTTTTTCGGAACACTCGGTCATTACGGTAGTAAAATTAAATCTTTCGTACCAATATGTTTCGCTACCATATTTTCAATAATATAACACATCATTACAATTTACCATTTTCGACAATAAAAGTGTATTTATTATGCGAAACTGATTTCCCCGAGATGGAAATGGATTATTTAGAGCAAGACAGTCGTAAGTGTGTATGCAGTTACCACGGTTTTGCGTCATTTTATTCATGTGTAGCTGATAAAAATTGCTGTAATTCACTAATAAGTGCGCTGACCTATACATTTTCTTTTTGAATTGTTACCAGGGCATGTTGCTTAATACAATGAGGGAGTTTTATCAAATTCTATTATGTAGAACTTGAAATATTTCCAAAAATATGCAAATTTTGACATAAAAAAACCCAGCTTTGTTGATCTAACCGAACACGTGAGCATGATGTTTCATACATTTACGCGTTCATTATAGCATATATTTTTGGTTTTCTGTTCTTATTAAATGTAAGACGTTACTTTAAATCCGTTTTCGGGACTAAACGATGAATATACAGCATTTTATTAGCATTTTAGTGACCTTGGACAGGTGCAAGAAATTGTGCATTTTTTCGATGCAGGGGTATGTGATACGAATGCCTATAAAATTCAAACAAGATCGCTGACCACCCATTTCTATTTTATTTTTCAACTGGTAATAACATGTAATTTCAACATACAAAATATAAATAAATTCTATTATTGGGAAAAAAATTAGGAAACTGGAGCATTCCCCCTTAAGATCTTAATTTAGTGTGATCCTAAGCCCGACAGAAATATAACATCCGGAGTTATGTGCCCTTGAATTTGACACAATTGCCTACTGTGTTTTAACTCCAACAGCTCCACATATTCACCAACCAAGACAAATGTTAATGACTGTGATACGATCTTTGAACTATGACATATTTTTTACTTTTGATGCCAGAGTTATCTAGCATGGGTCCCTTTAAATAGATACTCTGTTAAAGGCAGTCATGCATTTGCGTGTTTGCGCACCCTGAACTTTCGAAATAGCATTCAACAAGACGAACAATTCAGACCTGTGGAGGGCTTCCAGTCAGGGCTGTCTCATTTACTTTGTTTACACGCTAGCGTCTACAATTATTGTCCAATCAAGATAAAACTTGGAAACAATGTTTACGACAATATCTTGTCGAATTCAAGGACACATAACTTATAACTTTTCGGTCCAATGAGACTGAAAATTAAACTCATACTATACTTCACGATAAATGACCTGGCAGAGCAGTCCATGCTAATCGAATGGAATGCTCTGCCAGGTCAATTCTCGTCCGCTATACATCTTGTATTGTCCACCCAAATTAACCCGGGACAACTTACTTTTCGTGTGCAAAGTCCATTAGTGGAGCGTCTTAACAAAACATTGCCAAAGTGAGGTCATTACATATGCAGATGTCAAGGGTTAATCTTGCCGGACAACAGTTACCAATATTTTGGTAAAGGTATAATAGCGAACAGTTTTCCCGCGTTCGTGTGCTAAAAATAGATTTCCGATGGGAATACCCCAACAACGTTTGCCGGGTACCAGTCTAATATTTTGTTTATCGGTCAATGAATCGGACAATTTTTCGTAACCGTGTTAGCAAAAAAATATTATTTTCAAGCGCGATATTAGTCGATCATAGAAAATGCAGGCGGGAACTAAAACTACGAAACATTGCGCATATGCAACATGCAACATTGCTTCCAGATACGGAGACAGACCAGAAATGACAAACGTATTTTCTTGAGATTCCTCAGCAGCTTAACCAGAAAAACATAGAAAAGTCTGAAAGTAAAGTAGCTATGATCACGAAACTTCTCTGGTAGATAGATCTCACCAAGGAGAAGTGCAACGTACAAGGAACATAACTCTATCTTGCTTATTTTGTGAGTTATTACCCATTGTTGTAGTGAAAGCCTATGGGGTATCAAATCACATTCAGCGACAAATTCTAGTTTTTTTCTATATTAACCCTTTCCCAAACAAGACCGGTTTTGACGTCCCCAACAGAAAATTCTTGGGAAAACATTGAGGCAAAAGAAGAAAATGATGATCGACAAAATCGAAAAGGCATGCACAGCAGACAAAATGGGTGTGAATAACTTCTTTGGATATTGATGACCATCCTTCTTTTGCCTCAATATTTTCCCCGGGATAAAACACTAAAGATATTCACATCCGTTTTGTCGTCTGCATACTTTTTTTTAATTTAGCCCAACATGACATTATGTCGTTTTGGAAAGGGTAAGCGAGCACGCACGAGCGGCACGATGAAGTCAGGACATGTCCGTATGTGTAAACATTACTTGTCAACTGCTTATTTCATAGTTACCGATCTTAAAAAGTACACGACAGTGCAGCAACCTTCTCAACTCGGAATTAGAATGTTTCTCAACAAATGATTACAGCAATCAAGCTCTTAGAATGTTATCTCCGGTTAGTTGAACATGGAAAATCTTCGCGAGATTCACAGCCATATTTGTACGATAAGGGATCCCAATCTATTTTTAGACCAGTGAGGCGTGACGATGACGTATTTGTTCACACGGAAAATCGAAGTCTATTTGATCGCTCAACATTTGTACATGCTAGAGTGTCAGAGTCAAAAATAACTATTTTTGATGTTCATGGGCATATCCTTTCCCACTCAGATCTGACCCAAAATCAAACTCATCCGAGAACTCAATGATTATACATATTTTGACCAATTTTGGTCAAGATGGGCCGATATTTTGTGGATGCTAGAGAGATCACAACAAATTGTCGTCAGACGGACGGTTTGGTTTTGTTTATTGGGGGGTTGTACGCCGTTTTTAACTACTAAGGTCACATCGCGGCGGCTGGAGCACCTAACCATGGATTCCTGTCGTTTCTCATACCAGTACTACCACTACACCCTTACCGAGCCTCCAGCTGCTCCCCCACATAGGTTCACGATATCAAACCATTGATGGGTGACATTTTTGTCAGTAAGGGTATTCGCCGCGGCCGGGTATCGAATCCGGGACCTCTCCAATGAGAGGCAGATGCGCTACCAACTGCGCCATGGCCGCGGTCACGTCAGATGGACGGACGACTTACAAAGAGTGACCAAGATATTTCACCTTGAGCACTTCCTGCTCAGGTGAGAAAAAATGCTGATCATCAGCATCTTCTTCTTTTGCCTAAATGTTTACCCAAGCCTTTTCTAATAGGACGTCAAATTCGTTCTTGTTTGGAAAAGTGTTAATCATAGGAGTCGGAAAACTATTACCTGTACCACCATTTCGTTGTTTTTCTTCCTACAGGTAAAATCAAGCTGCAGTTGCGAGGTTTTTGAAGAAAAGCAAGAATTCCCTTTGTCTTCTATAGGCCTAAATATTTTCTGTATAAAGATAGTGAGTGTGACATATTAGACTGGTCCAATGGCAAAGAATTTTGTGCTAAAAATAGACTTGGTTTACTTGATAAACCGTCGATGTTTTAACCCTTTCCCAAATGACGAAATTTAGGGTGATCTAATTTGAGAGCTGCTGCAGATGACTATTTTGAATTTTAAGGGGTGTTGTTTAAGATGGAATTGATGTACAAAGGAGCATGAAAAACGTTGAGACAAAAGGAGAAACTGCTGATTATCAGCAGTTTCATCTTTTGTTTCAAAGTTTTCCCAAGCCATTTCTAATAGGGACGTCGAAACCAGGTCTTGTAATAAGATCTTTTTATTACGAGATTTTTTAAAAACACCTACGAAATAGGTTTGTTTGTCTGAAGTTACGGCTTAATTAACTGGATAAAATCATTCCCTCATAGTTTGGGAGAAGACTTTAGTAATTGTGGACAGACGGTGAGCGATCACAATAGCTCACCCTCAGCACTTCGTGCTCAGGCGAGCTAAAAAGATATTGAAGATTATCGGAAATTCACGTGATTATACACCGTGGGTATGGGAGCGACGACTTTCTGTTGTTTTACCTAATCATATGTGACCCGTCACGCTAAAAGGGACCTTATCCGAACTCCAAAAATCAAAATTTTGACAAACTTGTCAGACTCACCACAGGTCAGTCAGATCCCGCATGTGAAAAATAAACATATACATGTAGTAAGATAGGGAAAACATTCCAGGGAAAACATTCCAGATTTAGAAAATTATATAAAAGTGAAAAGTATCGGCCCTAGTCTGGCTGCGCGGACTGCCTAGGGTCGACATTTTTCACACATCCGATAAGGTCCCTTTTAGCGTGATTGGTCACATACTTATTTTGTGGTTCTCATTTGAATAATTCAATCCGCAACATAAGAAATTGATACAAGAAAACTTAAATGCTTTCCTGTACCAATTCCTATAATGTTGCTGATGAAGTTATCAGCATAAGTTATTATGATACAATAATGAATTGTATTGTCCAGCAAGATTAACCCGAGACATATGCATATGTAATGACCCCACTTCGGCAATGTTTTGTTAAGGCACTCAACTAACAGACTTTGCACACGAAAATTAAGTTGTCCCGGGTTAATTTGGGTGGACAATATTTTTTTTAATCAAAAGAATATGAATATGATTATTTTGTGAGTCCTCATGATCACTCATCTGAATTGTCTCAACAAGATGATTCTAATGAGTCCTCATAGAATATGATTTTACAAGATGTGTTTGCGAAACACAAATGCCCCTGAAATGGCTATTTTTCTAAAATGTTAAGCCTTCAGGTTAAGGTTTGATAAGAGTTACGGATTACCTTGAGGAAAAACATATTGCATGGAACAGATAGATATCATTGAAAGAAAGATGCGTATCAAATTTCAGCTTTGCATGTCAAATACTTGGACAAAATGCAAGTGTTAAGTTTTCAGACAGACCGACATGAGTAAAACAACATGTCCCTGATCTTTCAATACGGGGCATAAAAAGCAATTTTAAAAAATTTTCTCTCCTTTTAACCCATTATAAGGTGACAAATTTCTTGTTTGGTCCAAATTATTAAAAGATGCTGCATATATTTTTTTTTCTATAAACAAAGACATCACTCTGAGTCTTATCTCAAGATTCCAGAGAGCAAAATATATCTGGTTTAGACGTCCCTTATAGAAACTGCTTGTGAAAATATTGAGACAAAAGAAGAAAATGCTGATTATCAGCATTTTCTCCTTTTGCCTCAATATTTTCCTGACTATATTACACAGCAATCTTATCTTTATAAACACTTATTTTGTCATATGCAGCAGCTTTAGAATAAGTCTACCTCAAATTTGTTGTTTGGGAAAGGGTCAAGTGTGTGTGCAAGATATAATACAAAACACAAGATTTCTTTCAGTGATGTATTATTTTCATTTAAACCATAACATTCTGTCCGCCTGGATGCCCCATATCTGTGGGCTTGGCACCCTTCTGTTCACTGTAGGGCTGGGAGGGTACGGGCTCATCTTTGGGCTCCACGATACTGACATGATCAGGTAGGGGCTTCTTGGGGCCAATTTTACCAGAGGGGTCCCATGGCAACATGATCTTTACTTTGATACCAAGTACTCCTGCAAAACAAGAGATGAACTGTTAATCAAAAGGCAAAGAAATCAGGTATTTTGAACTCTTGTCCTGCTTACTTTAAATTTCATTTCAAACAAATTGCCAATTTAAGAGACATTTCAATCAGTTTGTCTCAATTGTATGACAGAATAATTGAATAGAAAGCAGACAGTATAGGCTAAGATCAGACTGCATGTCTATGCAGGCTGATCTTAGTCTAAATTGCCTGCTTTGGTCCCAACAGTAAATTGATGTTCACTGTTGGGCTGGGAGGGCATGGGTTCATCTTTGGGCTCCACGATACCGACGTGATCAGGTAGGGGCTTCTTGGGGCCAATTTTACCAGAGGGATCCCATGGCAACATAATCTTTACTTTGATACCAAGTACTCCTACAAAACAAAGATGAACTCTTCATCAAGTGGCAAAGAAATCAGGCCTTATTAACTCTTGTCCTGCCGACTTTTAATTCCTTTCCAAACGAATTGCCAATTAAAGGGACATTTCAATCATTTTGTCTCAATTGTATGACACAATGACAGAAAAGAGAGCAGGCAGTGTAGGGTACAATCAGACTGCACATCTGTGTAGGCTGATCTTAGTCTATACTGCCTGCTTAGGTCACAACAGCATCATGGTGTATAATCATGTGACTCAGTTTGAGTTTATTGGGGTTTTACGCTGTTTTCAACTACCAGGGTCATATCGCGGCGGCTGGAGCACCTAACCTTGGGTTCCTGGTATTTCTCGCACCAGTACAACCACAATATCCAAAACGAGCCTCCAGCTGCTCTCTCACATAGATGATTCACACCCATTGGTGAGAGACAAACGACTTTTGTCAAATGTCAGAATGGATACTGGCCGAGCCGGGGTTTGAACTCGAAACCCCTGGAATGACAGACTCCGACGTAACCGACTGAGCTATCCGGGCTCGGCCACGTGACTCAGAATTTCTGATAATCTTCAATATCTTTTTTAATACTTGACCAATTTGGTTTATCTTCAATAACTTTTTTATAAGTTGATTTTTCAAAAATCAATCACATCCATCTAGTGTGTGACATCTGTCCATATTCTCTGCTTTAAACCGAATTAAAATCGGTCCAGTATTTACAAAATTATTGAAGATTTTCTGAAAATTTTGTTATCACGTGACTATCCACCGTGAGAATGTGTTAAGAATATAATTTTATTATGAAAGCTTCTGTAGACAACAAGATGAAAGTTGATGAAAAGTATTCCATTCAAAAACAGGGATAATTTTGGGCCAGGCCATTGGCCCTTTCTTCTCAGACATGACCCATTCAAGTTCAACCAATGGGCAAAAAATGGCAAAAATATATTCTTGATTGCAGAATTTTTTTCCTACCATATATATTCCCAATTTTTCACTGTAAAGAACAAGAAAGAATCTAAATTTTAGACTGAAAACCACTAATTTAGATTTTTGAACATTTCTTGGATATTTTTACTTGAATTTGTTAGCATGTCTTCTGCCAGAGTTCAAAAGTAGACTCATACTACTCAACCTAGCATAACTCCATGATAAGGTACATCGTCACATCTTTTTGCATGTATAACACTGCCATATCTTTTCACCACAAAGCAATTTTGATTTATTAGGGTTTTACGCCGTTTTCAACTTCTATGGTCATATCGCGGCGGCTGGAGCACCTAACCATGGATTCCTGGTATTTCTCGCACCAGTTCAACCACAATATCCAAACTGAGCCTCCAGCTGCTCTCTCACATAGATGATTCACACCCATTGGCGAGATACAAATGACTTTGGTCAAATGTCAGAATGGATACTGGCCAAGCGGGGGTTCCAACTCAAGACCCCTGGATTGACAGACTCCGACGTAACCCACTGAGCTATCCGGGCTCGGCTATCACAAAGCAAATAGATACCAACCTTGTCTGAGTAAGACGTGTCTGACCGCTGTATCTACATAATCATTGATTGGGTCACCACTGTGGATCATCAGACCGTCCACAAACTTCATGGATTTGGCTCTCTGACCTCTCAGTTTACCAGATACCACGACCTCACAGCCCTTAGCTCCAGATTCCATGATGAAACGTAATACACCATAACAGGCCCTGTCAAAGACAATAAATAATCTTTATTCTAACCCTTTCCCAAACGACAAAATTTTAGGGCAATCCACTTCAAAAACTGCCACAAAAGACAAAATGGATGTAAGTAAAGATAGGATTTGTGTAAAATATGGCACAGAAAATATTGAGACAAAAGGAGAAACTGCTGGTTATCAGCAGTTTCTTCTTTTGTTTCAATGTTTTCCCAAGCCTTTTCTATTAGGGACGTCAAAACCAGGTCTTGTTTGGAAAAGGGTTAACAAAAACCTTGTAACCACAGCTTGTTAAAAGCTGCAGTTACAAGGTTTTTGTTGGTAAGCGGCAATAATGAGTGAATCTCGTAACAGATGAGAAGGCAAAGATAGTCCAATTTTGTTACTTCAAATTCAAACCTGGCCCCGGTTTCTCGAAAAAACTTGTGTATATTCTCATGAAGACATGCTCAACTTCAAAGGGATACTCTCTATTGTTGAAGGGTATTCAATTGAAGTTCACGTGGATTTCGTGCGATTTGAACACGGTGCTCAGATTTGAGCATGAGAATGTACTTAAGTTTTTTCGAGAAACTGGGTCCTGATGTTTTGCCAAGTTATTTCAATTGTCTCCAAGAGACAGCAAGTACCCACAAGATAAGTTTGATTTGATTGCTCTTTCAACTGCTGTGATCATATTGTAACAGTTGAAGCACCTAACCATGGATCATGGATGCATGCCGTTTTTCATACCAGTACTACCGCAAGGAGCCTACAGCAGCTTTCAAATCTAGGAATAGTTCAAAATTTTCTAGTCTGGTAATGGGTTAACTCTTTCCCAAACAAGACCTGGTTTTGACGTCCCTAATAGATAAGGCTTGGGAAAACATTGAAACAAAAGAAGAAACTGCTGATAGCCAGCAGTTTCTCCTTTTGTCTCAATATTTTCTATGCCATATTTTACACAAATTTTATCCTGTATAACTTCCATTTTGTCATTTTTGGTAGTTTTTGAAGTGGATTACCCTAAAATGTTCTAGTCTGGTAATGGGTTAATCAAACTGAAGAGTTACCTTCTGACAGCTAGACCTCCAATTAGTTTGTATCTGAGGGACTCACACTGAGCAATAGCACACAATCCTCTAGTGGCCACCTTCTCAGCATACAGCTGCAAATAGAATTTATTATTTTTCAAAATAAGCATTTGTCAGGCCAAATATAATCATTTTCTAAACTGTTAAAGATCAAATTGTCTGCACAAGCTTTTAAATAGTTCTGAGCAAACTTAACTTTTGCAATTTTGGAAAGGAGTAACCATTTACCAGAGAGCAAAATTTTTGACAGTTCCAATTTGAAAGGTGTTCCAAATGATTATATTTTAACCCATTACCAGACAGCAAAATTTTGGACAGTTCCAAATTTAAAGTCTACAATTTTACATTTATTGGTCTTTTTGAGTAGAAAAGATTGTGGGAAATAAAGAAATTACTTGCCCCAAGCAATTTCTTCATTTTCCACAATGTTTTCAAAAGCCTTTATCTGGAAGGGCGACAACGTGTCAATGTTTGTGAATAGGTTAAAATCTCTAACAATTGTCACAAGCAATTTCTTCATTTGTCACAATGTTTTCCAAAGCATTTTTCTTGAAGGATGTCAAAAAACATAACTAACTTAAGTGGGAACGGGTTAAATGAAGAGTATTTTACCTCAACTGTTCCCTCTGGGAAGTTGAATCTCTTCTGTACAACGGAGGTCAATTCACGAATACGCCTGCCCTTCTCGCCAAGAACATTCTGTGTCCTTGTGGCGAGGATAATGATTTCCGTTCTTGTTGGTGTGACTCGGACTTCGACACCGCTGTAGCCATCTTCTGCCAGTTCACGGGTCAAGAAGTTGTTCAATTCAGCTTTGAACACTCCATCCGCTACAAACTGTAAAACCACAAAGAATACAGGAATTAGTTTAAGCTGTAGTTAAGCAGAACCCTTTTATTTTTCTAACTTGGTTTTATTCACAAGGAATTTAGCGCTTTTTATGTAGACTCTTTCTTATTAAAGACAAGAGGACCATGATGGTCCTATATCGCTCACCTGAACCTAAATGATATGAGCAACACTTTTGTTCAATTCAATTAATATTTATTACTTTAAGACTGAAAAAGAACTTATGGTCAATAAGGTTGTGAAAATCTAACTCATCCGAGATCTAAATTATGGTGCCAAACATTGTACAGGGCTCCAGATAAGAGGGGGTGGTGACTTTTCAAACTGCAATAATGCTGTCAGTGATCATCAAACCCTATGTTGTAGGTACTCATTTGTATCGTCTCATCGAGACGATTCAAATGAGTACCCACAACATAGGATTTGAATTCGAAAAAACATTGTTAGTATGTCTTCACCTCCACTTATCTGTAGCCCTGATTGTATCCAAGTTTTGTCTTGATTGATAAATAATTGTAGATTCTAGAGTATAAACAAGGTCGATAATAGCCGAAAACAACAATTTTGTCAAATTCAAGGGCACAAAACGCTCGACTTTCTGATCAGATCAGACTGAAAATCAAACTCATATGAGATCTTATGGTTCCCAACATTGTGTCCAAGTTTTGTATAGATTGATCAATAATTGTAGATTCTAGAATGTAAACAAGGCCGAAACCAGCCGAAAATGGCAATTTTGTCAATTTCAAGGGCATATAACTCTCAACATTCTCATCAGATCAGACTGAAAATCAAACTCATCCAAGATCTTATAGTCCCCAACATTGTGTTCAAGTTTTGTCTTGATTGATAAATAATTGTAGATTCTAGAGTATAAACAAGGTTGAAAACAGCAAAAAACAGCAATTTTATCAAATCCAAGGGCACATTACTCTTGACATTCTAATCAGATCAAACTGAAAATCGAAGTTACCTGAGATCTTATAGTCTCCAACATTGTGTCCAAGATTTGTCTTGATTGGTCAATAATTGTAGATTCTAGTGTGTAAACAAAGTCGAAAACAGTAAAAAACAGCAATTTTGTCAAATTCAAGGGCACGTAACTCTTGACTTTCTGATTAGATCAGACTGAAAATCAATCTAATCCCAGATCTTATGGTCCAAAACATTGTGTCCAAGTTTTGTCTTGATTGAATAATAATTGTAGATTCTATAGTGTAAAAAAGGTTGAAAACGGCCGAAAATGGCAATTTTGTCAAATTCAAGGGCACGTAACTCTTGACTTTCAGATCAGATCAGACTGAAAATCAAACTCATCTCAGATCTTATAGTCCCCAACATTGTGTCCAAGTTTTGTCTTGATTGACCCTTTCCCACACATTGGCACTTTTGGATGCCCCACAAAATAAAGGCTTTGGAAAACATTGTGACAGCAATTTCTTCATTACCCACAATGTTTTCTACCAAGAAAGACCAAAAAATGTTAAATTTTGTTCAATGGAACTTGTCGTCTGCAATACCTATGATTTTGGACTAGGCTAAAATTTTGTTGTTTGGTAATGGAGTGTAAATCTATTTATATCCCCTATCAAACTACAGAGCTCCAGATAAGAGGGAGTGATGACTTTTCCAATTGTAATAGTTCTGTTATTGTTCATCAAACCCTATGTTGTGGGTACTCATTTGTATCGTCTTGTCCAGACTATTCAAATGAGTACCCACAACATAGGGTTTGGAATTGAAATAACAAAGTTAGAATGTCTTCACCCCTACTTATCTGTAGCCCTGAAACTAGATAACTCTACTTATACTGAAAAAAGTAGTGTCAGAGTTCTTTCCCTTAGATTAACTCTTTTTTGAATACAGCAAAAAAGTGGCAATTTTGCCCAATTCAAGGGCACATAACTCTCATCTTTCTGGTCAGATCAGACTGAAAATTGACCTCATCCAAGATCTTATGGTCTCCAACATTATGTCCAAGTTTTGTCTTGATTGATCAATAATTGTAGATGCTAGAGTGTAAACAAACTTAAAAACAGCATTTTTTGACATTCAAGGGCAGATAACTCCGCACTTTCTGGTCCGATCAGGCCCATAATCGAACTTGTCCGAGAACTTATGATCGTACTTGTTTTGGCCAAGTTTGATCAAGATTGAGTAATTTTTGTGGATGCTAGAGTGTAAACACCCCAAATGTTGACGGACGGACGGACGGACGGACGGACGGACGGACGACGGACAAAAAGTGACCACAATAACTCACCTCGAGCACTTCGTGCTCAGGTGAGCTAACAAGGGGGCCAAGTTTTCATATAGAAAATAGTCAGGGTTGCCACTAGTCATCGGAAACAAAATTCCCTGACAATTCCCTGACATTTCCCTGACAAAATTGGAAAACTCCCTGACAGGTTTCGTTGCGTTAATTTCGCGGTAATTCGCGATGTCTCGGGACAATTTTAAAAGGAGATGTTGAAATCATGAATTATACGACACTGCATCTTATTTTTTCAAAATTCCCTGACAATTCCCTGACATCTGCCAGTATTTTCAAATTTCCCTGACAGTTCACAAAATTCCCTGACAATTCCCTGACCTTGAAAAAAATTAAATTTCCCTGACTTTTCCCTGACGCGTGGCAACCCTGATAGTACCCATTCTCGCAAAACACCTGTTACAACAATTTTGAAGATAATTACATGGGGTCTTATCTAATTAGCTCCTTACATATTTATTTAGCAAAAATTCCGCTGGTCTGTACAGGTAACGATCAGAGTTTTTCGTAAATATAAGGAGTTAATAAGAGAAGATCTCAGATCAAAATTCAAAAAAGGTTTCGGTTACATGATTATTGCAACTAATGCGCTACCAACTGCGCTAAGGCCACGGCCCTCACAAGTACCAGTCTGGGTCCCATATCATCATTCTTACAACCACGTTTTAGTGCAAAGTGTGTAAGCAGATATCCAATAGTGATTGCACGAAAAATCAGTTTAGGCCAAACAGATTTATTATTACAAGTAAATATGCAAAAAGTAATTGTATGACTGTTGATAATACGGCCCCCTGCAGCACAACAAACTGTATCCATACTCAGCGTTTTTTCTCTTAGTTTTGGGAACGGGTCATCTTCGCAAGCCAAGGGTGACATCTACGACGTAACGTCGTTTCTGTATTCACCCACGGCGTATTTAGTCCGATTTTCTTAGTCTCCTGGAAAGCGTTTTCATTGGTTCCAGCGAGGTCTAGCTGGAACCAATCAGATTGTCGACTGATACATTTGTTATGAGTAACCAATTCATGACAACGGGCAGGAAAAAGCATTGCATTTGCAACTCAAAAACGCGAAAATGGGCGATTTTTCCTAAGAATTTCACTGCAATAGACAGGAATTCTCTAACTATAATCGACAAATTATTATACTTTTGACAATTCGACCAAAAAAGCGGCTAACTTTTACATAATCCTTATGACGTATGACTCGAAAGACAACGCACGTTAATGATGTCATCAATAATGGACGTAAACAACCAGCAGAACAACCGCTAGGCGGCGCTTTGCGATTTCAAGAAAATCGGACTAAATGCGCCAAGGGTGAATACAAACATAGGTGGGTTCAACCTTGGCTAGCGAAGATGGGAACGGGTCCAAAACCAGGCAAATTGGGAAAAATGCATTGTTTTGTCAAAAGTTGGGAAAATATTTTCATCACAGACTCCAACTAAAATTGAGTCCTGTGCATAGTTAACTATATGAATTCATCTGAAGGGACTTCCAGTTTGTCTCTGGATACTTTTTTCTCAACATATGAAAGGGAATGATTGAAATTTCATTCAAAAAGATGGAATAACCTTTGCATTTGGAATTTTCTTTCCAGATTTTGGGAAAAATTACCCTATTTGGCATTGGGAACGGGTCCTTTTTACGGACCCGTCCAAAGAAGGAGAAACAAGAGGGCCATTGGCCCTGAAGCGCTCACCTGATATAACAACTTTTTTTTGTAAACCAATTTTCAGGTTGATTGGACAAAGAATGTGACCTCTAGGGTGCACACAAGGTTTATCTAAGATTTGACCTCGTGACCTAGAATTGATCAAGACAATCATTCTGATCAATTTTCAGGTTGATTGGGCAAAAAATGTGGCCTCTAGAGTGCACACAAGGTTTTACAAAGATTTTACCTCATGACCTAGTTTATGACCCCAGATGACCCAATTTCAATCTTGTCTGAAAATTGATCAAGACAATCATTCTGATCAATTTTCAGGGTGATTGGGTAAAAAATGTGGCCTCTAGAGTGCACACAAGGTTTTTCTAAGATTTGACCCTGTGACCTAGTTTTTGACCCCAGATGACCCAATTTCAAACTTGTCCGAGATTTCACCAAGACAATCATTCTGATCAATTTTCAGGTTGATTGGGCATCAAATGTGGCCTCTAGAGTGCACACAAGGTTTTTCTAAGATTTGACCCCATGACCTAGTTTTTGACCCCGTATGACCCAATTTCAAAATTGTGCGAGATTTTATCAAGCCAATCATTCTGAGCAATTTTCAGGTTGATTGGGCAAAAAATGTGGCCTCTAGAGTGCACACAAGGTTTTTCTAAGATTTGACCCTGTGACCTAGTTTTAGACCCCAGATGACCCTATATCAAACTTGTGCGAGATTTTATAAAGACAATCATTCTGAGCAATTTTCAGGTTGATTGGGCAAAAAATGTGGCCTCTAGAGTGCACACAAGGTTTTTCTAAGATTTGACCCAGTGACCTAGTTTTTGACCCCAGATGACCCAATTTCAAACTTGTCCGAGCTTTCATCAAGACAATCATTCTGAGCAAATTTCAGGTTGATTGGGCAAAAGATGGGGCCTCTAGAGTGCACACAAGGTTTTTCTAAGATTTGACCCTGTGACCTAGTTTTAGACCCCAGATGACCCAATTTCGAACTCGTCCGAGATTTTATCCAGACAATAATTCTGATCAATTTTCAGGTTGATTTTGCAAAAAATGTGGCCTCTAGAGTGCACACAAGGTTTTTCTAAGATTTGACCCCGTGACCTAGTTTTTGACCCCAGATGACCCAATTTCAAACTTGTACAAGATTTCACCAAAACAATCATTCTGAGCAAATTTCAGGTTGATTGGGCAAAAAATGTGACCTCTACAGTGCACACAAGGTTTTTCTAAGATTTGACCCAGTGACCTAGTTTTTGACCCAAGATGACCCAATTTCGAACTTGTGCGAGATTTTATCAAGACAATTATTCTGAGCAAATTTTAAGTTGATTGGGCAAAAAATGTGGCCTCTAGAATGCACACAAGGTTTTTCTAAGATTTGACCCCGTGACCTAGTTTTTGACCCCAGATGACCCAATTTCGAACTTGTCCGAGATTTCATCAAGACAATCATTCTGAGCAAATTTCAGGTTGATTGGGCAAAAAATGTGACCTCTATAGTGCACACAAGGTTTTTCTAAGATTTGACCCCGTGACCTAGTTTTTGACCCCAGATGACCCAATTTCAAACTTGTCCGAGATTTTATCAAGACAATCATTCTGAGCAAATTTCAGGTTGATTGGGCAAAAAATGTGGCCTCTAGAGTGCACACAAGGTTTTTCTAAGATTTGACCCCGTGACCTAGTTTTTGACCCCAGATGACCCAATTTCGAACTTGTCCGAGATTTCATCAAGACAATCATTCTGAGCAAATTTCAGGTTGATTGGGCAAACAAGAGGGCCATTGGCCCTGAAGCGCTCACCTGAGACTAGAGTGCACACAAGGTTTTCCTAAGATTTGACCCCGTGACCTACTTTTTGACCCCAAATGACCCAATTTTAATATTGTCAGAGAAATCATAAAAACACACTTCCTGAGCAAAAATGAGTACATTTGGACAAAAAATATGGCCTCTAGGGTGCACACAAGGTTTTTCTAAGATTTGACCCCGTGACCTAGTTTTTGACCCCAGATGACCCAATTTCGAACTTGTCCGAGAAATCATCAAAACACACTTCCTGAGCAAAAATGAGTACATTTGGACAAAAAATGTGGCCTCTAGAGGGCACACAAGGTTTTTCTAAAATTTGACCCCGTGACCTAGTTTTTGACCCCAGATGACCCAATTTCACACTTGTCCGAGATTTCATCAAGTCACCATTTCAGACCAATTTTCAGGTTGATTGGGCAAAAAATGTGGGATCTAGAGTGCACCCATGGTTTTTCTATAATTTCACCCCGTGACCTAGTTTTTGACCCTAGATGACCCAATTTCAAACTTATCGTAGATTTCATTAAGACAATCATTCTGACAAATTTTCAGGTTGATTGGGCAAAAAATGTGGCCTCTAGAGTGCACACAAGGTTTTTCTAAGATTTGACCCCATGACCTAGTTTTTAACCCAAGATGACCCAATTTCGAACTTGTCCAAGATTTCATCAAGACAATCATTCTGAGCAATTTTCAGGTTGATTGGGCAAAAAATGTGGCCTCTAGAGTGCACACAAGGTTTTTCTAAGATTTGACCCCGTGACCTAGTTTTTGACCCCAGATGACCCAATTTCACACTTGTTCGAGATTTTATCAAGACAATCATTTTGAGCAAATTTCAGGTTGATTGGGCAAAAAATGTGGCCTCTAGAGTGCACACAAGGTTTTTCTAAGATTTGACCCCGTGACCTAGTTTTTGACCCCAGATGACCCAATTTCACACTTGTCCGAGATTTCATCAAGACAATCATTCTGAGCAAATTTCAGGTTGATTGGGTAAAAAATGTGGCCTCTAGAGTGCACACAAGGTTTTTCTAATATTTGACCCCGTGACCTAGTTTTTGACCCCAGATGACCCAATTTCGAACTTGTTCGAGATTTCATCAAGACAATCATTCTGAGCAAATTTCAGGTTGATTGGGCAAAAAATGTGGCCTCTAGAGTGCACACAAGGTTTTCCTAATATTTGACCCCGTGACCTAGTTTTTGACCCCAGATGACCCAATTTCGAACTTGTCCGAGATTTCATCAAGACAATCATTCTGAGCAAATTTCAGGTTGATTGGGCAAAAAATGTGGCCTCTAGAGTGCACACAAGCCAAAGGTTCACGCACGACGGACGACGGACGACGGACACAGCGGTATCACAATACCTCACCATGAGCACTATCGTGCTCAGGTGAGCTAAAAATGTGGCCTCTAGAGTGCACACAAGGCAAAGTTTGACGGACGACGGACGACGGACACCGGACGACGGACGCCGGACACAGTGGTATCACAATAGCTCACCATGAGCACATTCGTGCTCAGGTGAGCTAAAAACACTGATACTTAGACTGGCAAAGTTTTAGTACTAATGCACTCGTCTCTTCAAAATTAATACTCTGGAAGTTCAAAAGTATATCTGACAGTAGCGATGCTAAATCGATTAGAGTTACTTCCCTTGTTCGCGAGTCATGAATATTAATGAGGTGACGTCGGCGGCCCAAGATTGGGACCATTTTATTACGCTGTAATACTCTTTTCGAGCGTAAAGCAGGAACCCAAACTGATTTGCATATTAATGACAAATGCTTCCTCGGCCCGGGGATGTGAAATTTCCCGCGATCCATCGCCATTTTCAAAAGTTAAATTAACAAAGAAATTTTACGTCAAGATTATTCCTCATTTAGAGATTGATTACGCTTTATTTTTGGCTTTGTATAAACAATATGATATATAATCTAACATATGATAATATGTTAGTGAATGAATCAAACTGTATAAGTGCTGAATTTGACCCCCAAAAAATCTCGGTAAAATGTAAACAAAAACCGGAAGTTGCCATTTTGTCTCGAAAGAGAAAGTAGACCAACCTACGATTTCGACCGATTTTTTTTGTAACTGGGCTAATAAAGGACTGTATAACTGAATGAATTGTTAGCAATATAGTTCTTTGTAGGCATACAAGAGTCTCGAATTCATGATTTAAGATCTTTGTACTTTATAGCTTACTAACAGTTAATCTCATGTTTCGTCCATGTTTCTTTCGTTCCATACCAGGTAAAAATTGACATAGTTGGCTCTTCTTCAATTTATTTCTCATTTTCTTTTGAGATCTAACTCAATACTCTTTAAGTGTCTTTGACAAACTATTATAACTTACTTATTTGTTTAATTAACAAGCATTACAGTGGCGGATCCAGAGGATGTTCGGGAGGGGGGGATGTTGGGGGGGGGGGGGGGCTTAACCTGATTATTTCAGAAATTCAATCAAATTTTTTTAATAATAGGAAAACGAATCCCCCTAATTGTAACTTATTCGTTTTAAGAACTAGCTTTACAGTGGCGGATGCAGAGGATGTTCTGGGGGGGGGGGGGCACGGGTGGTAAACTTTGGAACGACCTCCAAATAGAGGTAGTGAATTTCTGTTCCCATAGCACATCCGGGAACCCGCGAGGTCGGTCCAATGGCTAAAAACGTGTAAACAAAGGTAGGTGTCGGTGGTTCTTTTGATCGTTTTCGAGGTTCCTAGCAAAAAATGGATAATTATGGCAATGCTATGTCGTGTAAAAATGACTTATCGACGCACACGGCCCAAAACTGCGGTCGAAACCGAAGTAATTTCCGCTGGATCGTTTTTAAAAGTTCGAACACGTTATTGCTTTTTCACAACAGTTTGTCAACAACTGTCACTTTTTTGTATAATTTGTGGTCTTCCGCGAAGAATACAGCCCCGGTACATTCGTTCTGGGGAAACGAGTACTCTGTATCACATATCCTGTTAAAAACGGCAACGGGGCGCATTATTTAAGAAAATGATTGAGAAAATTCCCGTAGAGGTCGTTCCAATAAGGTAGAGCTTGTTCCAATTTGAATGAGATCGTTCCCAGTGCTCTCCTGTTTTATACAATGAAATAATACCTGTGATATCAGACCAGCCAAACTAAGACAAAAATTAATGATTGCGTTTGAAATATCAGAATTATCGTCATATCAGAGGCGTCGTTTTGTCTTGTGTGGTGACTTTGTTTTACATGAAAGTCTGTTTCTGATGTTTCTTAAACTCTACGCATGGATCTCTTGAAATGCACTTTTAGCTCACCTGAGCACGAAGTGCTCGAGGTGCACTATTGTGGTCACTTTTTGTCAGTCGTCCTTCCGTATGTCTGTCCGTCTACATTCTAGCATCCGCAAGTTTTATAAGCCAATCTTAAACAAACTTGGTCAAAATAATGATGGTCGTAGGCAGAGCTTCAGATTGACAGTGGGCCCGGGCCATTTGACACACTATTTGCAAATATGGCCCATCTCTTTTCAACTCAAGGGGCCAAGCGGGCCAAGCTTTTACAAATTTGTTATATCACTATGTTTATTTTCATTGCTATGGCCCATCATTTCCAAAAATGACCCATCAATTTCCCTGCCATGGGTCATTTCGACCCACCACTCTTCAAATAAATCTGAAGCTCTGCGTAGGTTCTTGGATGAGTTCGATTATGGGCCTGATCGAACCAGAATGTACTGAGTGATCTGCCTTTGAATGTCAAAAAGGCTGTTTTTGACTTTGTTTACACTTTAGCATCTACAAATATTGATCAATCAAGACAAGAATTGGACAGAAAAGTTGATGATAATAATATCTTGGGCAGGTTTAATTTTCAGCCTGATTGAAAATGCACCTCTGGAGTTATCTGCCCTTGATTTTGACAAAATTGCCATTTTCGACCTTGTTTCCGCTCTAGCATCCACAAATATTTATCAATCAACACATAACTTGGACAGAATATTGTTGAACATAAGATCTTGTATAGGTAAACTTTTCAGCCTGATTAGAAAGATACAGCTCGACTGGATATCAGAAAGTATTCATTTAGCCATCGCGTAGTCGACATTTGGAATTCTTTACCCGAACATGTAATAGCATCAAAAACTATCTTTACATTTGAGACACGACTCGATAAATACTGGCAAAATCAAGACATGGTTTACAACTTCGAAGCGAAAATGTCAACCGGAAGAGACAAAAACTGTGAAGAGCTTGAGACAGAGGCAGTAAGCCTTCTTCAAGACATCACCTAAGTACCCTAAGTAAGTTATCTGCCCTCGAATTTGACAAAATTGCGATTTTCGACTTTACTTTCACTCTTCAGCATTCACAGTTTCTTTCAATCAAAATTATATCCAAAGAAATAAGATCTTAAGAGAATAAGATATTACTTAAAAGAAAATTTAAGCCTAATCAGAATGCATCTTGAGCTATCTGCTTTTGATTTTGATAAAATTGCCATTTTCGACTTTGTTTTCACTAGTCTAGCTACTACAAATATTTTTCAATTAAGAAAATAAACTTGGGCTGAATATTGTTGGCCATAGGATCTTGCATAGGTAAAACTTTCATCCTGATAAGAATGATGCACCTTGAGTTATCTGCCCTCGAATTTGACAAAACTGAAATTTCGACTTTACTTTCACTCTTCTGCATTCACTATTTCTTCGAACTCATCCAAGAACTTAATAATATGTGACCATCATTATTTTGACCAAGTTTGTTTAAGATTGGCTTATAAAGCTTGCGGATGCTAGAGTGTAGACGGACAGACAGACAGACAGACAGACAGACGGATGGACGACTGACCATAAGTGACCACAATAGTGCACCTCGAGCACTTTGTGCTCAGGTGAGCTAAAAGTGCATTTCAAGAGATCCATGCGTAGAGTTTAAGAAACATCAGAAACAGACTTTCATGTAAAACAAAGTCACCACACAAGACAAAACGACGCCTCTGATATGACGATAATTCTGATATTTCAAACGCCATCATTAATTTTTGTCTTAGTTTGGCTGGTCTGATATCACAGGCATTATTTCATTGTATAAAACAGGAGAGCACTTGGAACGATCTCATTCAAATTGGAACAAGCTCTACCTTATTGGAACGACCTCTACTGGAATTTTCTCAATCATTTTCTTAAATAATGCGCCCCGTTGCCGTTTTTAACAGGATATGTGATGCAGAGTACTCGTTTCCCAAGGACGAACGTACCGGGGCTGTATTCTTCGCGGAAGACCACAAATTATGCAAAAAGGTGACAGTTGTTGACAAACTGTTGTGAAAAAGCAATATCGTGTTCGAACTTTTAAAAACGATCCAGCGGAAATTACTTCGGTTTCGACCGCAGTTTTGGGCCGTGTGCGTCGATAAGTCATTTTTACACGACATAGCATTGCCATAATTATCCATTTTTTGCTAGAAACATCGAAAACAATCAAAAGAACCACCAACACCTACCTTTGTTTACACGTTTTTAGCTATTGGACCGACCTCGCGAGTTCCCGGATGTGCTATGGGAACAGAAATTCACTACCTCTTTTTGGAGGTCGTTCCAAAGTTTACCACCCGTGGGGGGAGAGGGGGGGTTGTCGTAGCAAAAATTCAGTCAAAAAATTTTAATACTAAGAAAACAAGCCCCCTAATTGTAATAATAATAATGATGCAGTAGGTACTTGATATAGAACTTTTTTCCAAATATATAGAAGCTTTTAGCAGTATTTTTGTGATTTTTGCTTTTTTAGGGGGGGGGGGGGTAAAGGGTTACAGAATCTTGAGCTATGAAAGGGCCTTAAAGCCCTTTTGTATGGAACCGATTTCCTTTCCAGTAGGGAACCAACAGTATAATTATAACAATTATGAAGAAAGTAGATATTAACTTTTTTTCTCGAAATATATGTAAGCTTTTAGCAGCATTTTCATGACTTTTGGGGGTAAAGGGTTATAGAATCTGGAGATAAGGGTCCTCTTGTATGGATCTGTTTTACTTTTTCCAGCAGGGGACCAACAGTACAATAATATACTCCTCAAAAAAAGTTAAGGACCACACATTCAAAGTGCGATATTTTGTGATTCCTTATATGAATCTATTTATGATTTGTTGTATGAAAACTAGTACCCTTTCTTCATAATCAGTTAATCAGTTGATTAGAAAATGAACCGAATTTAAAACTGTATGAGGAAATGGCATAACACTACCCTTTAAAATGCTTGTTTTTGAATGTAGTGGGTAGAATGGTAACTTTCAGAAAAATCCCCTTTCCTCGGGATTTTCTTTTGAAAAATCACACGTATGGCCAGTTTTGACTATCTTGAGCCTCTATTCACTCAATGAAAGAAAAGTAGAAGTTATAAACTAACTTCTGGTACCCTGTATGAGGGATTTACATTATGACTACCGTCGCCCGTTTTAGAGCTTCTGGCCTCACTTACGGAACATTATGAGTAGAGATCCTTTCTGTAATGATGGTCCCACACATTTTCAATAGGATTCATGTGAGGAGAGTGTACTGTCTATTGCATAAGTTACATTTTTCTATCTCTTAAAAACTCAGTTGTAATTCTAACCATGTGTGGACGGTCGTTATCGTCCCCTAAAATGAATTTAGGAACAATAGCGCCACCGAATGAATAAGGTTATCTGACGAGAACATCATCTCTATATCGATCACCGGAAAGTGATCTGTTAGTGTGGATACCATGTTCCGCAGAACCATCTTAACATACCCACCCACTCAAGCACAAATGGCCCATTTCACCTATCGCATTTTACACCATAAAACTCTTTAAAACGCCGATTTTTCTGAGGAAACACTACGACTTTTCCGACTTTTGTATTCTGCCACAATTTGCACCAGTCGCATCCCAAAATAGACCTCAAATCTGCAAGGCGAAAGTTTACATTGTGGACGTTGAAAGTCAATGCAAAATCGTCCGGTCTGTGGGGCTGAAGTGGGGCTCACCGGAAGCCTCCATGTGCATAATTTATGAGCTCAGATGTGCTTTTTGTTGTTTGAACATAAACAGCTTGTACTGTTGGTCTCAAATGTAATTTGGTGGACGATAACGCTCGTCTTCACACGTCTAGCTTTGTTGTCAAGTAGGCAAAACGCAAATTAATGAAATGTTGGTAAGCTTTCTTTACATAAAACTCGTTTAACATGTGTGGGACTGTCATCACTGAAGAATTCCTTCCCATATTGTCCATACAGACATATCGGAATCTTTCAAACGGGTCCCGATAGATGCATTGTCTAGATCCCTTCATGCCGGAACCGGAAGTTGATTTCAAGCGTCTGTTCAAATTTAATTAAAGTGATGGGTGCATAACATGACAACGCAGGTTATGTACCTGAATTTTCTGAGGGATATCTTGAGAAACAAGGACCTTTTCTATAAAATGCTACCCCACCCATTACATGTAAAATCAAGCATTTCGAGGGGTAGTACACTGCCAAGTTCTCTTACAATTTTAGTTTCGGCATTTTTTACAATTTCTCGATGATTAGTTATGGAGGAAAGATTGCAATTCATTATGCAGTAATTCATGAATAATTTTATTAAAAGAATCGTAGAATAATTTATTTCAAATATGTGGTCCTTAACTTTTTTTGATGAGTATATTAATGAAAGAGGTACCTGGTATAGAACTTTCTTTTCCAAATATACCAGCTTTTGGCAGTATTTTGTTATTTCTGGGGGGTAAAGGGTTACAGATTTTGGATTAAATGGACTTTTTGTATGGGACTGTCTTACTTTTTTCAGCAGGGGACCAACAGTACAAAGGTATTAATAATGATGTCATTATGATGAAGAAGGTACTTGATATAAAACTTAAATCTTTTCTCGAAAGCTTTTAGCAGTAGGCCTATTCTCGTGATTTTTTGGGGGGAGGGGAAGGGGTAAAAAGGTTACAGATTTTGGAGCTAAAGGACTTTCTGTTTAAAACTTTTTTACTTTTTTTCAACAGGGGACCAATAGAACAATAATTAAAACACATAGAAGCTTATATTGTATTCATAAGATAGCAGATATAAAGTTGGGCTGTAATTCAATTGTTTCTTGTTCATCCCAATTTTTTAGCGTTTTTAGTGGTAAGGGTCAAGTAGCAATAACTTTGTTAAAAACGGAGGTATTTACAAAAAATAAGCTGATTTGTCTTTTTCAGATGTGTATGTCTTCATATCTGAAACTCATCTACTTGATTGTGCAATTTAAAAAAATCATTTTGCATGGCTACTGACAGTTTGCCATCACCAACTGTGACTATGTAACTTCCCAATTCCAGATGGTTTCATATTCTGGCAGTGGCGGATCTGGCCCCAGATTCTCGAAAAACTTATACATTCTCATGCTCAAATCTGAGCACCGTGCTCAAATCGTAGGAAATTCACATGAACTTCAATCGAATACCCTTCAACGTTGGAGAGTATCCCTATGAAGTTGAGCATGATCTCATGAGAATATACTTTTTTTTTATTTTTTTTTCAAGAAACAATGACAATGACAATAGCTTTATTCCAATCAAGGGTCCACTAAGGACAAACAATCAAAGGGGACAATCCCCATACAATGATTATGTGTGATTATAGAGAAAGATGATAGCCCTATCCCAAAAGACAAAATTTTTGTATATTCAAATTTAAAAGCTGCTGTATGAGACAAATGAATGTAGGTTAAGGTAGAAACTGTGTAAAAAATAGGTCCGGAAATATTGAGACAAAAGGAGCAGATGCTGATTATCAGCGTCCCCTTCCTCCGTCTCCACACCGTCCAAAGCCTTTCGTGAGGGACGTCAAAGCCAGGTCTTGTAAGGGAAAGTGCGAAAAAAGAGAAAAAACATATCCGTACATATTACGGAATACAAGATCTATACATCTTAACAATACTGTGATATGTCAGCATACATGTATAACAAACTATAAGTCGAGTATCAAGTTGAAACCAGTTGTTAACCCATCTACCAGCAGCTCAATTTTGGACATGTCTATATTTAAGATGCCAAACTGATTAACAAAATTTTACAATGTATCAAGTCTTTACTGATAGAAGACATTGGGGAAATGAGGAAAATAGTTCTTAGAAACAACCTCCACACCCTCCCAAAGCCTTTATCTTGTTGTGTGTTAGCCCATTACCAAACAGCAAAAATTTATACTGTTCCAAATTCAAAGAAGATACAGACGACAATTTTAAGTGAATATGACTATATAAATTCAAAGATGATGCAGACAACAATTTCAAGTGAATGACTATATTTATTGGTCTTTGTGAGTAGAAAACCTTGTGGGAAATGCAGAGATTGCCTGTCACAAACAATCTCCTCATTTTCCACAATGGTCTCCAAAGCCTGTATCTCGAAGGGGGTCAAGAGGCTTCTATGTTTGGGAATGGGTTAAAAAAAAAAAGCATCAAAGAGTAGGGTGGGATACATTAGGATGCATGTAAGGATAATGATTCATGCACAAAATTTGATAGTTCAGTTATAACATGATAATCAGTGTTAGACATAAGCCAATCAAATTTATGGTTATCTTTTAACGAATAAAAGTTGCTACAATGTTTCTGCACAACATCAAACAAGTTATTTCGAACATGGGTATACTTAGGGCACCGAATTAAAAGGTGATATTCATCTTCTATTTCAAAAGGACAATTATCACATACCCTATTTTCAACGGGAATAGGAGGTTTTAAAAATCTACCTCTTTCTATTTTCAGCCTATGAGAGCTGATACGGAATTTGGTTAATGACCTCCGTTTCTCAAAATTCTTAATAATAGTCAGATAATGTTCAAATTCAAAATGAATTTTGAATGAAAAGAAAACAAACCGGGCCGGTCCTGTTGTTTTACTTGTGTATTTCTTGAAATTTTATGCCCTGAAATCAGTTTTCTTCTTAATCTAACAACGATCGATGGACAAAATGAAATCTCCTTCCAACAAGAGCCTATGAATGATCTTTTTACAGTGAAATCGATGCACCTAACAGCCTCAAAAGTAATGTTTAGCTTTTCAGTTAGTTTCATGCCCTCGAAAAATCCTATTTTATCCAAATTAAAACGGAGTCATCTGGGGATCAAATTATTACAATATCTTTATCAATCAATGACGTATTGAAAAGGCGGTCTTCCACAACGAAAGTCCCATATACAAAGCAGTAAATTGATAAAGACCTTTCGTTTTTTGCTGATGTTTGTCGACATTTTCAGTGACTACCGGAAAAAGGAAGTCAAAAAGTTACGCATGCGCAACCATGAGTTTATTTCCGAAGAGCAGACAGTTTTTTTGCAACTAAAATGACTTTTCTTTCAAGATTTTTAACGCTGCAGCTACTAGTTTATTGTGTAGCCACTCACGATGACTATAAAACAGATTTTCACAAATTTAAGGCATTATTTAATAAACAGTATACTGCTACAGAAGAGGAACTGAGACTGAAAAATTTCAAGGTAGGAGTAGAACAAGTGGTGCAATAATCGGATATAACATAATATTTCGGATATCAGATTGATACAGGGCTTTTTTCCGCGATTTGTGAAGAGGCCTTAGCCTGTTCATTATGTGAAATTGGGAAGTATCTAGTTAACGGGTCCATCCTCACTGATCTCAAATGGAACTCATTGCAATCACGCAGACAGTATAGTAGGCTCTCACTATTTTACAAGATGGTTTATAAACATGTTGATGTTGACCCACAGCAATATCTACAGCCATATAACAGACAAACACGACACCACCACCATTTGGCCTTTCAAATCCCCTCGACTACAGTTGACTAGATCTATATCAAATTCTCTTATTTTCCCAGAACTGTGGTACAGTGGAACAAATTGCCAACACATGTAGTAAGTGCTGATACAACCCTTGGGTTCAAATCAGCACTTGCTTCATATATGTTCCAACCATAATTTGTAAATCTGCTTTTATCTTTTAACCCTACTAACATTCTTTCTTCACAGTAGTTTATATGTATGTAATTACAATATGGATTAAGGTTGTAAGATTTTAAGGTTTTTTGCACTATTTTGTATCACAATGACAAGAGCTTCCTGGGTGGAATTATAGTAGCTCGGGAAACTTGTCATCTACACTTTTCTAACCCCCCACGCATGGCCATAATGTTTATAAAGAACGTTTGCCATTACTGTAAAAGAAGAAGAAGAAGAAGGTTGGCAGTAAAGTGACAAAATACAGTAATTTTTCATCAATAAAGAAGAAAATGAGTGGGGATGTGGGGGCAGCCAGGGCTTTTTCGCCTATTCCGTAGGGGCCGATATTCGGCCCCATTCCCAAACCAAAACGGCCCCAATTTTTTCCCAATTCAGAAAAAAAATCCCAATCCAAAGTACTGGCATGAACAGTAATGAGTTTCACATCTGGACTGTATGCCGATTATTAGGTGAGAATCCAATATTTAATTGGCCACAGCCCTTTATTCTATCAATTGAAGTAGCCATTTGTCATAAATTAAAAATACCCAATTGTGTTATGCAGTCATTCAGGTAAATCGCCGATCGTATCTTCGCAGCCGTAGATTGTAAATTAATTAGGGCTCTATATCAAAGAAATCCAAAAAATTCTTCGGTAATTCAGTCAGATCTTATTACATATTTGATGTTTTATTGTTTAGACTGTTTGATGCTCTTGGGAAAAACAGATACAGTAATAAAAAACTTAATGTCATGGGTTTTCGCGATGTAAACAAAGTTGATAGGAGGAAAATTAAAGCTGTATACAAACAAAGATCCATATTTTTTCACCTAAATATCCTTGAAACTTATTTTAAATTTAAACAAAATCATTCTATAGTTTCTAACTAAGAGTTAGATGACATGGGGGGGGGGGGGGGTTATTTCAGTTCTGTGGATCATTAGTACTTTCTGTTTCAGTAAATATTTAATCCTTTCCCTGACTACCAAATTTTTACAGTGAACTAATTCTAAAGCTGTTGCGAACAAAAAAATAAATGTAACTAAAAAACGTAAAGCTTGTGCAGGGATTCCAAAAGCTCCATTTTGGGAGTTTTTCACCCCCAAATTGAATCTTGTACCCCCAAATTTTGCAAGCAGCCTTCTATGTTTCTTATAGAGGGGATACAAGCATTGTGTAAAATAACGCTTTTTACCCCCAAATTTGAAAGTCAATGGAAACCCTGTTGTGAATGATATAGCTCAAAAGTCAAAACACAGAGGAGAAAATGCTTATCACTGACCAGCATTCTCTGTCCATGTTTTACCAAGCTTAAGTAAACATGGATGTCAAATCCAAGTCTTGTTTGGGAAAGAATGAAGCAAAATAAAAAAAGATGCAGGATTTCAATTTTCAACATGATTTTCAATTTGTCTTGATGGTGAGAGTTGTGATTCTGGGATATGTTTTAGCTCAGTTGTTTAAAATAATTAAAGTCTTACTAGTTATATATACAAGTTCTAATTTTTCCCAAATTTGGCACTTTGTCGATAAGATTTTCCCAATTTAGAGCTAGGGGCCCTTTCCCAAAATGCCTGGAAAAAGCCCTGGCAGCAGACCCCATAAATAATTTCAAAATAAAATAAAGCGGGGGTGTGGGGGCGGCAGCCCCCAATAATACTTCCTAGTAAATGGGGGCCAGCATTCGAGATGAGTTCCGTGAAATTTTAGCGCGCTTTTCTGAACATTTTTTGAACACATAACATTTTTAGTAACAGAGTAGGCATATGGGTTGGGTTAAATACAATTTATGCAGTTTTCTCCTCTCTCTGTTCACCTATAGAAGCCTAAAACTGTTCAATGCATGTTTAATGTAATTTTCGGAAGCCATTTTTTGTTATTTGTCATTGAATTAACATCTGATGGACATTATCATTACAAAATATCAAACAACACATAAGGTAACAGTCATTTAGAGCAATGTTTACTGACCTACCCTGATAGGTGGGTGTCATGCCCGGTTTCTCATTAATCCGTTCATTTCATTTTTAGATGCAGAATTTTGGCTTTGACTTTGAAATGTTCTTTGTAAATGTTTTGATTGGTTATTCAAATCAATTTTTGTCATTGATGGAATGATTTCAACACATGGTGTGCAATAATTATTGTTCTGTCATGTTTTCAAAATGACCCCCCCCCCCCCCCCCCCCCCCATTGAAAAGTTCGATTTTACCCAAAGTAATGGAATCCAATAACAAAAATATAAATTATAAATCCATATCATAAATATTTGTCACTTTTCTTGTCTTGTTTGACTTTTAACCCTTTCCCAAACAAGACCTGCTTTTGACGTCCTTAAAACTAAGTTAATAGAAATGGCTTGGGAAAACATTTAGGCAAAAGAAGAAACTGCTGATAACTAGCAGTTTCTCCTTTTGTCTCAATATTTTCTGTGCTATGTCATACACAAATTCTATCTTTATTAACATTCCTTTGTCATCTGCAGCAGCTTCCAAATTGGAACAGTAAAAAATTTTGCTGTTTGAGAAAGGGTTAACCCTTTCCCACACATTGACGCTTTTGGACGCACCACAAAATAAAGGCTTTGGAAAATGTTGTGGAAAATGAAGAAATTGCTTGTGACAAGCAATTTCTTCATTTCCCACAATGTTTTCTACCAAGAAAGACAAAAAATTGTTAAATTTTGTTCTATGGAACTTGTCGTCTGCAACACCTTTGAGTTTGGACCAGGCTAAAATTTTGTTGTTTGGTAATGGGTTAAAAGAATCAAGTCTTCAAAATAGAACATATTTAAGATATGAAAAAATGTCATTTAAGCAATGAATCGGAGATGAACTGATGAATGAGAAAGAATGGAGAAGTGAGAAAGGCCTGGGGGATATATGCATAAATCACAGTACTTTTTCGATGAAAGGGTACTATTTGGTGATCCTATCAATGATAAAACTAGCTTTAAATTATAAAGAATTACCTTTAAATAGGAACTATGCATGCAGTGCAAATTTAAGCACAAGTTTTGTGAATTTTTTCTGCAATCATTATCAATGTTAGTGAAAAAATGAGCCTTTTTTAACTGTGAAGTAGCCTGGTTATAGGCCTCTGCTAAAGAAAAAGAAAAAGCCCTGTGATACTGAGTATTCCACGCATAATTAGATTATGACACATATTTTCACTTTAGATTATTAATGTTTATGGATTTCTTGTTCTTCTCTCTACCCATTGGTCAAAATTTTCTACTTCTTTTCAGAAACTAGTTATTTCTTTTGTTAAAGTCTCCCTTATAAATACATATTTCTCATTAATTCTTGCTTTCTCATTGGGTTTGTGCACAGGTTTCAACTCCATAGATCTATTATGCACATGAAAAAAATTTGCTCGGGAAGTGCATAAAGTGTTTTTCATGCATTGTATTGAGTAGAATCACAATTTGTTTTCTTAAGTTTGGTATAAAAGTATCCCTGGTGATGAAAATCTACGAAATCCAGTGATCGAGTTCAATTTATAGGCTGACAAATTTCGAATCAATTTGCGGCCTACCTGTCCAGGGTAATTTTTTCGAATGTTCTGTTTTTGTTTATTTTTTATTTGTTTATACCCATTAAATGAAATATTTCTATGAAATAATTTCAAGAATATATTTTGATTGTGTGAGAGACTTATGTGTATGCCCTCACATTATCAATAACATGCACAAAGCGCAAAAAACAGGATAGGCATGTTATTTACATCATGATCAAGGCTCCAAACTGTCATGACTTGACAATTTTTTTGAGGGCCATCATGACATCTATGAGATTTTAATATCCAACTGAACTATTTGCCAAAATGCTACATAAGTTACAAACAAAAAGTCTTGTACAAGTTGTTTTATGACTGTAAAAATCACATGACCATGTCACCATCCATTCATAGATAAAAACTGATTTATTCGAATATAACATATACTGGCAAGTTTGCATATAACAAGCAATTCATTAGTAGATTCCCTTGTTTCTTATTATTTAAAATTCTTCCCAAACACGACCAGGTTACGGTTTTGACTTCCCTTGTAAACAGAAAATGCTTGGGAAAACATTGAGACTATAGATGAAAATGCCGATAATCATCATTTTCTCCTTTTGCCTCAATATTTTCATACTTTAATTATTGTACACATATCCACTCCTTATCAACATCCACTTTTAGCTTGACTTTTCGAAGAAAATGAGAGCTTATACTGTCACCCGGGCGTCGGCGTTGCAACAAAGGTTAAAGTTTTTTCAAACATCAATAACTTCCATACTATCAAAGGGATTCAACCCAAACTTGGAATACTTATTCACCATCACACCCTCTACCTTACTTTTAGGACCCATGACCCTGGCTCCACTAAATTAGGAGTAATGCCCCCTTTATACTAAGCAACTTAGAAAGTCGAGCGCGCTGTCTTCGGACAGCTCTTGTCTTGTCTGCAGCAGCTTTCAAATTGGACCAAGCTAATATTTTGCCATTTGGGAAAGGGTTAATACGGAATGATTTTATCCAGTTAACCGTGGCGTAATTTCGGACAAACATTAGTATTTGGTAGGTGTTGTTATGAAATCTCGTAACTACGGCTTTAGTCAAGCCGTAGTTATGAGATTTTATAACAACTCCGATGGTTTATTAAAACAAAATGGTAAGCCAAGGCTATTTTTAGCACAAAATTCATTGCTAATATTTGATTTTCATCTTTATTTCAGCACAACAAAGAAGTTAATGAACAATTAAAGTTTAGACCAAACCTTGGAGCAAAATTTGGAGTCACAAAATTTTGGGACTTGAGTGAAGAAGAATTCAAAGGTAGTGTAAGGATATTATTCTAATATACCGGTAGTTATATACCCTTTCTTAAACCCATTCCCACAATGTTGACTTCTCAAAAGATAAATGCTTTGGAAAACATAGTGTAAAAATTAAATGAAGACAATGCTTGTGACAAGCTACTGTAAAAGTCTATTTATTCGCTAGGACTTAATTTTCGCTAATTTTCATGAGTAGGCTATCTCGCGAATTCATCAATTTCGTGAATATATCAGTCTCAGAATGCCGGAGATTGCCGATGGTTCTTCGGAATCCGGAACATTCCGAAATTTTATATGTTCATTAAAACACTTCAAATCAGAAATTTTGATCGTTACCCACCTTTCAATGTATGAACAATGCAATCAACATCATAATGCAATATTATTATGATGATATACATTGTACATGATTACAAATACAAAGTATAAAGGTTACATGTGTTTTACTAGAATATGGTCATAAAAGGGTGACCTCTTTATCGTTTACAATTCAGAAGTACAGTACATTTAATGGAAAAATGAAGCAGTTACGTTCTCATGTTATTAACTTTTTGTCATACATGTAGGGACAATACATGTATTGTCCTTTTAACAGTTACATATGACAAGGTGTGAAAACAATTATAAAGGGAAGACAGGTGTGATAAACATTTTGTCTAACCATCGCTTGTGTATTTATCGGGGTTAAACGGACATGTATGGAATATAACGAAGCGAATATTTCCGGAAAACAACGGAAATACCCGAGCTTTACATCAAACACGCGCGAATTTATAAACTCGCGAATAAATCCCAGACAAAGAAATCGCGAAATGTTGAGCTCGCGAAAATAAAGACTTTTACAGTATGTCTTCATTTCCCACAATGTTTTGTACCCAAAACAACCAAAAATAGTAAAATTTCGTTCCCTTGAAATTGTCCTCTGCATGATCTTTTAATTTGGACCACCCTAAAATTTTGTTGTTTGGTAATTGGTTAACTCTTTTGCTGCCAATGTCGCTGATACGCGACCCATAGAAAAACTGCCAATGCCGCCAATTGGCGACTTTCACACAATAGCTTAATGAGGTCATTCAAGGTCAAGGGCAAGGTCTTCTGATTAAACTGTCTGATAAAAAGTATGCTTTTATTCAAAACAAATTATGTGCAGTTATTACTGAAAGTTTCAGCTTAATATTATCAAACATTAAGTTTTTTACTATTCTATAAACTGATAAGCCCTCTTATGAAGTTTCCAAAATTTGGCACTGGAAATAGGACAATTCCAGGAAATTTGGCAGCGAAAGAGTTAAACAACTCAGGTCTCATTACTATGAAATAATTAAGCATTGTTATTATGATAACATAATATGTCACCTAATCTTGGGTGATACAAAGTTTCATTGGCTGAAACCTCAATTTACTGTCACTAACCAAAAATAGAATCAACATAGTCCTAAATTTCCCTTTGAATTTGAAACTTTCTAAATTTTGCTATTTGGTAATTGGTTAATCAGCTTCCTAAATATTTTTCAGAGTTGTATTTAAGTGATATACTAGTACATGGCAAGCAGTATGAGAACGTAGAAACCCATCCTAACAGACGGAAACCCCTGCCTCCGATTAAAAAACTAGACTGGTAAGTAAACTTGACTGTTTAACCCTTTCCCACACGGCAAAATTTTAGGGTGACCTACTTCAAAAACTGACACAAGTGACAAAATGGAAGGTATTAAAGATAAAATTTGTGTAAAATATGACAAAGAAAATATTGAGATAAAAGGAGAAACTGCTGGGTATCAGCAGTTTCTTCTTTTGTTTCAATGTTTTCCCAAGCCTTTTCTAATAGGGACGTCAAAACCATGCCTTGTTTGGGAAAGGTTTAATCCATTCCAACACAATAACACTTTTTGACGACCTACAAGATAAAGGCCTTGGAAAACATTGTGGTAAATGAAGAAATTACTTGTGGCAAGTTATTTCTTCATTTCACACAATGTTTTCTACCTAGAAAATAGTACAATTTCAAAATTTATAAACTTAAAAAATTGTCTTTTGCAACTTCTTTCAATTTAGACCAGGTCTAAATTTTGTTGTTTGGGAAAGGGTTAACCCATCACCAAACAACAAATTGTTTGATTGGTCCAAATTCAAAGCGGTTGCAGACAAAAATTTCAAGTGAATGATTACATTTTCACAAAATGTTCATAGTCACCTGACCTTACCTGTATTGTCCAGTTTTAAAGTCTGTTAATCCGTTCTCACATATTGACTCTTTGACACCCAACAAGATAAAGGTGTGGGAAAACATTGTCGAAAATGAAGAAATTGCTTATGACTAGCAATTTCTTCATTTCCTACAATGTTTTCTACACAGAAAGACCAAAAAGCATATAATTTTAATTTACTTGTTGTCTTTTTATTGTAATCTCCATTTTTCTTCGAATTTGGAAAATCTGTTGTTCAGGACGGTTTAACTCTTACTTTTCTTCTTTAATTAAAACTATTTTACAGGAGAACCAAGTTGAAGTTTAATGCACTTTCTCCTATAAAGAACCAAAAGAAATGTGGAGCATGTTGGTAAGATATTTTAACTCTTTCCCATACAGCAAAATTTTAGGATGGTCCAATTCAAAAGCTGCTATAAACAACATTGTTGATGTTGATAAAAATAGGATTTGTGTACAATAGCCCAGAAAATATTGAGGCAAAAGGAGAAACTGCTGGTTATCAGCAGTTTCTTCTTTTGCCTCAATGTTTTTCCATGCTTGTTCTGTTAGGGACGTCAAAACCAGTTCTTTTTAGGGACAGGGTTAAGCAACTTTTGTGACCCAAATACAAAAGGGCACCGGTTTGGGTTAAAGGGCAAAAATTGTTTAAAGTTAAATGGTCCTAGGTGGAACAGTTCATTAGAAAGCAGAGAAATGTATTTTAGATAAAGTTCAATTGTGACCTCAACCTTTGACCCACATTACCAAAAAAGTTTCAACAGGGGGACCCCTGGGGTCGTGGGCTACAATTCTTTGTGTGTGTGTGTGTGTGTGTGTGTGTGTGTGTGTGTGTGTGTGGGTTATACTGTATACTGTACCCACAACCTGGATATTATGAATATATCTTTTATGCACCCGTATGGAGAGATCGGGGGCATATTGTTTTACTCATGTCCATCTGTCCGTCCGTCCGTGCAAAACTTAACGTGAAAACTTAACATTGGCCTTTTCTCCTTAAGTATTCCACGTACAAAGCTCAAATTTGGTATGTAACCTTCCTTTCAATTATATCTATCTGTTCCATGCAATTTGACCTTCCTCAAGGTCATCCGGGTCCCTTAACCCTTATCAACCCTTTACTCTACTAAAACTTAACATTTTACAAAAATGGCCATTTCAGGGGCATTTGTGTTTCACAAACACATCTTGTTTCATTTTGAAAAGTCATTACACCCTCTTATCCAAAGCTCTGCTTCATGCTCCTTTTAACCCTGTCCCAAACAGCAAAATTTTAGGGTGGTCCAATTTTAAAACTGCTGCAGAAGACAAGATGAGTTCAAATAATGATATAATTTGTGTACCATATAGTACAGAAAATATTGAGACAAAAGGAGAAAATGCTGATTATCAGCATTTTCTTCTTTTGTCTCAATATTTTTCCAAGCCTTTTCTATCAGGGGTGTCAAAACCAGGTCATGTTTGGGAAAGGATTAATTAATACAGCACAATGAGGATGGATTATTTGTTTATTATGCTCCCCGAAGGGAGAGCATATAGTCGCCACTTCGTCTGTCCGTCCGTCCGTCATTCCGTCCGTCCGTCCGTCCGTCCGAAGCGATTTTTCTGTAACCCTTGGGCCAAATCAAATGAAACTTACCATGTGAACTCCCTATGACATAATGCCGATGTACTTTTCCCAGTTTTTGGATTTGAGGCCTCGTCATGGGAAAAGGGGACTTAAGGTCAAATACACTTTTTCTCTAATTTCTCATAGTCTAATGGTCAGAATTTGATGAAATTTCATATTTGAGTAGCAAATCAGATGCCCTTGACAATAAACTACTTTAAATTTGCGTATAAAAAGTATGTCATGGAAAAAGGGGGCTTAACGTTTGTTAGCTTAATCTTAGCTCTGCATGGCATACATTTATTGTGACAATGCCTTAATCGGGGAGCATTGTTCGTCTCTGACGGCTCTTGTTTTCAGGGCTTTCAGCACTGTTGAAACAGTAGAAAGCATGTATGCCATACAAACCAACCAAACCCCACCTTTACTATCAGTCCAGGAAGTTATAGACTGTGCCAGCAATAATTATGGATGCAGAGGAGGCGATACTTGTAGAGCATTAGAGTGGATGGCTAATGTAAGTTAACCCGTTCCCAAAGAAGACCTGGTTTTGACGTCCCTGTATTTTGTAGGGCATTCAGCACTGTGGAAACAGTAGAAAGCATGTATGCCATTCAGACAAACCAAACCCCACCATTACTATCAGTCCAGGAAGTTATAGACTGTGCCAGCAATAATTATGGATGCAGAGGAGGCGATACTTGTAGAGCATTAGAGTGGATGGCTAATGTAAGTTAACCCGTTCCCAAAGAAGACCTGGTTTTGACGTCCCTGTATTTTGTAGGGCATTCAGCACTGTGGAAACAGTAGAAAGCATGTATGCCATTCAGACAAACCAAACCCCACCATTACTATCAGTCCAGGAAGTTATAGACTGTGCCAGCAATAATTATGGATGCAGAGGAGGCGATACTTGTAGAGCATTAGAGTGGATGGCTAATGTAAGTTAACCCTTTCTCAAACAAGACCTGGTTTTGACGTCATTTTGTCATCTGGAGCAGCTTTCCAATTGGATCACCCCAAAATTTTGTTGTTTGGGAAAGGGTAGAGTTAACCAATTACCACACAATTTCTCTTTTAGACTCCCCACAAAATAATGGCCTTGTAAAACATAGTGGAAAATGAAGAAATTGCTTGACAGCAATTTCTTCATTTCCCACAATGTTTTCCATCCAAATAGACCCAAATAGTAAAAATTTCATTCACTCGTCTGCAAGATCTTTCAATTTGGACCACCCTAAAATTTTGTTGTTTGGTAATGGGTTAACAAGAAAGCAAGATATAAGAAAGATGATGACACAGTGGTGGATACAAAGAGGGATCAGGTGGTTCAAACGAATTCTCCTCTGTAGCCTGATTATTTTATTTTCATGCAGAAATTCTTTTGTAAAATTGTGTAATACTAGAAAAACGAACCCCTCTATTTATATATTCGCACATTGTCACAGAAATCCTGGATCGGACAAAGAGACATTCTAACTTGGTTGCTACATTGACATTAATTCTATTCCATCCCGATCAAAATAATTCCATGCAAGAATTTAATCATTCCAATTGCAAAGACATTCAAAACTCTCTTCAAAATGGATTCAAATTGTTAAAAAAAATCATTCAAAATGTTCACTGGTTCTGTTGATCGTTAAATTATAAGGCATTTGATTGTCAGAAAAAAATTATTGTGTGTATATCATTGATATAGGATAACTATGATATAGGATGGCTGCTGCAGATGACAAAATGGATGTTGATAAAGATAGGCTTTCTGTACAATATAGCAATTCATTGCTAAAATAAGATGACCAACAACATTCGCTTATTTTGTCTCAATGTTTTCCTCAACCCTTTTCTTGAGGGTGTCAAAAGGTGTCACTGTGTGGGAATGGTTTGAGCTCATGTTAATGCTGTTTTGAGAGCTACAGATAAGAGGGGGTGATGACTTTTCAAACTGCAATAATTCTGTTATTGTTCATCAAACTGTATGTTGTGGGTACTCATTTGTATCGTCTCATTGAGACGATTCAAATGAGTACCCACAACATAGGGTTTTGAATTGAAATAACAAAGTTAGAAAGTCTTCACCCCCACTTATCTGTAGCCCTGAGTTTTGTTTTCCAGACACAACCAGGTCTGGTGCCAGAGAGTAAATATCCACTGACAGATGAATCTAATGTGTGTAAAGTAATACCAGATCCATCAGGAGGGGTATATGTACAAAACTTTACCTGTGATAGGTGGGTAGTTTACCTTTGTAATGTAATCAATGTAAGACACAACCAGGTCTTGTATCAGAGAGTAAATATCCACTGACAGATGAATCTAATGTGTGTAAAGTAATACCAGATCCATCAGGAGGGATATATGTACAAAACTTTACCTGTGATAGGTGGGTAGTTTACCTTTGTAATGTAATCAATGTCACAACCAGGTCTTGTATCAGAGAGTAAATATCCACTGACAGATGAATCTAATGTGTGTAAAGTAATACCAGATCCATCAGGAGTGGTATATGTACAAAACTTTACCTGTGATAGGTGGGTAGTTTACCTTTGTAATGTAATCAATGTCACAACCAGGTCTTGTATCAGAGAGTAAATATCCACTGACAGATGAATCTAATGTGTGTAAAGTAATACCAGATCCATCAGGAGGGGTATATGTACAAAACTTTACCTGTGATAGGTGGGTAGTTTACCTTTGTAATGTAATCAATGTCACAACCAGGTCTTGTATCAGAGAGTAAATATCCACTGACAGATGAATCTAATGTGTGTAAAGTAATACCAGATCCATCAGGAGTGGTATATGTACAAAACTTTACCTGTGATAGGTGGGTAGTTTACCTTTGTAATGTAATCAATGTCACAACCAGGTCTTGTATCAGAGAGTAAATATCCACTGACAGATGAATCTAATGTGTGTAAAGTAATACCAGATCCATCAGGAGTGGTATATGTACAAAACTTTACCTGTGATAGGTGGGTAGTTTACCTTTGTAATGTAATCAATGTCACAACCAGGTCTTGTATCAGAGAGTAAATATCCACTGACAGATGAATCTAATGTGTGTAAAGTAATACCAGATCCATCAGGAGTGGTGTATGTACAAAACTTTACCTGTGATAGGTGGGTAGTTTACCTTTGTAATGTAATCAATGTCACAACCAGGTCTTGTATCAGAGAGTAAATATCCACTGACAGATGAATCCAATGTGTGTAAAGTAATACCAGATCCATCAGGAGGGGTATATGTACAAAACTTTACCTGTGATAGGTGGGTAGTTTTACCTTTGTAATGTAATCAATGACACAACCAGGTCTTGTATCATAGAGTAAATATCCACTGACAGATGAATCTTATGTGTGTAAAGTAATACCAGATCCATCAGGAAGGGTATATGTACAAAACTTTACCTGTGATAGGTGGGTAGTTTACCTTTGTAATGTAATCAATGACACAACCAGGTCTTGTATCATAGAGTAAATATCCACTGACAGATGAATTCAATATGTGTGTAAAGTAATACCTGATCCATCAGGAGGGGTATATATGTATGTACAAAACTTTACCTGTGATAGGTGGGTAGTTTACTTTGTAATGTAATCAATGACACAACCAGGTCTTGTATCAGAGAGTAAATATCCACTGACAGATGAATCTAATGTGTGTAAAGTAATACCAGATCCATCAGGAGGGGTATATGTACAAAACTTTACCTGTGATAGGTGGGTAGTTTACCTTTGTAATGTAATCAATGTTAGACACAACCAGGTCTTGTATCAGAGAGTAAATATCCACTGACAGATGAATCTAATGTGTGTAAAGTAATACCAGATCCATCAGGAGGGGTATATGTACAAAACTTTACCTGTGATAGGTGGGTAGTTTACCTTTGTAATGTAATCAATGCTAATACTAATGCTAATTAATGAGTAATCCTGCTTAAGACTTTCCTTAACGACAAATAAAGAGATGGTCCAACTTAGAAGCTACTGCAGATGAGAAAATAAATGTTGATAATGATTGTATTTGTGTGACACAATATAGTCCAGAAAATTTTGAGGCAAAAGGAGAAAATGCTGATTATCATAGGTAACATTACAAGATTTACATATCCTATTATCGTTTTTGTATCCATGCACGATAAATGTCGGGATCTTTTTCATTGGCCGTCTCTAAAAACTGAATTTCACATGCAAATGTCATTCAGTTTAGTTGTCCCCAAAATATGAAAGTCTGGAAGGTCACATGAAGAAACTTACATTCAGAGCAACAGATAAGTGGGGGTAAAGACATTCTTAATTTGTTATTTCGAATCCAAACCTTATGTTGTTGTTACTCTTTGGATACTCTTTGGATTCCAAAGAGTACCCTCAACATAGGGTTTAGTGAACAATAAGTGAAATTTTGCATTTTGAAAAGCCATTACGCCCTCTTATCTGTTGCTCTGTACATTACTTGCCCTGCTGCGGCCTTAGCGCAGTTGGTAGCACATCTGCCTCTCATTTGAGAGGTCCGGGTTCGATACCCGGCTGCGGCAATTTGCCGGCAAATACTCTTTATGACAAAATTGTCACTCACAAATTGGTTTGAAATCGTTGACCTAAGTGGGCGAGCAGCTGGAGGCTCGGTAAGGGTGTTGTGGAAGTACTGGTTTGAGACACAACAGGAACCCATGGTTAGGTGCTCCAGCCGCCGCGATATGACCCGGGCAGTTGAAAAAGGCATAAAACCCCCAATAAACTCAAACATTACTTGCCCTATTGTCTTGTTTACAGTTACGCAGGTAGAGAAGAGCAGATATTATGGATGCTGCAGGCTGGTCCTGTAGTTGCTGCTGTTGATGCTACCACTTGGTACAATTATCAGGGAGGAATTATACAGTATCATTGTGGGGTGTATGACAATCATGCAGTTCAGATAGTAGGCTATGATCTCACAGGTGGGCTATTAATTTGGTTAACCCTTTCTCAAACAAGACCTGGTTTTAACGTCCCTATTAGAAAAGGCTTGTGAAAACATTGAAACAAAATATAACCAGCAGTTTCTCCTTTTGTCTCAATATTTTCAGATTTTACACAAATTATATCTTGAATAACTTCCATTTTGTCACTGGTGTCAGTTTTTGAAGTGGATCACCCTAAAATTTTGGTGTTTGGGAAAGGGTTAATTTAGGAACCATCCTATCTGGCTGTCAATCCATAAATTTTTCACATATTATATATTCAAAGTGCTACTACTTTTCATGCTCCTTTCCAAAAAGGAAAAAAATGCAAAAGAAAAACATTGGGTTTTACAATTTGAAAGCTGCTGCTGATGATAGAATTCAAAGGGATTGTGGGTGACAAAATGAAAGTTTCTCAATAAGAAAAAATATAAGTTTATTACACATAACATTTAAAGAAAATAGATGATTATGCTTGGTATCAGCATTTATTCTAGAAGAGCTCTACCGGCCTAAATCGCACACGGCTATATTTCACACGAGAAAGCGAAAAATAAAACAAACTGAAATGGGCGACGAAGATGACAAGTGCTACAGATGGGAGACTGAATATGAAAAGACATGGTAATAAAAGAAATACCTGGCCATACAATAATTTCTAACCCAATATGCAGCATCAGACGTAATCAATATTGTTCGGCCCCTTGTCGTGTCGACCTATTTCAGATTTAGTTGGGTTTAACTACTTTCCTGTTCATGTGTTTGATTGTTCATGATACTGTTAATAAAGACCAGTGTTTTGTTAAAACTTACCAATGTGGGAATCATTGTTATACCCCCGAAGGGTCGTATTATGTTATGGCCCCGCTCGTCTGTCTGTCCGTCTGTCTGTCCGTCTGTCCGTCCGTCTGTCTGTCCGTCTGTCCGTCCGTCCGTTAGCAATTTCTTGTGTGCGCAACTCCTCCTACAGTTTTGATCGGAATTTGATCAAACTTGTCACAATTGATCTCCATGGTGTCTAGTTGTGCACTGCACTTACGGAATTTGGATAACTATTTTCGTTCTTGAATTATCTGCCCTTGAATTAAAGAAAATGCCCATTTTCTTGTGTGCGCAACTCCTCCTACAGTTTTGATCAGAATTTGATCAAACTTGCCACAATGAATTTCCATGGTGTCTAGTTGTGCACACCGCTTACAGAATTTAGATAACTGTTTTCGTTCTTGAATTATCTGCCCTTGAATTTAAGGAAAAATACCCATTTTCTCAAAAATGCCCATTTTCTCCTGTGTGTTACTTCTACAGTTTCAACCAGAATTTAATCAAACTAGCCACAATGAATCACTATGATGTCTTGTTGTGCAAACAAAATTTTGATAACTTTTCATGTTTGAATTATCTGCCCTTGAATTGAAAAAATGGCCAATTTTTATTGACAAGCCCCTCTCGGGCGTATATACGCCGCTCTGCGAAGCTCTTGTTTCCTAAGCTAGACTCATTGATTTTGCTCTGGGACTCATTGTTTTCAGAAATGTGAGTCCCGGGACCCATAGGTAGCAAAATCTAGATTTTTCACTGTAAACATTGTGGAAAATGAAGAAATTGCTTGTGACAAACAACTTCTTCATTTCCCACAATGCTTTTACCCCCTCTGGTAATGGGTTAAACTATGGTTTTGTTTATTGCTTGATTTTACAACAAGAATAACTGCATGAATAGATTTTGTTTACAGGTGATGTACCTCACTACATTATAAGAAACTCATGGGGAACAGATTTTGGCCATGATGGCTTTATTTATGTGAAATACGGTGGGAATGTGTGTGGTAAGTATGTAGTTATGTGAGCTGTAATCAATCTTGGAATTGGATGAGACTTTAAACCAGGGTCCCGTTTCCATATGGCCTTATTACCTATTCAAAATGAAAATACCGTATAACACTTTATTTCTGCAGGGTCCAAATTCTGTGGTTTTTCCCAAAATCAGCTGGCTTAAATTTCTTCGGAACATATTTCTGCGGCTATTTGCTAGATTAAAGATATTATTTCTGCATAGTAAAAAATAATTTTGGTAACTTTCAAACATATTTTGAAATACTGTTTTGAATGACGATGCATACAATTTATTCCAATTACTCTATGATGACAAAGGGATATTAATCTGCAAAATTGTAATTGGGAAACAATACTTTATACAGATATGCGTGAAAGGTAAGACATGTCAAATTGTTACCATTCAGTCTAACTTGTTAAACCATTGTTCATAGACGAACAAAATGTTCTAACCATACCTGAATTAAAGATGAAGTTACACCATTTTTGAATGGCAAACAACTCTATTGTTATGAAATTGTGCTTTAAATTAAACCGTAACCCTGTGTTTTACTTGTCAACGTTCTGACTCACACTATAGAACAACAACAATTTCTACATTTGGGGTTACTATTCTGTGGGTTTTATTTCTGCGGTGCCGTTCATGACAGTAGAAATAGCAGAAATAAAGTCCCCGCAGAAATAAAGTGCTATACGGTAGAATCATTATTTGTTTTGGTTTACCTTTAGGTAGGACAGGTATCATTTATGTATGTGTTTAAGTTGTTTCTACAGATAGAACATACATGTATATCTATCTGATTACCCTATTTCGGGTTATCGGTCTAGCCCCTCTTTAGTAAAAGATTTTGAATTGTTTATAGCTGTTGAGTTGGACGTAAAATTCCATTCAATCAATACTTTTCTGACAATGTTTAACTTGCACATTCAAGTGGTACTTCTCTCACCAATGTGTCTTCTTTTACTTTTCAGGCATTGCAAACAGAGTTTCATCAGTCTATGTGAAAGTATGAAAATCATCAAGTGCACTAGCTGCCTTTGTACTGCATGCATTGATCAAAGTTTAACCCATTACCAGAAAGCTAAATTTTAGGCTTGTCCAAATTGAAAGATGTTGCAAAGGACAATTTTAGTTGAATGAAATCTTTTCTTTGTCTTTTTAGGTGGAACACATTGTGGCAAATGAAGAAATTGCTTGTCAGAAACAATTATTAATTTTGCACAATGTTTTCTAAAGGCTTTTTATTATATGCCCGAAGGGTCGTATTATGTTATGGCCCCGCTCGTCCGTCCGTCCGTCTGTCCGTCCGTCTGTCTGTCCGTTAGCAATTTCTTGTGTGCGCAACTCCTCCTACAGTTTTGATCGGAATTTGATCAAACTTGCCACAATTGATCTCCATGGTGTCTAGTTGTGCACCGCGCTTACGGAATTCAGATAACTCTTTTCGTTCTTGAATTATCTGCCCTTGAATTAAAAAAATGCCCATTTTCTTGTGTGCGCAACTCCTCCTACAGTTTTGATCAGAATTTGATCAAACTTGCCACAATGAATCTCCATGGTGTCTAATTGTGCACACCGCTTACAGAATTTAGATATCTGTTTTTGTTCTTGAATTATCTGCCCTTGAATTTAAGGAAAAATGCCCATTTTCTCAAAAATGCCCATTTTCTCCTGTGTGTTACTTCTACAGTTTCAACCAGAATTTAATCAAACTAGCCACAATGAATATCTATGGTGTCTTGTTGTGCAAACAAAATTTTGATAACTTTTCATGTTTGAATTATCTGCCCTTGAATTGAAAAAATGGCCAATTTTTACTGACAAGCCCCTCTCGGGTGTATATGTGCCGCTCTGCGAAGCTCTTGTTTCTTTTGGGGTGTCAAAAAGCGTTAGAGGGAATGGGTTAACCCTTTCCCAAAGAAGACCTGGTTTTGATGTTCCTAGTTGAAAAGGCTTGGGAAAACATTGAAACAAAAGAAGAAACTGCTGATAACCAGCAGTTTCTCCCTTTGTCTCATTATTTTCTGTGCCATAGTTTACACAAATCCTATCTTTAGTAACATCCATTTCGTCTTTTGTGACAGTTTTTGAAGTGGATCACCCTAAAATTTTGTTGTTTGGGATAGGGTTTAGGAGAAGAGAGGATGTCATTCATTTCCAACCATTAGATGTTTACTGGTCTACAGAAAACAATGAAAATCTTTATTGTTTTTCCCAAATAATCATTGTATTGGTCTATAAGGGTCTCTGTGAAGAAAGCTTTTGATAGCTATGAAAGAAAAGGAGAAAGTGCTGAGTGCCCACATTTTCTCCTTTTTCACAATGGTTTCTATGATTTTGAGATAAAACATTATATATGAGCTTTCTAACATGCATTACAAGTATTACTTAGTCTTTGACCCCTTTTAATTTGAACTTTTCTAGAGTTTCTTGTCTGGGAAATGGATGTTAGAAAATTATTTTTGTAGCTGTTTACCAATGACATTATTGTTTTACCTCTGTCTTCCATATCATGAAATTAGGAATCGTGATAAAAACATATATGACAATCATAAGGTGTTGAAAAAGATTGTTTGTTTACTTCTATTTAAAACCAAAAAATACCTAGAATACCTCATGATGACTGTATTTTTCAATTAGTCAGTATTATATCATACTAATATTTTGACAGTATTTTCATAACATTTTAGCTAATAGAATCCAAAAAAAGAGCTTTTACAGTGTTGTGGGAAATTGAGTTTTGGGATAAGCCTATCGTTAACTGTAGTCGAAAATGGATCCGATCTACTACAGTCTGTAACTTAAAGCCTCTCTTACAACCAATTGTGCGTCTTTATAAATCATGTATCTTCGAAGATTTTTAAAACGTATGATTTATTAAGACGCACAACAGGTTGTAGGACTAAGAGAGGCTAAAGATTTGTGCGTCAATTCTTTGCTGCCTGCAGTCTGTGCCGTGGTTGCGTCCACCAGAATCGTACATTGCACCACTATGCCTATGTTTTAGACACAGACTGCACTCAGGAGCATGTACAACTGGTTGTAAGAGAGGCTTAAACTTGCTACTGACCACAAACAACCTCTTGGAAAACAATATGGATTTGGATTACACTGTGCAATCCATGTTGTTCTCAAATGCCTTCAGTGACCTTTCTCCAGATCTGGGCTCAATTGTATGTGTTAGAACAGGTATTTTAACACTTTTCATTCAATTCAATCATGAACTGTCTTGGATAGATTTTGTCTTGGATAGATATTGACGGTTGTCAGTCTATGCATATCTACGGTTATGTTCGAAAATAGCATAACTATTACAGGCTATAATTAAGACATTAATGCTACAGTTTTTGTCAATACATTTTTGTTCAGTTTAGATATAATTAGTATTTATCCCATAGGAATTAATCATTATGTTTCTAGTCCATAGGTCAAATTTTCATTAGAAGTTTTCTGATTGTCAGGGATCTATTTTGCTGCATTTTGAACCCTGTTGATGGCAAAATTTTGACTGTTCCAATTTGAAAAGCTGGCAACAATTTCAAGTTGATGAAATTTTAAAAAAAATCCCATTTAGGTTTAGAAAACATTGTAAAAAATGTGGAAATTACTTGTAACAAGCAATTTCTTCATTTTCCACAATGTTTTTCTCAAGCATTTTCTTGAGGGGCATGTCACTCTGACAATGGATAAATTTTTCAATTTATTGATAGACAAGTGGAGTTTGTATGCTGTCATAGGTACATGGTCATATAGTGATATCATCTCAATTTGTGAGTACATACATCTATATGTCCAAATTTGTTTTACACAACTTCTACATTTTTTTACACAACTTCTACATTTAAGGTAGTCCACCCTTAATGACATTCATGCAATGTCAGCATTTTTATGCAAAGTTGTCAACTTTTGTTACATTTTCAAACCTGTTTGGGCAACGTAAACATGTGGCTGTGAAACGTTTCACTGGCAAATGTTAACGGCGTTGCCCAAACATTTCCGATTTTATGCGAATCTTCTTAAGGGTGGACTACCTTAAGAAAAGATATCATGAATAAGTGTTCCCAGTCATCTGACTGTGCACATGTTGTCAGGGTTTTGTCATATCATGCTGCGTAACCAAAAATGGGACTCAACCCTTTCCTAAACGACAAAATTTAAGGTTGGTTGAATTGGAAAGTTGCCGAATACGACAAAAGGATGTTGTTAAAGGTAGATTTAGTGAATAACATGGTACAGAAGATATTGAGACAAAAGGAGAAACTGCTGGTTTTCAGCAGTTTCTCCCTTTGTCTCATTATTTTCTGTGCCATAGTTTACACAAATCCTATCTTTAGTAACATCCATTTCGTCTTTTGTGACAGTTTTTGAAGTGGATCACCCTAAAATTTTGTTGTTTGGGATAGGGTTTAGGAGAAGAGAGGATGTCATTCATTTCCAACCATTAGATGTTTACTGGTCCACAGAATACAATGAAAATCTTTATTGTTTTTCCCAAATAATCATTGTATTGGTCTATTAGGGTCTCTGTGAAGAAAGCTTTTGATAGCTATGAAAGAAAAGGAGAAAGTGCTGAGTGCCCACATTTTCTCCTTTTTCACAATGATTTCTATGCTTTAAGATAAAACATTATATATGAGCTTTCTAACATGCATTACAAGTATTACTTAGTCTTTGACCCCTTTTAATTTGAACTTGTCTAGAGTTTCTTGTCTGGGAAATGGATGTTAGAAAATTATTTTTGTAGCTGTTTACCAATGACATTATTGTTTTACCTCTGTCTTCCATATCATGAAATTAGGAATCGTGATAAAAACATATATGACAATCATAAGGTGTTGAAAAAGATAGTTTGTTTACTTCTATTTAAAACCAAAAACACCTAGAATACCTCATGATGACTGTATTTTTCAATTAGTCAGTATTATATCATACTAATATTTTGACAGTATTTTCATAACATTTTAGCTAATAGAATCCAAAAAAAGAGCTTTTACAGTGTTGTGGGAAATTGAGTTTTGGGATAAGCCTATCGTTAACTGTAGTCGAAAATGGATCCGATCTACTACAGTCTGTAACTTAAAGCCTCTCTTACAACCAATTGTGCGTCTTTATAAATCATGTATCTTCGAAGATTTTTAAAACGTATGATTTATTAAGACGCACAACAGGTTGTAGGACTAAGAGAGGCTAAAGATTTGTGCGTCAATTCTTTGCTGCCTGCAGTCTGTGCCGTGGTTGCGTCCACCAGAATCGTACATTGCACCACTATGCCTATGTTTTAGACACAGACTGCACTCAGGAGCATGTACAACTGGTTGTAAGAGAGGCTTAAACTTGCTACTGACCACAAACAACCTCTTGGAAAACAATATGGATTTGGATTACACTGTGCAATCCATGTTGTTCTCAAATGCCTTCAGTGACCTTTCTCCAGATCTGGGCTCAATTGTATGTGTTAGAACATGTATTTTAACACTTTTCATTCAATTCAATCATGAACTGTCTTGGATAGATTTTGTCTTGGATACGAGGGTGAGTCAAAAAGTAACCAGCCTGACCTACTTTTGGTCGAGATCGATCTCTTCTTTTTCGATGTAGTTGCCCTCTAGAATGAGACATTTAGACCAACGGTGTTCCAGTGCCATCAGTCCAGAACTAAAGAAGTCAGGCTCCTTTCCATTGACCCACTTCTCAACTGCCGCCACGACTTCTTCATCGGACCGGAAATGACGTCCACGGATATCTTTTTTCAAGTTTGGGAATAGGAAGAAGTCACTAGGAGCTAAGTCTGGAGAATAGGCAGGATGTGGTATTAATTCATACCCATTTCGCTCAACAGCATCCATTGCAACTTTGCAAGTGTGGACTCTTGCGTTATCCTGTTGGAGCATAACCCCTTTAGAGAGTTTACCTCGGCGTTTTTCACGAATTGCAGTTCTCAGTTGGTCGAGCAAGTTAGAATAGTACGCACCAGTAATTGTACTTTTCTTCGGTAGAAAGTCTAACATGATAACGCCTTTTGTATCCCAAAATACAGTGGCCATCACCTTGCCAGCAGAAGGTTGCGTCTTGAATTTTTTTTGGCCTTGGAGACCCAGGCCCTACCCATTGACGACTCTGAGATTTATCCTCTGGTTCATAATAATGGACCCAAGTCTCGTCTACAGTTACAAGACGCAAAAGAAAATCTTCCTTCGACTTAAACCGCTTCAACAAGGCGCTAGATACTGATGCCCTGGTTGCCATTTGCTCGTCGCTAAGAGATTTGGGGACCCAACGAGCTGTTAGCTTGCGCATACCTAAGCGATCGTGCAAGATGGTTGAAACGCTACCATGTGATATGCCTAATGTCTTCGCTATTTCTTCCACCTGAATTCGCCTATCAGAGTATACTAGGTCCTGCCCCTTTTACTCATTTCTTCATCGGTGGCATCTAGTGGGCGTCTGGACCTGGTATCATCTTCTAAAGACGTTCTACCACGTTTAAATTCACCGACCTAGAAATTAACCTGAGCATACGATGGTGCAGAAGACCCATATACATCGACCAACTCGCCATGTATTTCCTTACCCCTTTTCCCTTTCAAATACAAGTACCGAATTACTGCACGGTACTCTAATTTAGAAGAAAAACACGCCGTTGCATTACTAGCCATGTTTGACATTCAGTTTCTTATCGATAAATGAGCCAATACGGGTGTAATTTTGCCCCGAGGCATAAAACATGTATTGCAACAAAGCGGGGAAATTGTGGCCGTTTTGGTCAATCGGAAATGGGATAGGCTGGTTATTTATTGACTCACCCTCGTAGATATTGACGGTTGTCAGTCTATGCATATCTACGGTTATGTTCGAAAATAGCATAACTATTACAGGCTATAGTTAAGACATTAATGCTACAGTTTTTGTCAATACATTTTTGTTCAGTTTAGATATAATTAGTATTTATCCCATAGGAATTAATCATTATGTTTCTAGTCCATAGGTCAAATTTTCATTAGAAGTTTTCTGATTGTCAGGGATCTATTTTGCTGCATTTTGAACCCTGTTGATGGCAAAATTTTGACTGTTCCAATTTGAAAAGCTGGCAACAATTTCAAGTTGATGAAATTTTAAAAAAAAATCCCATTTAGGTTTAGAAAACATTGTAAAAAATGTGGAAATTACTTGTAACAAGCAATTTCTTCATTTTCCACAATGTTTTTCTCAAGCATTTTCTTGAGGGGCATGTCACTCTGACAATGGATAAATTTTTCAATTTATTGATAGACAAGTGGAGTTTGTATGCTGTCATAGGTACATGGTCATATAGTGATATCATCTCAATTTGTGAGTACATACATCTATATGTCCAAATTTGTTTTACACAACTTCTACATTTTTTACACAACTTCTACATTTAAGGTAGTCCACCCTTAATGACATTCATGCAATGTCAGCATTTTTATGCAAAGTTGTCAACTTTTGTTACATTTTCAAACCTGTTTGGGCAACGTAAACATGTGGCTGTGAAACGTTCCACTGGCAAATGTTAACGGTGTTGCCCAAACATTTCCGATTTTATGCAAATCTTCTTAAGGGTGGACTACCTTAAGAAAAGATATCATGAATAAGTGTTCCCAGTCATCTGACTGTGCACATGTTGTCAGGGTTTTGTCATATCATGCTGCGTAACCAAAAATGGGACTCAACCCTTTCCTAAATGACAAAATTTAAGGTTGGTTGAATTGGAAAGTTGCCGAATACGACAAAAGGATGTTGTTAAAGGTAGATTTAGTGAATAACATGGTACAAAAGATATTGAGACAAAAGGAGAAACTGCTGGTTTTCAGCAGTTTCTCCTTTTGTCTCGATATTTTCCCAAGCCATTTCTATTGGGGATGTCAAAAGCTCAAAACCAGGTCTTGGTTGGGAATGGGTCATTATGCAAAATTGCAGTGTCCATTGTGACTGCCACAATGTGAAACTGTTGAACAAATTGATGCTTTAATTGTTTTAAACCCTTTCTCAAACAGCAACATTTTAGGGTGGCCCAGTTTGAAAATAGCTGCAGAAGACAAACAAATGGTTATTGAAAAAAAGATAGGAATAGTGTATAATAAAGTACAGAAAATATTTAGGCAAAAAAAGAAAATACTGGTATTCAGCGTTTTCTTCTTTTGGTTCAATATTTCCATAGTCTATTTTGTTATGGAGGTCAAAACCAGGTATTGTTTGGGAATGGGTTAATTAATTTTGATACCTATATTTATATGATTATACAGATGGAATATGATATACAAACTATTTTTGAGTATTAAATTTATTTTTATATATTTTGTCACTCATGAGAAGCAATAAATCAAATACAGTTACAAAGACTTATTTCAATTTGTAGTTTTGGGTTTATTCTTTGCAGTCATGGCCTTGTCGCATTTGGTAACATGTCTGACTGTTTTAAAACCTTTGCCCAAATGGCAACAATTTGTATACATTCCAAAATGAAACCTTCTGCTGACCACAAAATGTATTATCATAAAGATGTGATTTGTATTCAGTAGAGCACAGAAAAGATTGAGGCAAAAGAGGAAAATGCTGATTATCAGCATTTTCTTCTTTTGCCTCAATGTTTCCCAGGCTTGTTCTAATGGGGATACCAGGTATTGTTTGGGAAAGGATTTATCACAGGGCCCCGTGCCCAATCCTCTGCCAAATTCTTTCTGACATACTTCTGCCACCAATGGATGAATAATCATAAATCTATGTGATATGAGTACATTTGGGCTCTGGAACGATTTTTGTGGTAGTATGTGATAGTACTGGTCAGACAAATGGCAGGAATCTACAGTTAGGGACTCCATCTGCCACGATATAACCAAAAAGCTGTGTTTGGACGCTTTGCCAAACAACACCTGGTTTTGATGTCCCTAAAACAGTACACTCAAGAAAGCATTGAGGCAAAAGAAGTAACATGTTGATAATAAGCATTTTATCCTTTTGCCTCAATATTTTTGCGCTTTGATGTAAACAAATTCTGTTTTCATGTGCAATAATTTCCTTGTCTTCAACAGCTTTCAAATAGGAAGTTGTCCGAACAGTCTAGTTTCTTGCCATTTGGGAACGGGTTAACTCATGACCACAAAATGATGCCCTTTGACGCCCATCAAGATAATGTCTTTGGGAAAACGTTGTGGAAAATGAAGAAATTGCTTGTCACAAGCAATTTCTACATTTCCCACAATGTTTTCTTCTGAAGAAAACTCAAAATTAAATTTTATTCCCTAGAAGTTGACGTCTGCAACATCTTTGAATTTGGACCTGTCTAAAATTTTGCCGTATGGAACTTATTGGTTAAATAGCATGGCTCCTGATTCAACCAATCAGTCCTGGCCCCTGTTTCTCGAAAAAACTTTAGTACGTTCTCAGACTCATATCTGAGCACCATACTCAAATCACACGAAATCCATGTGAACTTCAACATTGGTGAGTATTCTTTGAAGTTGAACATGTACTCATGAGTATGTACTTAAGTTTTTTCGAGAAACCAGGGCCTGATTCCATGGATCCAGACTACAGATAACTACAGATAAGTGGGAGTGAAGACATTTTATTTTCATGCCCCGTATCTAAGTTCGGGGCTTATAGTTTTACTCGTGTCTGTCTATCTTTCAAGTAACTTTAAAACAGTGTCCTTTTCTCCGAAAAAAATAGCCATTTCGGTGGTATTAATATTTCACAAACACATCTTGTTTAATTTCGACGAGACGATTCAAATGAGTACACACAACATAGGGTTTGATGAACATTCAGTGAAATTTTTATTTTGAAAAGCCATCACCTCCTTTTATCTGTAGCTCTGCCGATTCAATCAATCAACCAATAATATTTGAAGACGATTTTGATGCTCTTGACCAACTCTCCTTGGTGTTTAAATGGAAAGAGGCGAGTAATTTCTATCCTTTTCCTACTAGATATCAATGGCTACACTTATTTCGATCAGACTTACTTCGACTAAAGCGAAAATTTGGCTCATGGAATGTCGAGATTTCTACTGTCAACTGTATATATTGATTGAAGTTCGTTCCCTTTCTCAAACAGCAAATTTGAGGATAGTCAAAATGTACCGCATATGACAAAATATATGTCGACAAAGATTGGATTTGTGTACAATGTAATAAAGAAAATATTGATACAAAAGGAGAAAATGCTGATAATCAGCACTTTCTTCTTTTGTCTCGATGTTTTCTCAATCGGTTTCTATTAGGGATGTCAAAATCAGCTCTTGTATGGGAAAGGGTTAAGTTCTTTTCTTAAAAAATATTGAAATGCGTATCTGTATTAGGCCTAAGTGCCAGAATTAAGAATCGACAAATTCTGAAACAAATGTATATTGTATGAAGGAAAACATTAAGGGAAAAGAAGTTTATCACCAACATTTTCTTTTCTCTCGATGTTTGGGGCATTAAAAGTAATGACGGTTTTAGAAAGGTGGGTCATTTAGTCCTTTTCCAAACAAGACATGGTTTTAACGGATTCTGTAGAAATTTCCTGGCAAACATTTATTACCTTTCCCAAACAAAACCTGGTTTTGACGTCTCTTATAGAAATGGCCTAGTGAAACATTGAGGCAAAATAAGAAAATGCTGATAATCAGCATTTTCTCCTTTAGCCTCAATGTTTTCTAACAAACCATATCTTTGTTTATACACATATATATTTTGTTGTCTGCAGTCGCTTTCAAACTGGAGAACCCTAAATGCTTGTCGTTTGGAAAAGGGTTAACCCATTACCAGACGGTAAAATTTTAGACGGCTCCAAACGCAAAGATATTGCAGACTATTAGTTTCATGTGAATGGAATTTTTTCCCTTTTAGTCTTTCTGGACAGAAAGCATTGTTGAAAATGAAGAAATTGCTCATGACAAGCAATTTCTTCATTTTCCACAATGCTTTTTTTATGAGGGAGTCAAAAGGCGCCACCTTGTAGTAATAGGCCAAGGGAAAGCAGAAACACTCTCCGCTCAGCGAAGCTCTTGTTGGTAAGACAAAAGGGAAGTAATATCTTGAGTATTCAATAATTACTCAAAAAGAGTTGTCTCCCTTTGATTATATCTCGATTTCATTAAAACAAGAATAATGGACCGATTTTATCAAGTAAACCGTGACGTAATTTCGGACAAACAATTAAATAGTTTAAAAGAATTTTGTCGGTGTGGTTCCGAAATTTCGTAACTGCTGCTTGACTTTTGATACATCGCCGGTGTTGTTATAACATCTCGTAACTGCAGTATAAATGGGGGAATTACGAGGTTTTAGAATTACGAAGACAAAATACTATTGTCTATCTGAAATTATGTCAAGATTTACTGGATAAAATCGTTTCCTTTTGCAACGGTCCAGCAAAATACTGTTGGACACGCGTCTTTGGTGAAAAACGGCGTTTTAACCCTTTCCCCGAGCCAAAACATATTTATTTAGTATTCGAAAGCCGCTTCAGACGAGAAATTCGGCATTGATAGACACATTATTTGTATAAAATGTGACGCAGAAAACATTGAGACAAAAGAAGGAAATGCCGGTTATCAGCATTTTCTTCTGTTGTCTCTATGTTTTCCCAAGCATTTTGTTGGGCGTCAAAACAAGTTCTTGTTTGGGAAATGTTTAAAATTACGAAAAGTATCGATTTCAGTCACCCTGAAAACAATGCGCGATCTGACATTAGTAGACATTATTTGACGTACTGTTATTAAAGTGACATTTCAGAATTTTTTGTCATAAATTTAAATTTCATTTTTATCTGAAAGAACATATTTCCTTAGGAAAATTCTGAAAATTTCAAGCCAAAATATTGCGCCGTTTACGAGAAATTTATATTTTTGTGTTAAAATTGAACAAATTGTTGTGGACAACAGTTCGGATTTATGCAATTTATCGATTATGTCTCAACTTTAAATGCGTGTTTCTCGCTTATTGGCAACAACTTAAAAAAACTTATAGCATTTATACTCATTAGAATAACCAATCTTGGCATCAAGACATACTTAAAAAAATTGAAATTGGAATGAAATGTCCCTTTAAGGTGGAAGATGACTATAGCATAAAAATGCTTTCAACACACATTCATGTAAAATTTCTTAAAGTAGCAATCAAAGCAAAATTGTTTTATAAAGGACCCGATAAATTTTTTTAGTACTTGATACGTTCATATCGATTATAATGGCAACATGTAACGAGATCCTTTAACACTTTCCCAAACAAGACCCGGTTTTGACGGGCCTTATAGAATTGGCTCGGGGAAACATTGAGGCAAAAGAAGAAACTGCTGATAACCAGCAGTTTCTCCTTTTGTCTCAATATTTTCTATGCCAAATATTACACAAATCCTTTCAATAATAAGTTCCATTTTGTGAATTGTGACAGTTTTTGAAGTGGATCACCCTAAAATTTTGACGCTTGGGAAAGGGTTAACAAAGCTGGGTACATACGGGCAGGTTAAATCTCACAAAGCCTCTGACAAGATAATTCCTCTTCAAGGATAGGGTTTCCTCATCGTTGATTTTATTGTTTCGATATTTCACAAACCCTTGTTTCTTTCAAAGTTTGTAACCTGTAGCCTGGATCCAGTCATCAGCCATCCTCTGAACATGACTATGTGAGTTGGGATTTGATGAGCAAAGGCTGTATGCTGGTTATGCTGGCCAGCTTTATTAAGGTAGCCAGTCCCTTATGAAATTCACACCAAGTCGGAATCATTTGGCGACGTCGTAAACATTTGGTAGTGGAACGTTCCACTGCCCAATGTTTACGGCATCGCCCGAATAGGATCGGGTATGAAACTAATGTTAACGACGTTGCATGAACAATTCCGACGTCGAGGGAATCTCTTTTGGGGTTGACAACCTTAAGGACTTACTGGTTAGTCATTCTATTGTGTCACCGACAGCATAACATTTGTTGATTTAAAGGGACATAACATTCAAATTTCACTTTTTTTAAAGTATGTCTTGATGCAAATATTGGTTATTCTAATGCGTAGAAATGCTGTCGGTTCTTTGAAGTTGTTATTCATAAGCGAAAAATACGCCTTTAAAGTTGAGACATAAATGACAAATTCAATATAAATTTGTTGTCCACAACAATTTGTTTAATTTTAGCACAAAAATATATATTTCTAGAATGCGGTGCAATCATTTTGGCTTGAAATTTTCAGAATTGTCATAAGGAAACATGCTCTTTCAGATAAAAATAAGAATACAGTTATGAAAAAATAAATGTGAAATGTCACTTTAAGACACATATTGGTTGCCACTTAATACCCCCATGGTTCCTTATTCGTTAAAATCATAACAATTATGTGTATAAAAAGTCGAGTATTTAGAATCCTGATTCAAGGAAAAGAGTAGGATGTTATACAGATGGAATGGTCTTCTCATGTCTCTTGTCCGTAGTCGAAGGGTAGAGCGTCGTCCTTTCGACTAAGAGGTTCCAAGTTCGATACCCGGTAGCGGGGGTTGTTCAAGGCTTCTCATTGGCCCACACATTCGGCGCGAGTACTGGTGGATTTCCAGGAAGCTCAATCAGTAAAATAAGTTGAAGAATCTTGCTTCCCAATCGATGTAAAATAAATGCGTTCAAAGGAGCGTCTGAAGAAAAAGAAAAAAAGATGGCCAATATTGATAGATTACAAAAGCTTTGTTGGCCCTTTATACTCGAATCCAAAGGATGGTCCTCCCTCGAATTTAAAAAACAACAACAACCCAAAACGGCTTATCGAATTTATCTTTTTTGTGGATTTTTCATGCGCCAATGTGATCGGCCCCTCGAAAACACATATCCCTCTGGAAAAACGACTGCCTCTAAACCCATGAGGGGACCAATTAGGCTTATTGTACAATTCTATTAAACACCGATTCCAAAAGGAGTCTTGAATTCCGGGATGCCACGTCTTATCCCATTACCAGACGACAAAATTTTAGACTGATCCAAATTCAAAGGTGTTGCGGTGAATGAAATTTTCAATTTTAGTGTCTTTTTGGATAGAAAATGTTGTGGAAAATGAAGAAATTGCTTGTCACAAGCAATTTCTTCATTTTCCACAATGTTTTCCAAAGCCCTTTCTTGTGACGGAGTCAAATGGCGTCACTGCGCAGTAATGGGTTAAAGTATTTTTATGGGTACACAAGATGCAAAGTAATATCAAAGACTCCTCATACAAGGGAAGGGTCAGAGGTTCTGCAGACAGAATGATTGAATGGTCTCACCATGTCTATGTCACTAAATGGCTAATACTGATTGATTATAAAAGCTTTGGTGACCCCTAAACACCTGATGGGACCAATAATCGCCCAATGATTGACCCTTATTGAAGAGCTCCTGATTCGCAGGAACATCGTAATTTTAAATTTGTAACTCATTTCCCAAACCATATAATATGCTAAGGGTACTCATTGGAATCGTCTCGACGAGACGATTCCAATAAGTCTCCAAAACATAGGATTTGGCAAACCATATTTTATATATTTAAAAAGAATATTGTTTGAAGTTATGAAACTATCACTTCCACTGGGAATCTTGATTTCAGCCTTCATTTGATACCCTTTTCGCTGCAAGGACGCTTCGGATTAGTTGCAATCATCAAAGGAAATGATCGCTTTGTCAAACGTTTACCCTAATTAAACGATTTCCTGTTGAAATTGATTTAAAAAGTTAAGATCCATGGAAGTGATAATTCATTTAGATTAAGGTAACCATGGCTTTTATACCATACGGTTCGTTAAAAGTCCGCAGTGTTTCGGTGAAACCAAATTATGGGAAAAGAAGAGACCGTTTAGAAAAGAAAAGAAGAGACATATTAAATACCAACAGTGTTTATTATTGTTTAATTTTCGCAGCATCTGTTTACATGCAGTTGACCCAGCTTGACCGGGCGACTAGACGGGTTCAAAATGGACAGTGATAGGATAATTGAGTTTCAAATTTGCTCGCCATGGGAAAATGGGGGGGGGGGGGGACATATCTCTCCTTTTCAGGACATTTTACCGACGACATGCACATGGCGATGTCAAAAGTTTTCCCTGAGCGAAATGTCAATTTTAAAATAACTGGTATCTGGAGAGCCCTTATGACTGACAATATTGAAACTACCCTGTTTCATGCTTCTGAATCAGCTTGTTCCTAAGTTAAGTTTGGTCAAGATCCATACTGCTCTCGTACGGTTGCATAGCTTATTAACCCATTACCACACAATGACTCTTTTTGACTCCCTATAAGATAATGGCTTTAAAACATTGTGGAAAATGAAGAAATTGCTTGTGACAAGCAATTTCTTCATTTCCTACAATGTTTTCTACACAAAATGACCAAAAAAGTTTAAAATTCATTGACTTGAAATTGTCGTCTGCAAAGTCTTTGAATTTGGACCAGTCTAAAATTTTGTTGTTTGGTAATGGGTTGTTCTTAGTTCACGTTGTTCTCAAATATTTCAGACCGCATCGCTTTTGATCTGGCTTACGTCTTCCTTCCGAAATGTCGGTCCTCACAAATTCAAAGATTGTCAGAAACGAATTTGGTGTAGTGGTAATGCACTGTTCTTGTTAGCCTCGCCATCCCAGTCTATTAGACTAGAGTGAATGTGAAACTCAAAGGTTGCCCATTTTCCCATGCCACGTGATAAGTTTGTTGACAGTGATGAGCAGGTGTAACTCCCATCGTTTAGAGGTGTCTACAGATTATTGAGAAAATTAAATTTTATACCCTTTTTGAGCATAGGGGCTACTACAAAGAATGCAACATTCTTTTTCTTCAAAATTATATAATAGTTGATGGGCCTGCTTTATAGAAGGCTATATACAAAAATGCCATTTCATGCATTAATTTACTCATTTATTCCTGCTCTATAAATGGCCAAGATTGATAACATTTAAATCATTTAAATCATACACGTAAAATAACCAAACGCTGTGTTTTATGATGGCACTCACGGTGGATAACCACGTGACACAATATTTCTAGAAAATCTGCAATAACTCTACGAGACTGATTAGAATTCGGGTTGAAGCAGAGAAGGTGAGCAGACGTCAGGCATTGGATGGTCGTGGTTGACTTTTTCAAACGTCAGCTAATAAAAAAGTTATTGCAAATCAACCAAAATTATTGTTGATCTTCAATATTTTTTATCAGCTGATTTTTCAAAAAATCCACAACGTACAATTAACTCCTGGCATTTTCTCTACTTCTCTGCTTCAAGCCAAATTCAAATTGGTCAAGTATTGATGAAAATATTGAAGATTTTCTGAAATTCTGACTCACGTGATTATCCACCGTGTTATTGCGTCCACCGTCTGAGCAATGACATTTCCAGCGATATAAACATTGTTTATAGTCTTGTACTGCATTGTAGTCAGTCTAGATATAATATATCATTAAATTTCACCAAAAACTCATTTATTGAGTCACCGTAATTTTCATTTCACACAATATCACATGTTACTTTAATTCAGATAATTCTACACCATCTCATTAAAACCCAGTCATCTGTGGTCTGACACAGAGTCATTCTAACGTTTGTATCAAAGTTAAGCTTAAATATGAAACCTTGTAATTTGGTAATCGGCCACACTTATTCAAATTCTTGTTCCTTAGCTTACCATTTTGAAAACTACAGCCTTTTATATACAGAAACCGATCGAGGGACCCATGTATTGTCTAAAAGCCAAAAGAATGAATTTACAAATACAGTTTCGAGTAATCAACTCGTTTTAGAATCTTGCTCAAAATGTTTTGCAGTTCATTATGATATAAGAAAGCATGGTTTCTCATGGCGTGGGTTACAAATGGATACACCCTTTTTAACCAGTATTTAAGACGTGTTCAAATCCTTCAATTAAAAAAAAGTTGAGAGCCTGGGTGGTTGCGTCCATAATATACATCAGAGTGAGTATCCCATTGTCTGGTATGTCATTTTGATACTCGTCACCGTACATGGATATGTGGTGAACTGGGACAATGTAAAGGGATCCTCCTGGCTTTGGAAATTACGATGTATGTATCAAGATCAATCTGCGCTAAAATAAACCGCAACTTTTCAACGAAAACCTCGTAACTGCAGATTGTCTTAACCCTTTCCCAAACGACAAAATTTTAGGGCGATCCACTTCAAGAGTTGCCACAAATGACAAAATGGAAGTTATTAAAGATAAAATTTGTGTGAAATATGACATAGAAAATATTGAGACAAAAGGAGAAACTGCTGGTCATCAGCAGTTTCTTCTTTTGTTTCAATATTTTCCTAAGCCTTTTCTATCAGGGACGTCAAAACCAGGTCTTGTTTGGGAAAGGGTTAAGCTGCAGTCACGAGGTTCACGTTGAAAAGCGACAAAACGTTGGTCAGCATCTATGCCGATCTCTGACAGTTGGTATGGATTAAGAATAAGCCATGGAGAGATCAGCTTTGGTCTAGCAACACATGCAGACACGGATTCATTGTAGTCTGGAATGTTTTTAACATTAGGGCACCATTCCATAGCCTAGGTAATGGTTTATTGTCCTTGGCTTTATTGAGGGGTTCATTTGGCCACATCCATTGAAATTGACATATTTACTGATCTTATACTCTCCTGAAAGAGAAGGTATGGAAATACTCTGAGTTAAAGTAAAAAGGGGGGCAACATGAGGTTGATAAGTAGGCAATAACTTAAAGAATGTGTGAACGACAAATGCACGTTTTGATACATATTGCGTGCAAATGTTTAAAAATAAGGAAAACACGCTCGGTATATCCTACACAGATACTCTTCTTTTCATTTATCTTTTTTCAAGTAAGTTTAATACTAAGTAGATCTATTTTCGGGAAACTGTTGGAGATATTACTCTTTTTCGTGTGAAATATCCCTTTTTCGACCCTCACGATCGAACCTGTCAAATTATAGTAAATCCAACACCCAAACTTCGTCTGTATTTAAGATTGATCAAGATTAGCATGATCTGTCGCATCTAATTTATTAAGCTCATCCGAATCTTTTCAGAACGCTGATTTGAATATTCATCAAAATTTGAATCATGCATGATGCGTGTTCTTAAAGATTTGATAAAATAACAATATCAAAAGTTTAATCTACATGATAGAAATAAATCTTGGTTTAACCTTGTACCACTAAACGGCAAACATTTTTAAGGTGGTCTTGACTCAAATGTGTACACAGTCGACAATATATCAAATGCTACCAAAAGTAGAAAAGTATATGTTATCGAACAGAAAGAACTGAGAAAAAATAGAACTTGCTGATCATCAGCAATCTCTTCTTTTCTCTCAGAGATTTCAAATTTATTTTAGGGACCCTAAAACCTCATTTAGGCAAAAAGTGGAATCAAATTTTCGGTTGTGAACTTTTTTGTGGCAGCACAAAACATGCTGATAATCATCTTCTATATCAAATAACCCTGCTCATTTGACACGTTTGATAAATTTTACATTGCCCTGTTGACAAAGGGTCTCAAATATCCCCTACCATGTCAAAATTGGCCATCAAATTCATTTTAATTTAAACTCTTTTTTAAGTTTCATGTATCTGGCCCATATAGAAAACAGTATATTGCAATTGTGGTTGCTTGCTTAATCATTACACATTTATTGCATTATAATTTTGGAATCTTTAATCTCTCTTTTCGAACGAATCAATTATCAGTCAAATTCAATGCAATTTAATACTTTGCTTCCGACTCATATTAACCCTTTCCACAAACGATAAGATTTTAGGGTGTTCCAAATTGAAATGATGCTGCAGACGACAAAATTAAGATTGGAAACCATTGGATTTGTGTAAAATATAGCATAGAAAATATTGAGGCAAAAGAAGAAACTGCTGGTTATCAGCAGTTTCTTCTTTTGCTTCAATGTTTTCCCAAGCCTATCCTATAAGGGACGTCAAAACCAGTTCTTGTTTGGGAAAGGGTTAAACAGTTTACACGTAGACGTAGGCATATGTGCTTGTATACAGCATTTGTCCATTAAAAGTGACCATTGCATAGCTACTCATAAAAAAGACCGAATAGCACTTATAAAGGTATTTAGAATTTCCAGAAAAAAAAAGAAACAGGAAAGCCGAGTTGAAAATTGAAAGCAAACTCAATTTTTATATACTGAGAGGCAAAATTAAGTATACACTCTAGTTATTCCACGTTTTCTGAATAAACGATTCATAATAGTATATACGACTTTTAATCGCCACCAAAGGTGGCCTTTTATTGATGTAGCCTTCTCCGCCTATCCGTGTTTCTGTTCGTCCTTTCGTTGCGAGGGTCTTTTCATAGCATACAGCGTCACCGAAAAAGGGGATATAATCGATTAATAAATGCAAGCATCGACAGTGACACAAACCCTACATTTATCAACGGATTTTGATAAAATTTTCAAAGAAAGTTTCGAGTTACCTAAGACTATGCGTACAGTGTTATTGTTTTTCCTTATTAAGATGCGTCATGGCAAAAGGGGGCTTGATGAAAACAACCTACCTGACATAACTCCGTCTAAATTTATTGACGGATTTTGATAAAATTTACGTAGAATGTTTCTAGACACCTGACAAAGTGTATATAGTGTCAAATTTCTTTCATATCATGCTGCGTCATAGGAAATGGGTCTTAATGCAAAAAGTGGCTTATTTGTCGATTTCTACCAGCCACCGAGAATTGGGTTATGATCTTAGAGAAAATCTAACGTTGTGATTTGTTGTGACAAAGAATAAAGAAATCATACACGGTTAAACGGCAACATTTAATGTTCCACTAAGTCGCACGTGCAAAGTTTGCAAAATCGGCATGCAGCATAAGTATGGGTAGTCGAGCAATTTCAGGTAAAATTTATCAACACTGTATTATTGGTTTATAGGTTGAAATAAAAAGTACAAAATTTTGAGTCGATATGATAGAAATTAAGAGAGATATTGACAAACAAAAAGTGTATACTTTCTTTTGCCTCTCAGTATATATAAAAAAACCTTTTCACGTGACACGCATCAGATGGCGAGATGGAAAGATTCTATTTTAGATATGTGATGATGTCCATCTAAGGGCATTGGTGGCATTCATTAATCGGATAAGACTAAGTCTCATCTTCAACACCCTTTACCAGACCAAATCAAACTTTGAAAATGCAACATTACTGAACAAACTTCATTTGGGTAGCTCAATTGGCTGATTTATATGGTGTCCTTAACACACCCCCCCCCAGCTGCAAAGAAATATACTTTTCCAATTTACAGTGGAAAAAATAATGTCGATCAAGGTAGATTTCGTAAATCATATAGCGCAGAAATCATTGAGGAAAAAGGATAAAAATGCTGGTCATCAGCATTTTCTTTTGCATCAATGATTTCCTAGCTTTACTGTTAGAGACGTCAAAATCAGGTCTTGGTTTGGAAAAGGTTAAATACCAACGCCCGCTCTCCCGATTCTGACTGAAATGTATGTTTTAGGTAAACCTGGGTAATGGACTATGTGACCAGTTATGGAACGAAATGTGTATGGTGCGAATAGACGATTTCAAGGGGGGTAATTTTCGTTGCTCTCAAATTTTGAATTCATATAATTCAGAAAAATTTTCACAAAAAATTTTTAGAATTCCCCAGAAAATCTGAGCACGCTCAATTATTTCCGTTCTAACGGAAACATGCGATATTGCATCTAACTGTACTTTAAAAATGAAATGTTCGGAATAAGTCGTGATATAACGATTATACGGGAGGTGCATTACCCATGTCTTACCTTAAAATTCGACACTGGCTTGCTGCCTAACAGAGATGCGCATGCTGACGATAGTCAATCTTTTATATTGATATTCACAGTTTAAAATATAAACTGCCGATCGAAGCCCCATTATTTGAATTATATTTCGTCGCTTTTCAACAAAAACCTCGTAACTGCAATTTTAAACGAGATGCAGTTACGGTTCTTTTTTTTTTTTGTTGAAAAGCAGCGATTTACAAGATCATACTTCTGTCTACTCATTTTATCATGATTAATGATCATCTTATGTGACATAGGGTAATTATAAAAGTAGCCTATATAAGGTCACATCGCCAGAGTTAACCCTTTTCCAAACAACATTTGACAATAACGCCTCTATCAGAAAATTGCCAACTAACACATTGCTCAGAAATGGCATTACTACAATGTAATAACTTGCTATATATATATATATATATATACTCAGCAAAAGAGCTAACGCATCACTTTTTAAAATTGCATAACTTCTTTATTGTCAAAGATTTAGATTTATAATTTGGCAAATGTTTATCCCAAAAGTTTCTGCACTCATTCATAAAACTGTTTCTAAGTTTTCTTTCTTATGTGACCGTGTCATACGAAAGGGGGCCAAAACAGTTTTTCGGCTCGTGTAACTTATAATCTTTTTCAATCATTTCTGTTTGAATTGATTTTGAAAGCTGGTTTATTGTGAAATTAAAGTCTGAAAAAAATAATTTTCTATCTAACATAACAAGGGCTGTTCCGGGACAACGTAGCTCGCATAGACGCACCTTTTTGAAAGAAAATGTCAATTTTTCAAGGTCAAGGTCACAAGGTCAAATTTTATAGTGTCAGGTAAAAGGTCTTGCTGGGGCCTGTCTATGTGTGAAATATCAAGACTGCATCTCACACAGTTCATAAGATATAGACCGATACGTTTTTGTTTACGTAACCTACGTCGACGTCGACGCCATCAATGATACCTAAGACACTACTGATGTAAAAATGCCTCTGTGGGAATACATCACGCGCCCATAAAAAAGTTAAAGCCGTCGGTTTGTTTTTTGAAGGGTAACTTTTGTAAACAGAAACTCTTTCAGCCTATACAAAAAGTTTGAAAGTTATGCGTGAATTTTCCATTTTAATCAAATTTCAGACTTTATGAATTTTAGAATTAAGGGTGTCCTTATTAAAAGTTCAATATTTTACAAGATACGGTAACATTTACTATGAAATTTCACAGATCTCTTATCAAATGGTGGTAGTCAGCATTTGCAAATTTTGAAGGTTTTCTGTATATTCGTTAAAAAAATATTAACAAAGATCTGAGTGATGCGTTAGCAGTTTTGCCGAGTATATATCCCCTATATTTTCTGTTTTAAAGGCCTAGTCACACAAATTCCGCGTCCACATCAAAATAAAGGTCTTAAATCCATCATTTGATACCAAACACTTCGTGCATCTTCGGGATTCATCCGTAGCAACGGAAGTTGACGATGGTATCCGTAACTTAGAATCCAGAGACGCTCGTGATTTTTCGGGTGTCATCTGTGGCAATGGAAATTGACGAGGGATATCCCAAAGTTGATGCACAAAGTTGCACTAAGAGTTTGGTAGATAATGATGAATTATATAATTATTAAGGTAGAATACCCGTAATGTGACCATTTTGAAATTCATAAAACATCGGCTTTTTTCGAGCGTCGTCGTTACGTACCCAGACGTATTCGGGCGCGGTCGTAAACATTCGGCGGTGGAAAGTTCCATCGCCGAATGTTTTCGACCGCGTCCGAATAATTCCGACGTCACGCGAATCTCATTAGGGGTGGACTACCTTAAGAACGCCTATAACAAGCACTTCCGTTCATCAAACATAATTTCTTACTGTTGTAAATCGAATGCTGTTACTTTTTGTCACATTTTTTCTCTTCTGAAATACCGATATATATGAACTTGGACATGTTAATTGTTGTTAGATTTGTAAAGGGTTAAGGTCGCGATATGGGGTAAATGGGGGCAGATTTATAAAATTGATTATCTCTAATGTATAAGTCATTGGCTTTTGTCAGGCTTAACAATAATTCGATAATTTCTTAACTATATACATGTAAATATTTTAAAACTTTCGGTTCTAACGAATAAGATATTAGATCTAATCGACTTAGAGAATGTATTGAAATTATTCTGTTTTTAGAGAGCGTAGTCTCTCTATTGCAGCCAGAGGCCACAAGCCAATATTTTGCAAACCGAACAACAGAAATAGTTCCTTCCAATGAAGACAAAATAGATCTAAACAACAATTGGAATAGTCTACAACCATACATGTCATTATAATAAAAAATATATGACTTGTATGATCTATGCAAAAAATTCAAGTAAACAAGTCTTAATTAAATAGAAAAAAGATCAGTGTAGTAATTTGTCATTTACAATTGGGTCATGCAGGTCATTGAGTCAAGTCATGTAACCTAAATTTTGGACAATGCAAACAGTCTAAAAATAGAATCACATTCCACAGACAGATTCTAGTGCATAGTGAGTATCTATCTGGGTAATGTGTAGTAAAGCCATAGTGTAGTAAAGCCATAGTATGTTATGCCATGGATAAAAGGGTCATTAGAGCAAATTTCCTTATCAACTCAACTTCTCATTCATTTATGAATGGGATGATTTGAATTTCCCTTTCCCAATCAAACGTGTCTCCAAGAGAAAGTTTTTGAAAACATTGAGGCATTTTCTCCTTTTGCCTAAATATTTTCTGAACAATATTATGCACAATTCTAAACTTTAAAAATATTTTGTCATTTGCATCAGCTTTTGAAGTGGACCACTTCAAAAATTGTTGTTCGGATTTTTTTTGTTGTATGGTGACACTATGCTGCATCACAGAAAAAGAGGCTTCAATTACATGTTGTCAATAGTTAATACATTCCTCCATTTATGGTTGAATGCATAGCCAAAAGTGCTGAACTCTTTTACAATGAAAATCTAGGGAAAATCCAATTTAGCCCCCCCCCCCCCCCCCCCCCCTCAATAATTCAGACACATGGGCTTCAACAATATGAAATTGCTTCCTACGGTCCTGACACAACTCCACTTATATTCGAGGATGGTTTTGCATGACGATTACACAGAATGCTCCCAATTATGTAAGCATGCAATATTGTCACAGTTAGAAATTTTATGTTGTGTCAAATACGCTCTCTAACAGTACTTTCAGTACTTTGATTAATTGCTAGAATGATAAGTGTTCCTTAACCCAATCCCACATAATGGCGCCTTTTGACGCTCTAGAAGAAAATTGCTCTTGAAAACATTGTGGAAAATGAAGTAATTGCTTCATTTTCCACAATGTTTTCTATCCTGAGAGACAGAGAAATGTAAAATTCCCTTCAATTGAAATTGTCATCTGCATCATCTTTGAATTTGCATCAGTCTAAAATTTTGCCGTCTGCTAATGGGTTAAATTTAACTGATATAATAACCGAATCAATATTTTGCATTACCCCACCACCATAATAATTGATCCATTTCCATTATCGTTTTAATCCGTACCCGAAAAACACTTCCGGTAATCTGAGTCTTCTGATATTTGGATGTCGCTATTTCATACAGTTCATACAGTTCATACAGTTTTCGAGACCAGATGTACAATGTACATAAGCTAATTCAAGCTTCTATATGCCCTTTATTTCTTTTTTTAGAGAAGAGGCAGCAAGTTTTACCTCACTGCTACCCACTCCATACAGCTGGGTAGAGTGGGGCTGACAATTAAGTGTCTTGCCCAAAGACACACCTTGCGCGAGTGGGGCTCGAACTCGTAACCACCGGGCTACAAGTCGAGTGCTCTAACCACTGCGCCACTCCGGCTATTTACATTAGAGCGCTGTCCCATTCAAAAACAAAAGAAGAGTCCGACACAAATTATGTGGCTTGTGTCGACATCCAAATAACAAAGAGTGAATTTTCATCAGAGAAGACTCGGATTAACTTCCGGTGACAAACAATGGGTTTATTGGAAATTAACATTGAATTAGATCTATAGGGAATCGAAATGGTTTTAAACTGCATCGTTTACCAATGCAAAAATCGGAAGATGAATGACAAAAGTAAAGACAAGATCAACGCAAGGGCAGAGCATGGATAAAGGCAGTGAACAGGGATGAATTTCGCCTTTTGCCTACACGGACGACTTCCGATGGTTGTTGTGTGTCAGGGGGGAGGGGGGTCTTAGTGGACATAAGCTAAATGTAAGTTGATCCAAAATGAAAAGTGGTGCCTATAGCAAATTATATACTAGTAACTGATTACAACTCTCTCTATATAACTCAAGAAAAAAATGAACGTACATTAGAAAATGCTTCGCTATCAATCATGTGATTGTCGATTTATTAACCCAGACAGAAATTGTTTTAGGGAGGTCCTATTCAAAAGCTGTTGTGGAATACAAAATTGATGCTACAAAGGAATGGATTTGTGTACAACATAGCACAGAAAATATTGAGACAAAAGGAGACACTGCTGGTTATCAGCAGTTTCTTCTTTTGTCTCAATGTTTTCCAAAGCCTTTTCGATTAGAGGTGTCAAACCCATGTTTTGTTTGAGATAGGGTTAAATCACAATAAGGCATGTCTTTTTTGGCATGTGATGAAGTTCCAATGTACGGATCGTGAAGTGTGAAGCGAAAGACAAAATAAATTTTGCTGAAACGAAAAACCTTAACATTAATAGAGGAAAAGGAAAAAAGAACAAAGTTTTCTTCTCTTCCTTCAAGTGTTTCTTTGCCAACATCAAAATTCGTCAAAACCAGGATTTGTTTGGTAGAGGGTTGCTCATTGACTCAAATTCCGACTCGACCAAATTTATTTCCACATCAGCATTATTTCGTTACCACATTATGTAACAGTTTATTTAATGACTAGTCACACCAATGCAAGGTTGAAAGACGTTTGTGCGAAAATACGAGGTGATGAAAATTAAGTGGTTTTGACATTTTGGACTATTTTACAATGAAAATTTTATCACCTTTTCCGTTCTAAAATGATAACAACACTGCCCAAATTCACTACCCAAAATTGCATGTTATGTACATGTAGGCTAGTGTTTACTCTTGCAAAACCATCCCAATTCCTTTTTACTATTTACAACGTACACGCTCGTATAGTGGTCCCACGATATTCTGATTCCCGCCAAACAATAAAAACATATCAATTTTACAGGTTGATATTAAGAACATTATTGCACATAAAATAACGAGGTAAACGAAGAAAGTGTATTTTCTTCTTTTGCTTCAATGTTTTCTAAAATCTTTCTTTATATAGCTGTCGAAATTATGCATTGTTAGGGACAAGACAGAAGGCAGATAATAATACGACCATTGCGCTTAAATGGGCAGGACTCTTTAGGTATAATATCGTGCAGAGGGATCACTGTCAGTTATTGGACTTAATTCTACTTCATTAAGCATTAATTTTTTTTTGACATTATGCACATTTTAACCCGGTTCTGTCTGACAGATTCTTACAAAAAAGAGAGTGGTAAAGGAAGTATCTTGGGCAAATGTCGATATATGTCGACAATTTCCGTATTTTCTTCAAAATATTTTTCCAGGAAAAAATTGTTGTTTAAGTAGGCCTATAATCAAATCCACTTGTTCCAATATTTTAGAGTTTTTTAAAGATGAAATGCTGAAAATATCTCACTATATTTATCTTTATCGTATTTGACTGTTTATTTCGCGTAGAATCTACTATGCAGCCTCTATCTAATACAAAGAATGAAAATTGTCAACTTTGGGTGTGTACAGCTCATCTCCATAGTTTCGTTGGAGTTCTATACCAGAAGATGGGATTATGAGCATCTAAATCTACGACTTTCCTGCTACTCTCTAAAGCCGACTGCTATTGATTTAATCATCAAAATACGACATCATTATCATTCCATCGTAGTTTAAACGAAGAAGTGGCGTACTCTGCTTTAACCCTTTACCAAACAACAACAACGTTTTAGATTGTTCCCATTCGAAAATTGCTGTAGACAACGTAATGGATTGTGATAAAGATGGGATTTGTGTATGATATAGCACAGAAAATATTGAGGCAAAAGAAGAAAATGCTGATCATCAGCATTTTCTTCTTTTTCCTCATTGTTTTCTCAAGCCTTATCTCATAGGGACGCAAAAAACCAGGTCTTGTTTGAGAAAGGAATAAGAGAGTACTTTCTTGCGTGCATAACTACCGTTCTAATTATATAGGTCTATATTTTGTACACATGAGCCATGATATCGTCGTCCAAAAGTCAGTCATTTGGGAAAGTGTCAAGCAACCCCCTAAGACAAAAGCAGTTTGGATTTAATGTAGCATGCTGCAAGATAAAGATTCGTATTAAATATGAAACTTTATTACTAGTTTGTCCATAAATTTATTCGCGGGTTTGTGTTAGTTACATATTAACCCTTTTATAAACAATTCCTCGTTTGGTCCAAACGGCTCACATTTGTATTTGGACTGCACAGCTGAAAACATCAGCATATTTTTCTTTTCATACCTTTTCCAACACGGGTTTGTAAACCTATATTTATTAGCGTCGTCAAAAGGGACATATCCGAATTGAAAGCCCGTGCAGAGGACAAAACAAATGCTTAGAAAAAGATGAATATTTAAAAAAAAAGTTTTCATATGGCATAGAAAAGAATAAGGAAAGAAGAGAAAATACTGCTTATCGTCATCTTGATAATTCCTCCAATGTTCTTTATAACTTTCTAAATTAGAGTCGTTGAAACCATGTATCGATAGGGGAAGGGTTAAGCAATTAGACATGTTAACATATCTAAAATCAGTAATTTGAAGACAAAACGTCTAGGCCGTTTATTGCTTCAACTATTGACCTGTATAGTCAAATAAAGATAAATTAGCAATAAAACAATTTGACCATAAAATATACTATAATATTTATACCCCTAAAATATCATAATTATAATAACAGGCCCGTAGGAAGCAATTTCATATGGGGGAGGGGACATAAACCCTTGTCCTAAATATTGGGGGGAGGGGGCTCATTTGGATTTTCCCAAAATTTTCAGTGTAAAATTAAGAAAATTCGGCATTTTTGGCCAACATGGGGGGGCTTAGCCCCCCTAGCCCCCTGTTCCTACGGGCCTGAATAATCAATTCTTTCCCAAACTAATGACTTCTTTCGGCGACACCAAATAGAAAGGGCTTGGAAAACATTGCGACAAAAGAAGGAAATGCTGATAACCAGCATTTTTCTCTTGTTGTCTCAATGCTTTCAGTGGTTTATTGTTCACAAATACTTTCTGTTTCAACTTCTAACTTATTTTCTTGAGCTGCTTTGAATTGGGCGAAGGCCTAGTTAACATACAGTTCTGCGTCCACATCGCGTCCAAAACTAAGCTGTAAAATTTACCACTTTTGGACATACTCCGTCCCTGATGTGCGAAATTGTGAATGTGACAACGCCTTTGAATTATCTTGTTTTGGAAAAGGGCCAACATTTTTTTAGATGACACACGATTTGATACCTGATACAGATGACAAAGTTCGCATCAGTGGAAAAAGACTTGTGCACCGCATCATAGGCATAAGTAATCCGAGTCTTCTCTGATGTAAATACGCTCTTTGATATTTTGATTTTTCGCTATTTACGTAGGCCTAAATAGCGAAAAATCAAAATATCAAAGAGCGTATTTACATCAGAGAAGACTCGGATTAAGGCATAAGAAGAGAAAATCGTTGCTTTTCAACAAAAACATGCAGTGTTGTTTTAAGCTGCAGTTCCGAGGTTTTTGTTGAAAATCGCCGATATGTTGCTTATCAGCGTTATTTCGCCTAGTTGTTTCCGAAGTCTTTTGATGGAATGGACATGAACACGAGGGATAAACATGAATACAAGAACAACCTCCGGTACCGGTTATCGAACCCTAAACCTTTTGATCTAAGGGCCGCCGCACCGCCGTATGACAACGGACACCACAACCAAAGGGAGGCACTCCTGACTCGACAACGGGAAATGATTCCGTGTCGTAGTACACAAAGTTAGTTCCTTCAAAAATGGATCCCCTCCCTTTGTTGCAATGATTCTGTGTACTGTGGAATAGATATTTGTATAAAGTATGGTTCTGTACACTGGTAGACCATCCGTGTACTGTTAGGATGTGCCTTAATGAACCTTTTCGAGAACTACTTTTTTGTCCGGTCGTGACCTTTCATGGGGGGGGGGGGGGATATGTCACATGTAGATACCACTTTCTTGGTGAACTATGTGAAGACATAAGAATGATCTATCAGGCAGACTAAGTAAAAGGTCCGTCTCACCGAAACATCCGAAAGAAGCTAGATGCTGCCAAGTGGACCAATTTTACTCTTTTTTAATAGGCCGATTTCGTTGAGGAGTGAAACCAAAGGGTCACTACCCAATACCCCTACACGTGACCTTGTCCTGACTTCGTCGATGATTTTCAACAAAAACCTCGTAACTGCAGCTTTATTAAAGCTGCAGTTACGAGGTTTTCGTTGAAAAGCGTCGTCATAATTTTTATATTGGTTGAAGGATTTTCCTGCTACCCCCTACGATAACAGCATAATCCCGGTTGATCTGCTGGGATATCCTGGGTATACACAGGGTCAACAAAATTGTGACCTTCCCAGGTCTCGGAATTTATTATGCAAACATGGATACTTAATATAACTACATGTATATCTCTAACAATGGCTAGTTTTCATGTCCTGATACTTGATCTTTTTGTGGAAACATTCGAAAGTCAGCATTTTCTCACTCACACATCCTCCCCCATTGACCCCGCCCCAAAATTTTGTAATATCAACTATTTTGTCACCTTCGGATTAGGCTAACATTATTTACTATTCAAAATTCATTACTTTTACGTGTGGGAAATAGTTTATATAATAAAGCTGGGTTGCTCTATATTCTTTGTCTTTGACTAACCGGTTAGAATTAAGCGAGTGCTTTCACGGTGGGGATTCACGTGACACAACAAACTCGACATTTCTTAATAATGTTAATATAAGCCCGATTTGAAAAAAAAAAAACAACAAAAAAACAAAAAAACAAAAAAAAAAAAAAAACCAAAAAAAAAAACAAAAAAAACTTTGAAGCAGAGAAGGTGGCAAAACACCAGAAATTTACCGAATGCTGATTAAAGGGGGAATAACACTTAACATCTTACAAATTTTCAGAGAACTTCGTGCAAAAAATAAATATATATTATGAAAATATGGCCTTTAAATTGCATCTATGCCAAATCTTAGCTTTCTATCTTGTGTATTGGCTAGGATGTTGACGGATTTAAAACCCCATATGTTTTATTATTATAATTCTTATCCCCCCGACAAAAAATCATGGGGTTTTAAATCCGTCGACATCTAAGCCAATACACAAGGTAGAAAGCTAAGATTTGGCATATATGCAATTTAAAGACCATATTTTAATAATATATATTTATTTTTTTGTACGAAGTTCTCGGAAAATTTGCAAGATGTTAAGTGTTATTCCCCCTGATTTAAAAAAAAAATCACATATGATAATAAATGAAGTTGTTCAACAAAATAGAAAAAAATCAAGTGTTCGACAAGTAATCATGTAGGCCCAAAAGCAAGAGTGACAAGCAATATTGAAATTCCACCTGGTAGTTTCGTATCAGAGATTAATAATATTGATAGTGTCATCTTAAGATGTGTTAAAAAATAGTCAGAATCACCAAGAAAGGTTCCCTATGGCATTTGAGAGTATCGTGTTGTAAGATCCATCACAATCACCTTCGCAGTTATTTACCCTGAATCAGGATAAGATTTCTGCAACATTGACTAACAAGATTTTAACTGATTGATTTTTTTCTGATTTTCATTAAAAAAATGTAAACACGGTTTGGCTAATATTTCAAAATTGTTGGGTGTTAAAACGGAACTAAAATAAAAACAGTTGACTTCAGATACATATTTTATGAATACACCCTTTTTACGTCGAACCCATGCTTCAGAACTCGGCCGATTTCGAAAGCCCGAAGACACCCGAATGTGCCGAACAATCCACCATCTTGACACATGTCATGTGATCATACAATCATCACGTGATTTTGCTGCGGCAGCGGTTAACTATGCCGTGTCGTCTGCGGCATTTCGAATCGGAAAATTTTGTTTTTTCCATTTTGGAAAACGTTATAGGCCCTAGAATCTTCGTTTTTATGCCAGGATCGTTATCAAGGATTATGAATATAAAGATAAATTAGAAAACATTGATCCGACCATACACCCAAACACACTTTGAATTTTTAACCGTGACCTGTGTATGCATGAGAGCAAACAAAAGGTCACGTGGTCGTTTTACTATATAATTCATTGAGCGAGTCGTTATTTTCACGCGAGCATTTTTCAATTATTCTGCCTTAGTACTAGGAATATTTTATACAGTCATTTACGTTAATTATTAGAGTTTTGAGTTACAGAAATATTTTTGCAACTTTGATTGAAAAAAAGAGATTTTTTGGCTTGTAATCATTCGTACCCTGTCTCCATCGCCCGTTACCACCATGCAAGTTCAGGATGAGCTACTGCTTTTGAAAACCAGATAAAATTAATTTTGCAGAAGCATTTGAGCTCCTTAGTACTGTCCAAGTGTGAGCGGTAATATTTTGCATGTGTTTGTGCTCTAGATTAGAGCAAATAATGGACAGGTCACAGGATGTATTCCCAGTCTCGGAGCGTGGACAATTATAAATAAACTTATGGCTGAAATATTGTTGAGAGGTGTTAAATTGAAAAAGAAATGAAAAGAAAAATGTTTTAAACCTTTACCAAACAAGAAATGTCAATGTTTTGACTGTCATGGGCGGATCCAGGATTTTTTCAGGGGGGGGGGGGGGGGTCTAGCCTATAAGATGGAAGATGGCTAATCCGAGTCTTCTCTGATGTAAATACGCTCTTTGATATTTTGATTTTTCGCTATTTAAATAGCGAATCAAAATATCAAAGAGCGTATTTACATCAGAGAAGACTCGGATTAGAAGATGGCTAATTGTGTAACGATACATGTATAGGCCTACTGTACTAACTTTGTATAGTCAAAATTCGATTTCGGCCAATTCAAGGCGAGGTCCGAACCCCCTTCTAGATTCGCCCTTAACTGTGCTACAGAGATTGTTTCGAAAATCATTTCAAGAGACAAATTAATGAAATAGGCTAATTTTAATCAGCAGTTTCCCCTTTTGCTTCAACGTTTTCTATACTTCTATGTACACACGCAAGGGTGGATCCAGGATTTTTTCGGGGGGGGGGGTCCAAGCCCAATTGCCAGGATCGAGGCGGAGGTCCACGCCCAAATGATGACTTAAATATGTTAAATTATGACGCTTTGATTATATAGTCAACATTCAATTTTCGGCTTATTCCAGGGGGCGGGGCGAACATCCCGACCCCCCTCTAGATCCGCCCTTGCACGTACAATATCCTATTTTCAAGATGCCCATTCTGTTGTCTGCAAGAGCTTCCAACTTGAATCAGGTGCCGTTTAGAAAAGGGTTTTAAAAGCCGCTGTCAAACTTGAAAAGTCTAAATAATTTGTCGTTTGGAAAATGGGCTTTAAGAGCAATGCTTTTATTATCAAATTGATCTACCATAATGAATTATCTATCTACATAAGCCTTTCGGTACTGAGATTGTCATCTTCACACTGAAAATGGCATGTTTCGTACATTTTTTTGTTGGGGAAAGGGGGTTAAATACATGAAAATGACAGTTGAACCTGGCGGCTAGGTCCTCAAAAGATCAGTGGATACTACGTTTTCGGAGGGTCAAAAATGACTTAAAAGCCAGTAAAGACCATAATTGGAAGTCAGTCAATGGTATCCCGTCGAGATTCACAGAGGAATCGTCACAAAACGGAGTGTGATTCCTCTCAAACTTCTTCTTTCCTCCGTTCATTTCCATTGCACGTTGGATGCTTTGCTCTCAATTGGGTCAGAGCCTCGATCTGGCATTAAAAAGTGTTACTATTTTTAGTAACAAATTGGAAGTGTGTTTGGGTGTATTAATCTAGAGTTTAATGATGCGCAAGTACATTTAAATATCCGCAAGGAAAATTACTGATCGTCATTCCGTTGTCAAGATTTTGTCTCCCAATGAAAAATTCATAACGATACACTTTATCGAAAACTTTACACGAAGTTATGAAGAGTGAAGTGGGTCATTTAAATTGACCGATTGGTGTCAATCAATGAAGAATTCGCGGAAGAACTGATTTAGTCACATTTCTTTTAAGATATATTTCATCCGCCATTAGATACCAATCACTTTATACAACTTCGGGCGTCATCTGTGGCATCGGAGAGTGACGAGGATACCCTCGTCAATGTCCCTTACCATGAATGACACACGGAGGTGCACGAAGTGTTTAGTATCTAGTGATGGATGGAATACCTTGACAACCTTACGACACTATAATATTTCATGGTTATTAACCCTTTCCCAAACGACAAAATTTTAGGGTGGTCCACTTCGAAAACTGTAAAAAAAATGACAAAATGGATATTATAAAAGATAGGATTTGTGTGAAATATACCACAGAAAATATTGAGACAAAAGAAGAAACTGCTGGTTATCAGCAGTTTCTTCTTTTGTTTCAATGTTTTCCCAAGCAATTTCTTCTAGGGACGTCAAAACCAAGTCTTGTTTGGGAAAGGGTTAATGGTATAGTAAATTCGTTGAATATGATAATGTACGAAAGACAATGTCGTGGACTTTCTTCAAAAACCTTTTAATGATGACTCACTTTCTTGGTTGTTTTACTTAAGGGTATGTCCGTAGCAAAAGTGGCATAATGATCGTCGCTTTTCTCAGAAACTTTTTAATTATGTACAGCTTGTTTTAACCCATTACCGGACGGCAAAATCTTTGACTGTTCCAAATTCAAAGATGATGCAGACGACAATTTAAAGCGAATATAATTCAAAATAATTTGTTTTTTTTTGTAAAAAATATTGTGGGAATTGAAGCAGCAGCAGCGCACGATTTACTTAGTCACGGTGGATAATCACGTGATGCAATAATTACCGAATATCTTCAATAACTTTGTTAATACGGGACCGATTTGAAAAAGCAGAGAATGTGGACAGGCGTCACGCATTAGATGGATGTGGTTGATTTTCGAAAAATCAAAAGATAAAAAAGTTGTTGAAGATAAACCAAAATTTTGGTTTATCTTCAATAACTTTTTCTATCAGTTGAATTTTTAATACTCTACCACGTCCATGTTTTTCCTGACATTTTCCCACATTCTCTGCTTTAAACCGAATTCAAATTGGTCAAGTATTGACAAACTTATTGAAGATTATCGGAAATTCTAAGTCACGTGATTATACACCGTGTTAGTAGTAGATGCTTCTCAATTTGTGATTGCAAGTGTCAAGTGGAAAAGATATTCCCAGAACACGTTTATCACAAAGTCCCAAAGTTTGTACCTGTCAATGATGAGCGCATTGTGGTATGCATGCTGGTCTTAATCTTTGTCTTCTTAAAATACAACGTCATTATCTTATCTTGTTAAGAGTGACCTATTCCATTCTAACGCATTTGTGCTTTTTGATGCACCTCAAGTTGTATTCATGTGTGACTTGACCTTTAAAGTGACGTTTCAGGATTATTTTTACATAAATTTTAGTTTTATTCTATCTGAAAGAGCATGTTTTTTATGAAAATTCTGAAAATTTCAAGCCAAAATATTGAACCGTTCACGAGGAATATATATTTTTAAGCTAAAATTAAACAAATTGTTGTGGACAACAGTTCAGATTTATATAGAATTTGTAATTTCTGTCTCAACTTTGAAGGCGTATTTTTTGCTTATAGATAACAACTTAAACAATCTGATAGCATTTCTATGCATAAGAATAAACAATCTTTGCATCAAGACATACTTTTAAAAAATGAAATAAATGTGAAATGTCACTTTAATTAAAATTAGTTTTTTTTCGATAAGAAAGTCGGTGCAAAGCATAAGTTCACAAATGGCGATACCCAGAATAGTTCAAATATTTGTTTTACTTGAATGAACAATATGTTGCTCTGTCCCAAACAAGACCTTGTTTTCTCATTCCTATTACATTTTCTTTTGGGAATCACCGAGTCATTACCGATGACCACCGGTATTTATTACTCCCCCAATATTCTATATGCTATTAGTCATTTTTGTGATCTGCAACTCTCAATTTTGGGGGAAGGGGTTTAGAACTAACACGAAAAAAAAATGATGCAAATAAATAACAAGCACTCGTAGATGATATAAAACATTAATATTGATGATCCATGTCATAAAGTGACAGGACCGTACAATCATTCTATATTTTTGTAACATGAGATTGAAAGTGAAAAGGGGTCAAAACAAACCCTTAGCAACTACTTATAGAACTATATTCAGTTACGATAGTTTTGTAAGTGTCATTTTCGAGTTGAAAAGTTGGAGAAGTTTTGCTTTTTAAACCCATTACCACTTTATGTCACGTTTTGACGCCCAAAGGACAAAGGCTTTGGGAAACAATGTGGAAATGAAGAAATTGCTTGTGACAAGCAATTTCTTCATTTCCCACAATGTTTTCTTTCCAGAAAGGCAAAAAACTTGTATAAATTCATTCATTTTAAATTGTCGTCTACAATACCTCTGAATTTGGACGAGTCTACTATTTTGCCGTTTGGTAATGGGTTAATTGTGAACATAATTAGTAAATGCATTTGCATTTATATGAGTTACACATTACGAGAAACAGACCAGACTTAGCAGATCATTCGCGGATCCAGACATTTTTGCCAGAGGGGGCCCGACTGCATTTGAGAATGGGTGGACTACCTGAATGCACGGGAAGTCCAAATATGGTCAGTCGTACAGGTTATATTGGGACGAAAGATGAGCGTGATGTGGATGCGGAATAGGGAACGATTTTATCAAGTAGGCCACTGTAAACAGTGACGTAATTCGGACAAACAGCAGTATTTCGTAGGTGTTGTTTTAAATCTCGTAACAACGGCTTGATTCAAACCGTAGTTACGAGATTTTATAACAATACCGACGGGTTATCAAAACATAACGGTAAACCGAGTCTATTTTCAGCAGAAAATTCATTGCTATTGTATATTATAACCAGGCCCTTGAAGTGAGAAGGTTCGAACCTCGTCAGTGTGTGCAGTACGCTCAGACTGACTTGGATCGATCTATCCCTATGTCTGAGAATGTCCCTTTTTGCGTGACAGTTCACATATTAGTAGGGGCTGGTCATCATCATTTTTTCTTTTGTATCAATGTTTTTAAAACCCAATCTTGTCAGGGCCGTCAAATGTCTTTATCACTTTGAATGATAACAAACCATGTATATATGGATCTTTACAAGCCAAGGACAAAAGTTCGAACGATCTAGAATCATTAACTTGCAAATACGACGATTAGGCTTCGTAGATTTGATTGAATATGGAACGATTTTATCCGGATAACAGTGAGGTAATTTCGGAGAAACAAATAGTATTTTGTTGGTGTTGTTATAAAATCTCGTAACTACGAATTGATTCAAGCCGTAGTTACGAGATTTAATAACAACATCGACATTTTATCAAAAGATAACAGTAAACACAGTCTAATTTTAGCACAAAATTCATTGCCATTGAGGTTTACATCCAAATCAACGGCTAATGTCATATGGAGATATGACATCGGTCTGAAAGACTGGAGTGACAGGGGTCTAACATATCATCCCTATGTTCCAAGTCCGGAGTGTAACAACTGCACCAAATCAGTTTCCTTAATAGAACGTATAAAGGGTGCGGATAATGTTAGATTATTATGTTTTTCTGTCCGTTTTTATTTGTTGAGTTTAGATTAATGGACGTCCTTAAAGGATGACACTTTGGCGAATAAAAAGTAACTTTACCCCATATTCAAGGTATTTGAACTGAAGATTACATTCGAGTATGTGTAAATAAATATATGACAAGATGAATAGACGGGCCAGTATATTAGTCATTGAATTTCGATATTTGCTGACCATTTTTTCGTAATCCATTCCCACAAAATGACTCTTTTTGACTCCCTACAAGAAAATGGCATTGAAAAACTTCGTGGTAAATGAAGAAATTGCTTGTGAAGAGTAATTTCTTAATTTTCCACAATGTTTTCTACAATGAAAGACCGAAAATTGTGCAATTTCATAAACTAAAAATTGTCGTCTGCAACACCTTTGCATTAAGATTAGTCTAAAATTTTGCTGCCTTGTAGGCCTAATGGGTTAATCGTTTTGAACGAAATGAAATTCGTCTAAACTGCTGAAAACATTAAAAAACGATTAAAATCCAAAGAAGTTCAACCCTTCTTCAAACGATACCGGGGTTTGACGTCCATTATAGAATAATCTTGGGAAAACATTTCGACAACAGAAAAAATAATGATGGCCAGTCTTTTCTCGGTTAACCCTAATAGTCTCTTTGCTCTATTGTACAGCGGACGAGAATTGACCTGGCAGAGCATTCCATTCGATTAGCATGGGCTGCTCTGCCAGGTCATTTATCGCGAGGTATACACAAGTCCAATCTTTTATTGACATTCGTTTTGTCGTCTGCAGCAACCTTGAAATTGGAACAGTCGAATATCTTCCCATTCTTTGAAAAGCGTTTTAAGCAAGTCCTTATTCACAGATTTTATCAACATATCATCAAATGGTACAAAGACTAGACAACCAGTATTTTGAAGCATAAAAAATCGAGGTAAAAGGAGAAAATGCGTCATTATCGTGTTTTTTCTTTTCACTTATTGCTTGTATCTGTTTTAGTTTGATCTGTATCAAAAATGTTTGGGAATGTTTCAACACTGGAAAAGGAAAATTGTGTTGGATAACATGATATGTAGGTACAGTAGTCGAATAATTTGAACCCAATACCAGACGACAAAATTACAGATTGTTCCAAATTCAATGACATAGCAAGTTCAAGTGCATGTTTTTTGTTTTTCTATGTAGAAAAATAGAATTTTCTTCATTTTCCACAACGTTTCCAAAACCCTTTCTCTTGGGGCTGCCAAAGGCGACATTATGTGGGAATAGGTTAACCCTTTCCCAAACAAGACCTGGTTTTGACGTCCCTAATAAAAAGGCTTTGGAAAACATTGAAACAAAAGAAGAAACTGCTGATAACCAGCAGTTTCTCCTTTTGTTTCAATATTTTCTTAGCTGTATTGTACAATAATCCTTTCTTTTTCAATGTCCATCTTATCGTCTGCAGCAACTTTCAAATTGGACCATCCTAAATTTTTGTCGTTTGGGAAAGGGTTAACCCTTTGTTGAACAAGCCCCGTATTTACCTCATTTACCAAATCAGGATTTGAAACCTATAAAAGAGGAAAATGATGGAAAACAGCATTTTTGTCTTTTCTCTCAATGTTTTCAGAGTTATATTATGGCAATTCAATACAGTCACGATCACTTATTTCATTTTGAAACAGTTTATAAAAAATGTCATTTGGATTGAATAAATTGAAAATTACTTAGATTTAGGTTCAAGATTTAATACTTTTCAATATGACGTAAACTATACATTTCCATGTCATAACAATATACAAAAATACAAATTATCTTATACACGGTATATAACCCACATGACCTTTGGGAAGCGTTCACACTGAAAAAAATCGTCTGCTCCAATGTATGTTTTGTTTAATTTCTCACCTTATAGGCCCACTGGTGGTGAACTCGGCCAAAGCGTGGGACGTTTTTTCGCGATTATAGTATTCCGTCGGTGTTGTTGTAAAATATAGTAACTACGGCTTCGATAAAGCCGTAGTTGCGAGATTTTATAACAACTCATACGGTTTGTCAGTACATATCGGTAAACCCGGTGTATTTTTAGAACAAATTCATTGTTATTAGAAAAACTATCCAATCAGATATTTAAACTCACATTTAAACGCAAAATATCTGTACCTTGTGGTAGCGAAAAACGTCCCTCGCTTTGGCCGAGTTCATCGCCAGTGAGGCCTACTATTATAGTATAATTAAGCTGAGAAATTAAACAAAACATACCTTGAAGTGGGCGAATGTTTCATTGTGAATGCTTGCCAAAAGTAACGTAGGTTAACTATCGTGTTATGCATATAAGCGAAACATTACAGTTTCTATCTACAAACCAAAAAGAAGCACGAATTCAATAACTTAATCAGTTCGACATATACTGACCCGCAAAAGAAAGTGTGCATATGGTTACAGGAAAATACCGTACACTTAAACATATTTAAACAAAATATTATCATAATATGGTATGAAAATTTACAAAAATATATTGACCGAAATATGGTTTACATTTTAATGCAATTCAGTCATTAACAGAATGTCTTTTACATGTAAATAATAGAGGGCGAAACGTAAAAGTTGCAGACTGGTGAAATTTTGTTCACATGGTTTCCTGCCTTTAGTACATTTCCAGTAATAGGGAACGATTTTATCCAGTTTACCGTGACGTAATTTCGGACAAACAGAGAGCATTTCATGGGTGTTGTTATAAAATCTCGAAACTACGGCTTGAGTCAAGCCGTAGTTCCGAGATTTTGTAACAACACTAATGGTTTAAAAAACATAACGGAAACTCCAGTCTATTTTTAGCACAAAATTCATTGCTATTTAAATCACGTGATTGTATTGCAAAGATTGGTGTTGCAGAAACAATAACGAAGTCCTCGAATCTGTCTGCAGCCATCGGACATACGTTGAGTATAGCAATTAGAGAATACTCGACCATCTTAAAAGAGATTAAACACGCTATATAACTATTTAGTGTCAATAAAAATATTTTTATCCCAAACAACAAGAATTTAGACTGTTCCAGTTTAAAGGGAGTTGCAGACGACAAAATGAATTATATCATTAATGGAATCTGTTAACATTATAGCCTAGAAAATATTGAGACAAGAGAATAAAATCTGACTATCAGATTTTTCTTCTTTTGCTGCAATGTTTACCCCTGGGTAATTTCTCTGAACGTCAAAGACAGGTCTTGTTACATTCATCATCAGATACCAAATCGTGGCTTTTCAACAAAAACCTAGTAACTGCAGCTTGTTTTAAGCTGCAGTTACGAGGGTTTTGTTGAAAAGCAGCGTAATACTTCGTGCAACTTCTGATGATAACCGTGTCAACGGAAACTGACGAGGGTATGCCTTGTCAATTTCCGTTGCTACATAAGAAGCCCGGAAATTATCGAGGGTATCCGGATTCTAAAATTAGGATACCAACATCAATTTCCGTTGCCACATATGATTCCCGGAGATACACAAAGCGTTTGTATCAAATGATGAATAGAATAGCTTAAAGAAGTCCATCCCCAATGAGATTCACGCGAAGTCGGAATTATTCGGGAGACGTCGTAAACAATCGGCGGTAGAACGTTCCACCGCCGAATGTTTACAACGTCGCCAAAATTTAACAGCTTCGGATACGTTAAGAACATCACCGACGTAACCCAAAAAATTTCGACTTCGCTTAACCCTTTCCCAAACGACAAAAAATTAGGGTGGTCCAATTCAATAGTTGCTGCAGACGACAAAACAAATGCTATGGAAGATGAAATTTATGTGTAATATATAGCAAGGAAAATATTGAGACAAAAGGAGAAACTGCTGGTTATCAGCAGTTTCTTCTTTTTTCTCAATGTTTTCTCAAGCCTATTCTATCAGGGGCGTCAAAACCAGGTCTTGTTTGGGAAAAGGTTAAATCTCATTAGGGATGGACTACCTTAACGTTAAAACATTTTTATTATAAGGTGGGTAAGTTGCAGAGATCAGTATCGCAAAAACAGTGGAGAAATCCTCCGATCGGCCGACACCCGTTCTTAATATGTTCGTTGGTCCAGCAATAGGGAACCACGTGAGCTAAAAAGAGTAAACATGTGCTATTTTTAGAAATCCCAAAACAACACTAGGTTTTGACGTATAGCTCACGATAATTGAACTGGCAGAGCAGCCCTAGCCATTAGGCTGGGATGCTCTGCCAGGCCATTAAACGTGAGGTATACCTATTCGAAGTGACTTGTTAAAACATTGAGATAAAAGGAGAAAATGCTAATAATCAGCATTGTCTCCTGTTATCTCGATATTTTCTGGGCGATGTTTTACATAAATTAATGATATGTTCCTATTTTTAATCAACATCCGTCTTGCTGTCTGCAGCATATGTCAAATTGAAACAGCATTTTTTGTGGTTTGACAAAAGGTTCACTGTGCGTTGCTAGCCTTTGGATTTGGTTTGTAGCATTTCGTCACCCACATTCGAAAACGTCGTAACTACAGCTTAAATAAGCTGTAGTTACGACATTTTCGAACGTGAACAGCGATTTGTTTCGTCAGTTTCAACAAGTTTTATGTCATTTAACCCTTTCCCAAACAAGACCTGCTTTTGACGTCCCTATTTGATATGGCTTGGGAAAACATTGAGACAAAATAAGAAACTGCTGATAACCAGCAGTTTCTTCTTTTGTCTCAATATTTTCTGTGTTGTACTATACCCAAACTTTATCTTTAGCAAATCTCTTTTGTTGTCAACTGCAGTTTTCAAATTAGATCACCCAAAAATTTTGTCGTTTGGGAAAGGGCTAACCAGAAATTCACCGTAACCATCACTTGCAAATGGTGTTGTTTGCAGTACGATATCGTGTTGTTTACTTGTGTATTTTGGGGTAAAAATACGCCATAATATCTTGACCGGATTATAGTTTTGAATTAAGGTAGTCAACCCCTAATGAGATTCGCAAGACGTCGGAATCATTTGGGCGCGATCGAAAACATTCGGCGGTAGAACTCTCCACCGCCGAATGTTTACGACCGCGTCCGAATAGGTTCGGGTACGCTAAATAACGACGCCGCTCGAAAAAAGCCGATGTTTTATGAATCTCAAAATGGCGACATTACGGGTATTCTACCGTAAGACAATTATATATCATAAATATATAATTATATTTATAAGTACTCATTGAGCAACTCTTACCCCCGACACGGAGAACATTAATTAATTCGTCGGAGATCATTAGTCGCCGGATATCATTATCTGTCGATCATTTTATGTCGTAGACCATTAGTTGTCGGAGATCATGAGTTGTCGGAGATAATTTTGGTCGGAGATCAATATTTGTCGGAGATCGTTTTGATCGAAATTTAATATTTGTCGTATCATTTTGGTCGGAGGTCATTATTTGTCGGAGATCATTAACTGTCGTAGATCGTTTCTGGTCGGTGATTGTTATTTGTCGGAGATCTTTTTTGTTGGAGATCCTTATTTTTGAAGATCATTAGTTGTTGGAATCAAAAGTTATCAGAGAGTATTTGACGATTCTGGTGCATTCATGATAAGACGCAAGTCAGGATTCGTAATAAAGTGTATTTTTCTGTTGTCTTTTCTCGTATTCTCCTTTACTGTTTAATAAGACACGTTATGAAAAACACCACTTTGTAGGCATACTAAATGCGCCAAATTACACACACTTGTAAATTTTTACACTTCACCGTGATTCACCGTGCCGGATTTCAAGATTATGCTTACAAATATCATTTTACTAGATATATTCATATGCAAGGGAGGTAAACATTTTTGTTTTCATAAGTATGCATGAATTCAAAATTCTAAACCGTACAAAATGCTTATGTTTAGATTTGGAATGGAAATGTAACACAGTTTAGGAATTACTGGCATTTTTCAAATTTCGCCGCTGGCTCTTTGGTGCTAATTATGGGTCTTCTATCTTAATCTTTTTCTTTAGAATTGGTTAAAGTGGTCCAACCATCATTAGATACCAAATACTTCGTGTTTGAATTTAATTAAGCCATTTTCCATGATACGGAAATCGACAATGGTATCCGGATTTTTACGATGAAAACGACAGATAACTGGTCCTTCTCCGTTGCCACGGATGATGCCGACTTTGCACGAAGTTTTTGTTATCTGCATGTAATGACGGAGGGAATACCTTAACTGTATTCAATACTTACCAAAACTATACATTTTTGCACACGTCCCGTTACAATCAACTTTAACTCTCTGACCATGGTCTCCTGAACTCCAGCAAAGTAAACGACTTCCACCAGAAACTAGTTTTAAATACACAAAGAAAAATATTTATTAAGGTAGTATATCCCTAATGAGATTCACGCCAAGTTGAAATTATTTTGCGACGTCGTAAACATTCATTATATCGTGACCTATTCGGGCGACATCGTAAACATTCGGCGTGGAACGTTCCACCACTGAAAGTTTACGGCGTCACCCGAATGATTCACACGTCGCGTAAATCTCATAAAGATGGACTACCTTTAACCATTGTTTGATGACAAATGTCAGAAAGGATGATTGCCATGGACGCGAATCGAGCCCATGACCTCATGCGTGAGACTCTGGTGCATTTGCCAACTGCCCTATGGCCGCAGCAATTTAGGTAGAATATCCGTAACGTCGGCATTTTGAGATAAATGTAACATCTGGGTTTTTTTCCGAGCGTCGTCGTTACGTATCCGGACCTATTCGGGAGCGGTCGTAAACATTCAGCGGTGGAAAGTTCAACCGCCGAATGTTTTCGACGCCGCCCGAATAATTCCGACGTCACGCGAATTTCATTACGGATACTCTACCTTAATGTCAAAATGTATTGGAGTGGTAATTTTACCTAACGACGAAAATTTAGAATAGTTTGATCTGACAACACACAGTGAAAATATCGATGTTTATAAACAACGAAATTTGTGTGCTTTATAGCATAGCAAATATTAAAGGAACAGGAAAGGAGAAAATACTAGTTATTAGTTGTCTTCTTTTCTTTCTTTGTATCAAAACTTTCTTTAATGGGACATCAGAATCGGATCTTGTTTGTGATATGATTTATAGATTTTTTTCATTAATGATTACGATATAAATAAATAGATAGATAAATGAATAAATAGGCCTAAATACCTGCTACGTTTCCTATCACAATAAGAATGATTCCGAACGCCAATATTTGATTCATTTTACTTTTGTTTGTTTCTTTATTTTTTATGATGTTTCTTTCAGAAAACCTGGACTATCTAAAATGTAGTTGAAGAATATACATGTATAAAGAATTCTGATGTAAACAAAGAAATGTGACCCGTCATGTTAAAAGGGACCCTCAAAGAAGTCAACAGTACCAAGTTTTGTGGAAGAAATCACACTCACTGGTGGTGAACTCGGCCAAAGCGTGGGACGTTTCTTCGCGATCATAGTATTCCGTCGGTGTTGTTATGAAATATCGTAACTACGGCTTCGATAAAGCCGTAGTTACGAGATTTTATAACAACACAGACGGTTTGTCAATACATATCTTTATACCCGGTCTATTTTTAGAACAAATTCATTGTTATAAGAAAACCTATCCAATCAGATCTTTAAACTCACATTCATACGCAAAATATCTGTATCTTGTTGTAGCGAAAAACGTCACACGCTTTGGCCGAGTTCACCACCAGTGACACTTAGCAGAGATCCATCAGATATTGAATGACCCTAGTCAGGCTACGAGGGCTGCGCAGACTGACTAGGGTCGATACTTTTCTAACTTCAAAAAAGTTAGAAAGGGTACTATTTAGCTTGACGGCTCGCAAATGATTTCAGAAGCTTATATAAATATGTGACTAACGATAAAATAAACCTTTTGGGAAGTTCGTAAAACGAAATTTCGAGAAAAAGGCCAGATTCGGCAGCGCAAACTAAATGTCGCCCTTTGGAAATTTAACAAGTAAAAACAGTCTAGATCCGAAAATTGCCTTGGTTTGAACAGTATCGATCCTAGTCAGTCTGCGCTCTAAGCACTTCTTCACTAAGGACCTTTTTAGCGAGACTGATAACATTTATGTTTTCCAAATCATATTGAAAACCAGGACATGTGTCGTCAAAATTAACCCTTTCCCAAACAAGACCTGGTTTTGACGTCCCTATTAGAAAAGGCTTTGGAAAACATTGAAACAAAAAAAGAAACTGCTGATAATCAGCAGTTTCTCCTTTTGTCTCAACATTTTCTATCAAATATTTTACACAAATTCTATCTTTACTAACTTCCATTTTGTCATTCGTGGCAGTTTTTGAAGTGGATCACCCTAAATGTTGTCGTTTGGGAAAGGGTTAATGTATTGGCACGGTGTTGTTGGCTGTTGCAATTAAGCCATTACCTCATAGTGATGCTTTTTGAAACAGGCTTTTGCAAACATTGTGGAAAATGAAGAAATTGCTTGTTACAAGCATTTTTTTCATTTTCCACAATGTTTTCTCAATTCTTTCTTGAAGGTCACCAACGCGTCCATTTGTGGGTAAGGGTTAAGTCAGGCAGATATGAAAAATAACAGAATTCGTTCAATAAGGCCTAAATTTGGACTATGACATTGGCAAAACTTGTTATGGAATTTAACCTTTCCCGAACAAGAACTGGGTTTTTTTTATATCCTTATCATAGAAGTTTAGAAGCATTTTCGAAGGAAATAATAAAATGTTTCTCATCCTTTCAAGTTTGTTGATCAGTTCAAAAATACCATTTTTGACGATTGCATATATTTTATTGATTAGTTTAAAGATTTAGAACGATTTAGTTCTTGAGCTTTTCATTGGCCCAGACATTTGGTGCGAGCACTGGTGCAGTTTCCAGGAATCTGAATCGCGAGATATTTATCTAAGCTGTATCTAAGCTGTAAGGACTATTTTCCAATCGATGTAAAACAAAAAAAAAAAAGTTCATCCTTTATCCCAAAGAAGTGCTGGATTCGACCTCCCTGATAAAAATAGCAATGTTGATAATCAATGTTTTCTCCTGTTGTTTTAATATTTCCTATGCTACAGTCGACACTCGTTATCTCGACATCGGATATGTCGAAATTCCGCTTAAGTCGAAGTGAAAGTCATGTCCCATACTCAACATGTGGATATCAAAATGAATTCCGAAACAAAAACAGCCATTGAAATTTAGTAGGAAAAGGATAGAAATTGCTCGTTTCGAGCAATTTCTTTCCTTTTCCTACTATATTTCAATCATGGACACACATGATACCCATCAAAAATGGTTTGATATCGTTTGCGTCGAAATTAATCAAAATCGGATCAGTCGAACTCCGGATATGTCGAGGTATTTCGACGGCCCCTCTGACTTCGACACAATGAGTGTCGACTGTATATCGTCTGCAGCATCTTTCATACAGGGATCGATTTTTTGAGTATGATGCGCTGAAAATTTGAATACAAATGAGCCGGGATCTGGAAAAACGTCCCTTATAGCATCTGAGACAGTTACATTTTAAGACCAGCCTGTGCCTAAGCGAAGACTGGCATACACCGATGCTGCTCTTCAATGGTTGCTACAGGTCACAAAGAAGCTATTAGAGAACAACATGGATCCTGATCAGACTGTGCGTATGCACAGGCTGGTCTGGATCCAGGTTGTTCTCAAATGCCATAAAGGACGTTTTTCCAGATCCTGTCTCACATATAGATAGGTAAATAACATTGCGTAGGTAAATAACATTGCGTTTGTACCACTGTACGTTACTATTTATTTGATTGTTCCACCATGTTTTTTTTTGCCGTTCGGGGAAAGCTTTCGCCGTTTGGGAAAAGCTAACACTTTCACAAACAAAAAAGAATGGAGCTCACATTTTAAAACATGATGCAGAAATGAAGGTTGACAAAGAGTTTATAATTATTTGTGCACAACATATCAGAGAAAATATTGAGACAATGGGAGAAAATGCTAATTATCTTTGATCTTAATGTTTTCCCAAGCCATATTTACCGGGGACGTCAAAACCATGTCTTGTTTGGAAAAGGGTTAAACAAAGCTAGATGAACAAGGTTAAGATGTACTGCTCGCTTTAAATCTCGGCGAAGGCTAAATACTCATCATCAGATGACATTGAATTTGAAAAAAAAAAAAAAAAAAACCCAAAAAAAAACCCCACTCGTTGGGACAATGACAAGCTCCTTCAACACTTTCCAAAACAACCCCTGATTTCCCGATTTTTACGCCTTAAATAGAAATTGCTTAGGAAAAGATTGAGACAAAGGAAGAAAATGCTGATAATCAGCATTTTCTCCTTTTGCCTCAATACTTTCCGGTCAATATAAATCTTTGTCTTAAATATCGGGATGTCCCCTCAGTCATGTCCCCGACCATTCATATATAAATTGTAGACTTTATTTCTAAATTAAAATGTTAAAATGAAGTTGAAGTTACTTGTTTCTCACTCACGGATGTGAATCATCTATGTAAGAGAGCAGCTAATGGCTATGTTGGGATATTTTGGTGGTACCGTACAATGTACCGGTGAGAGAAATACCAGAAATCCGCGGTTAGGTGCGACAGCCATCGCAAAATGACCAAAATGCTGTTAAAAAATGCGATGAATCCTATTAAATCAATGAAATGAGAGCCCTTTCCACAAAATGACTTGATTTTGATATCCCCCAGTTGAAATTCTTCGAGTTGAAAGCATTGATGCAAAAGAATACAAAGATTGTGCCCATCAGTTTCTTCTTTTGTGGCAATACTTTCTTTGCTGTACAATTACCGGTAGTTACTCTCTGTGTCACTCTGTCATCTGCAGCGGCTTCCGAATTGTACATTTAAAATATTAAGCATCGGCCGTTTAGAGAAGGATTTGATAATTTACGGACTTTGTTCCGAAATATATTTCTTTGTTACTAATATCACGTTTTTTGTATGTCGAATCTTTTCAACGAGACAACGTCTTCTAAAGGAAACATTGTAGAAAAAGTGTAAAGATGAATCAAATCTTGGCGACCGGAATCATTCTCATTGTGTTAGGAAACGCAGCAGGTATTTATCTATTTTATTATTTTTTCATCGACTCTTCCTTCAACGAGTGACAATTTTGACGTTCCTGTTAACCCTTTCCCAAACGGCAAAAACTGTGACTGTTCTCATTAAAAATCTGTCGCAAAGGACAAAATTGGTGTAAAATTATATAGAATTTGTTTATTGTTATAGCCCATAAAACATTACAAGCTTTGTCTTCTTTTTCCTCAACTGTTTTTTATTAGAGACGTTAAAACCAGGTCTAATCTGTAAAAGGATTAAAGACAGGCTTTGAAAATATTAAGGGGGAATGTTCCAGTTTCCTAAATTTTCTCCCAATAATAGATTTTTTTTATATTTTGTATGGACAAATTACATGTTATTACCAATTGAAAAATAGAATAAAAATGGATGGTCAGCGATCTTGTTTGAATTTTATAGGCATTCGTATAACATATCCCTACATCGAAAAAATGCACAATTTCTTGCACCTATCCAAGGTCACTAAAATGATAATAAAATGCTGTATATTCGTCGTTTAGTCCCGAAAACGGATTTAAAGTAACGTCTTACATTTAATAAGAACAGAAAACACAAAATTTGTGCTATTATAAACGCGTAAATGTATAAAACAGCATGTTCATGTGTTCGGTTAGATCAACGAAGCTGGAGTGTTTTATGTCAAAATTTGCATATTTTTGGAACTATTTCAAGTTCTACATAATAGAATTTGATAAAACTGCCTCATTGTATTAAGCAACATGTCCTTATAATAATTCAAAAAGAAAATGTACAGGTCAGCTCACATATTAGAGAATTACAGCAATTTTTATCTGCTACACATGAATAAAATGACACAAAACAGTGGTAACTGCATACACACTTACGACTGTCTTGCTCTAAATAATCGATATCCATCTTGAGACAATCATTTCGCATAATAAATACACTTTTACCGTCGAAAATGGTAAATTGTAAAAATTTGTTATATTATTGAAAATATGGTAGCGAAACATATTGGTACGAAACATTCAATTTACTACCGTAACCACCGAGTGTTCCGAAAAACTGGAGCATTCTCCCTTTAAAAAAAAAAAAAAAAAAAAAAAAAAAAAAAAACTGGAGCATTCTCCCTTTAAAAAAAAAAAAAAAAAAAAAAAAAAAAAAAAAAAGAAAAGAAAATGCTGATAGCCAGTATTTTAGTAGATCTTTTTATATATGCCATCAATTGTCATTGTTATTTAACACACATGTTTGATCTGCAGCGTCTTTCGAATGGAACAAGTCTTCAAATTTTGTTGTATGGGAAAGATTACTTCTAATTTACAAACAGCTTCATAAATAAGTGTGCACTTAATTTCTATGTACATGTATTTCTCCTTTTATTTTTCACTATAGATAAAAAAGAAAATTGATGCTATCAGATTGCAGTTATTACGAGGCTTATCAAATTTGGCAAAAAAGGCTATTTTTCCGAAGATCAAACCGTCCCCTGAATGCAAGAAGGTGCTAAGTGTATATACACTTAGCACCTTCTTGCTTTCAGGGGACGAAACGAAGATGGGGAAAATATAAAGTTGCAAAGGTACAAAGTAATAGGGGTTTGTCAAGCAAATAACGCGCATGCGCACAAGCCGTAATTCATTTACCTGTTTCCCTCGAGGGGGCAAGTCGATAACAATTCTATAATGGGATAATAAGCGTGACGGATTAATCTGCAATTGTGATTCGTTAAATCGAAAAAATGGGCGGACACGATCATTGTTGCGTGTATGGGTGTGATCATAGACGGAATAAACTGTCAAATAATTGTAGATTCTTCACTTTTCCAAAAAAAAAAATCAGCATTAAAATGCGATGGATTCATGCGTCGGGTAGACATAACTTGAGTTTAAAAACACTTACAAATAACGTGAAAGTTTGTGGATGCCACTTTATTTTGGGAAAGCCAGATAGAACTGATAAAAACAATCCTGACTATGTACCAAATAGAAATATACAAAGTATTTTGACGAAGAAACCCACCAGACAATCTAAAACAAGCAAAAAATCGTCGGAATATACCAAAATTCTAGAAGCGGCCGAACAAAGCTCAACCATAGTTTCTAGAGTTACAATGAGAAATCGACGACAATTATCACTCTGCGAAATCCCCAGTCCCTCCAATGAGATTGAGATATTTTCCGAAGTAAGTATTATTCATTTATAACTACATTTATTATGTCCGTCATTCAAAGGCCGAAGAAGATTTTGAGGTACGGAAATAACGAGAAAACTCCACAAAAGAAATCTAGATTGACTCCGTATTGGATTAAAATTTTGGAAAAAAAGATATATAATGGTCTGTTGAAATATTTATATACAAATCAGTTCACCATAAGGATCATTTAAGTGCAAATATCATATGGAAAATACTGCAATCCGCATGATTTCGAAATCTTAAAATACCTACTCTTCGCATTTTCTCGAGCCAAATCCCACTATTCATCCGTGAGCTATAAAATTTCATAATTAGGCTATAGGCCTAATATATCATATCATCAAAACGGTATCGAAACTTAAGTTGATTTCTGTTCTGGGGTAAAAAAAACTGACTTTTATTAACCAATTACCACACAGTGACTCCTTTTGACTCCCCACAAATTAATGGCTTTGGAAAACATCGTGGGAAATGAAGAAATTGCTTGTGACAAGCAATTTCTTCAATTACCACAATGTTTTCTGCATAAATATACAAAAAAAAAAAAAAATCAGAATTTCATTCACTTCAAATTGTCGTCTGCATCATCTTTGATTTTGGAATAGTCTAAAAATTACCGTTTGATTATGGGTTAAGACAAAAGTTAAATTCAAAATAAAGGCCAAATGAATACGTTCGTTTCCCTTCTTATTCGAAAAACACGGAACCTGATCAGTAAAATTAATGCTTAAATTGCGCTCCGACTGGGATGTTTAGCATTATTGATCATTATTTGGTTTTGAAATAATGATACCGATGATCTGTCTCACTACCGTATTGCTATTAATTTCGGTTGTTCGATTTTTTTTCCTTCGAATTCCGTTCAATGACAATTTCGTCTGATTTGTCACATATCTTTGATTGGTGTCCAAAATTATCATTTTTACAGCTTGATTAAAGGTAAAAGTACATTTCGATTGCCAATATTGATGGGATCAATATTGTCAATACAAAGGGTTTTGCAGATAGGCCTACTAACTGGTATATCACGCGTTTGACAGTCTCGTCGGTACAGTACTTTAATATCGCCTTATCAGTATATCACAATCAACGTTATCGGCTTTTCAACAGCAAAAACACCTGTCATTCCAAAACCCTTTCATCGCCGATATGTTCCAAAGAAACGTGCCAATGCGAATATTAAATCTCGAGGAAAAAAAAGAAAGAAAAAAGAAGGCTCGTTAGAACAGGGGCCGGTCGGTCACCAATCAAACCATCTTTTATAACGCTGAAGCAAATTAAGGGGAAATGCTTACCATCACCGTTTTATTCTTTTGTCAGAATGTTTTCACGAGTCAGGGACAGGCTTAGCAAATATTATGCATAATACCAAGTGGGGTTTATTCATAGTGGCGGATCCAGAGTCGTTTCGGGGGGATCAAATGCCTCACATCCTGTAGTGTAATTTATTCATTTTTTTAAAACTTGTTTAACTATTTCCAAGACAGCAAATATTGAGACTGTTCTGATCGAATACAGTTGAACACGACATTACTATTACTGACAACAGAAACTGTGTAATAAATAGCCCACGATACATGTATATATTTGGGGAGAAAGACAACACTGGTCAGCATTTGTTTCCCTTTTGACATTTAAGTTTTCGTAGGCTATTACTTTCGAGGACGTGATAGCCTTGTCTTTGGGAAAGGTAAATGAACCCCTCGGTGGTGCTATAACATTTCATGTTTTACTTTAGAAATCAACAATTTCATAGACCGTAATTCTTTTTGGAAATTGTGCCAGCCTTCGGTCGTTGGAGAAAGGGTAAAATCTCTCTGCAAAAATCGCCTTTAATGGCAAAAACATCGTAAAAGTTGATTTGATGATTCGTTGTTACAATGTTCTCAATAACAAAATGTCGTTGACTGAATGGTTAAGACTATTATGTTGGAATATGCCAATCGCCGGTGTTATTGCAAAACCTCGTAACTGCAGTTTGATTTAAGCTGTAGTAACAAGATTTTAAAATATATATTTGATAAAGGAGTCGACATATACCTAACTATTCATCCCATCAAAATGTATGCGCAGACAAGTGAACGGGCTTCGTGGTCATTATGGGAATATGACAATAGGGATAAAAAAGAAACCGATAGAAATGATGAAGTATATCAATTTATTTTCAATTTTGACCAATTTTGACATCTTGGAGTATAAGTGATTCATCTCGCACACAATTCGATGTATAATCATGCTGAAATGTGTAAATAAACTTAGTTTTTAAACGTGTATTCTACAAACAAAATAGAGCGATAATTTACCGGGAGTAAATAGTGCCCCCTCAAGAACACTGGAAGTACATTTTTGATTTTCTTTGTGAAGAGTTTCGCAAGGGGAATAACTCTTTGACAAACCTCTATTACCCCATTTAAGGAAATCTGCTAATACCTGCTTATTTTCGAATTAATTACACCGGTAACTTTAACCCTTTCCCAAACAACAAAATTTTAGGGTGCTCCAAATTCAAAGATGCTGCAGACGACAAACAATTTCAAGTGAATAAAATTAAAAATTGTGCAGTCTTTCTGGGTAGAAAACATTGTGGGAAATGAAGAAATTGCTTGTCACAAGCAATTTCTTAATTTTCCATGATGTTTTCCTAAGCCATTATCTCGTAGGTAGTCAAACAGTCATTGTGTTGTAATGGGTTAATTGATAATAAATCATTATTTTATTCTGTCCTGTATTTACACAGACTCTGATGGAAGTCGTCTACTTTGTTGGCAGACGACAGGCAGTGGTAAAAGATTTAAAATAAACTGTAATGGTTCATGTGCAATACTGTATTATGACGGTGAGTATTATATAATACTCACTGGTGGTGAACTCGGCCAAAGCGTTGGACGTTTTTTCGCGAGCATAGTATTCCGTCGGTGTTGTTATAAAATATCGTAACTACGGCTTCGATTAAGCCGTAGTTACGAGCTTTTATAACAGCACAGACGGTTTGTCAATACATATCGCTTCACTCGGTCTATTTTCAGAACAAATTCATTGTTATTAGAAAACCTATCCAATCAGATCTTTAAACTTACATTTAAACGCAAAATATCTGTACCTTGTGGAAGCGAAAAACGTCCCTCGCTTTGGCCGAGTTCACCACCAGTGATACTCGTAAATGACCAATTAAGGAATTCCATCCATTATTAGATCCAAAACACTTCGGGCATCATCCGTGGCAACGGAAATTGACGAGGATATATATGACGGATATATATTCTTGCCTCGGTTAAAAAGAAAATATGAAAAATAAACTAAAAAGAAACAAAATACACCATCACCTCTTATTACACATGGATCTCTATGTTGAATTAGTGGTCACATCGCTGAAAATATTAAACATAGTTTTATACCTCACGATAAATGACCTGGCAGAGCAGCACATGCTTATCGAATGGAATGCTCTGCCAGGTCAATTCTCGTCCTCTATACATCGCTGCATGATTATCGATTTAAGTAATTTACTGTATGAATCTTGTAATTCTGTCGTATAAAGTCTATAAACGGTGTGACAACATGCTAAAAGCTACTCTCCAAAGCCGAGGTCTATTGATTAAACCATCAAATATGACCTCTGCACTTTTCGGTACGCCAACAGCCTATTTGGTCGTCATAATCTAATTATAGCACACCATTTGAATCAAAATCATTCAGTTTTATTTTGCATGATCATTACGTAAATTTATACATTACGTCGCTTCTATTTTTGGCTGAAGCCGGTAATTTGAAGCGTCAGCCAATGAAAGTTTGCATCAGCTTTTTAAATTGTTTTGTTGTGTATAGCCAACGATTGGATACTGAAATCCCGCCAAGGCCCCGAGATAAGACATGAAATGACCCCGCGAGAACAGAGTTCATTCTATCGAAATGGAATATAGAGATAATGGGCTCTGTTCTTAAGAGAGTAGCTAAAAGCCAACTTCTGTATTTATCCCTTGGAATATTAACTCGCCTTTTATGTAACTTAACGTATTCCACCCACCATTCAAAACTAAACATTCGTACAATTTCGCCTCCAACTCTGCCATTTTCCGTGACAACGGATATTGACGAGGGTATGCCTCGTCAATTTCCATTCTCACGGACAACGCAGTACTCTCACGAACTGTTCAGTATCTAATGATTGATGAAATGCCCTAATAAAGTGTTGGCTATCTCTCTTTTTTAGGTCTAGTTGGTTCTCTATGCTTTACAACGCCTATGCCGGACGGATGTAGGAGGATGGGAGGACACCGTGTCTGTCTGTGTAATACTAATCTCTGCAACTATATTGAACCAAAAACACGGTGGATAATCACGTGATACAACAATTTCAGAAAATCTGCAATATTTTTGTCAATACGAGACCGATTTGAATTCGGTTTGAAGCAGAGAATGTAGACAGACGTCACGCGTTAGATGGACGTGGTTGATTTTTGAAAAATCTACTGATAAAAAAGATCAACGAAAATTTTTGTTAATCTTCAAATTTTTTTTATCAGTCGATAATTCAAAGTTCCACCACGTCCAGGTTATTCCTGGCATTTTTTCACCTTCTCTGTTTCAAACCGAATTCGAATCGGTCAAGTATTAATAAAATTCTGATATATTTATTTATTAGTAGGCCAATATCGGAGCTCGAAAAAATGGCATGATGTGCGTAACTATTATACTGTAACAGACCCATTTTCTAGTAACAGTTACGCACATCATCGTGATTTTTGGTAGCTTTATTACAGCTTTTATACTAACATAGAAAAGTAAATATCGATTCAAACTCCTTTTATTATAAACAAACATCGTATTGGTGAAGAAAACCGAACGAATAACACACCAAGTTTTACAAATAGAGCTTGAGAATTTCCCCTAATTTTGAAATCGCCATATTGGATGTACGTAACTGCAGTTGCGAACATCAGGTTATACCCCGTGAATGTAGATACCTCTTACTACGCTCATGTTAAACTTGAATTCTGCTTTGAATAAATATATCGCAACATTTATATGGGGATAAGCTGACAGATTTTACACACAAAACGAGTTTAAATGCTACTAAATCCATGGTTTCTACAAACATTTAAGCGAAAGCAATACTTTTGAATGTTTTAAGAAACCATGCGATTCTGTGCAGAGTGTGTTAGAATCGGGAATGGCCCTCTCAACGGCTCGTACGGTGCACTTTATCTCGTAAAATTCCATAGAGTATTATCTAAGATATTAATCAAAACATATATACATGTACTTGAATCGGACGATTTTTCTGTGTGGACGCTTCCCAAAATAACCCACCGTAACCACGCGTTACTTATTGAAACATATAGAAATGGTCAATATATTATTGGTACTTCAAGCTGAAGTTAAGAGCTTTTTGAATAAAAGCAACGATTTCTGCTCTACATGCATTCGAGTTGAACAAAACTCTTACCATGACTTAGGAATATCGTACATGAAGATACATTTATTTTTATATTAACTCAGAGCAACAAATGCTGTTCTGTGGGTACTTATTTGATGAAACGATTCTTTTCCAACAATAACGGGTTTGATGAAAAATTAGTGATATGTGTACATGTACATATAGGCTAATGATATTTATAAAGCCACCACCCTCTCTTATCCACAGTGTATAATCACGTGACTAAGAATTTCCGATGATATTCAATATCTTTTTAATACTTGACCAATTTGAATCCGGTTTGAAGCAGAGAAAGTGGGAAGATACCAGGAATACGCTGGACGTGTTGGAATTTTGAAAAATCAACTGATAAAAAAGTTATTGAAGATAAACCAAAATTTTGGTTTATCTTCAATAACTTTTTATCAGTTGATTTTTTCCAAAATCAAGCACGTCCATCTAATGCGTGATGTCTGTCCACATTCTCTGCTTCAAACCGAATTCAAGTCGGTCCAGTATTTACAAAATTATTGAAGATTTTCTGAAAATATTGTATTGTGATTATCCACCGTGTTATCAGAAGTTCTGCTTTAAATACTCAAGTGTTGTCTTAATCCATTCCAAAACAAGGCCTGACGTCCTTAATTAAAAAAAAAGGCTTTGAAAAACATTGAAACAAAATAAGAAAATGCTGATGATCAGAATGTTCTCCTTTTGTCTCAATATTTTCTGAGCTATATTTAACACAAATGCTATTTTACTCAACATCCAATTTGTCATCTGCAGCATCTTTTCAATTTGACCACTCTTATTTTTGCTGTTTAGGAAAGCGTTAATGATTACTGTAAGTAGTAGATCATTTCTTTTGAATTTGGTAAAATGCAGATCGATAAGGATCAGCATTGAACTCCAAGTTAAAGGCAAATTCAATGTTAGAAACATGTTTCGAATCCATGCCTGCCTTCCAGATTAAAAACAGAAACCTTAACTTTTATTTGATATATAAAAAAGTTTGGATATTGTATTTGTACTTTATACAAGTATTGTACATGTATATGAAACTGTATTTGTTTTTGACATTAAAGAATTATTACTTCATGTACTTCACTTTTTTTTATTTTACCCTCCCTCAAGCGACGATTTTAAAACTGGTTCCAAATGTAGATGTGTGAACTGCGAAATAAGTGCTACTAACTGTATTGAATTTTTATGTTATGCCACGATAGGCGTTTTGAAAAAAGAGGAAAATTCTAGCTTCATCAAATGCTCCCTTTCTACCAATGCTTTATAAGGGCATGCTTAACCCGATTAAAAAGACCGAATGTTTTAGTTTAACCCTTTCCTAAACAAGACCTGGTTTTGACGTCCCTAAACTTAGGAAAGCATTAAAACAAAAGAAGAAACTGCTGATAACCAGCAGTTTCCCCTTTTGCCTCAATATTTTCTATGTTTTATAGAAATCCAATGGTTTTCAATATTAATTCTGTCGTCTTCAGCATCTTTCAAATTGTAAATTTTGTCGTTTGGTAATTGGTTAACCCATTCCCAAACAAGACCTGGTTTTGACGTCTCTAGAGAATATGCTTAGGAAAACTTTGAAACAAAAGAAGAAACTGCTGATAACCAGCAGTTTCTCGTTTTGCCTCAATATTTTCTATGCTATATTTAACACAAATCCAATCGTTTTCAATATTAATTCTGTCGTCTGCAGCATCTGTCAAATTGGAGCAGCCAGAAATTTTGTCGTTTGGTAATCGGTTAAAGGGACATTTCATTCCAATTTCAATTTTTTAAAGTATGTCTTGATACCAAGATTGGTTATTCTAATGAGTATAAATACTATTAGTTTTTTGAAGTTGTTGCCAATAAGCGAGAAACACGCATTTAAAGTTGAGACATAATCGATAAATTGCATATAAATCCGAACTGTTGTCCACAACAATTTGTTCTATTTTTAACACAAAAATATAAATATCTCGTAAACGGCGCAATATTTTGGCTTAAAATTTTCAGAACTTTCATAAAGAATTAATATGCTCTTTCAGATAAAAATACAAGTAAAATTTATGACAAAAAATTCTGAAATGTTACTTTAAAGGCTCATGCAGAAGACAAAAAAGGTGTCGACTCTACGAAAGAAAACACTTGTGTACATATAGCACAGAAAACATCGATGCAAACAGGAGAAATAATATTCACTGGTGGTGAACTCGGCCAAAGCGATGGACGTTTTTTCGCTACAACAAGGTACAGATATTTTGCGTTTAAATGTGAGTTTAAAGATCCGTTTGGATAGTTTTTCTAATAACAATGAATTTGTTCTGAAATAGACCGGGTTTGCCGATATGTATTGACAAACCGTCGGTGGGTGTTGTTATAAAATCTCGTAAATACGGCTTTATCAAAGCCGTAGTTACGATATTTTATAACAACTACGACGGAATACAATGATCGCGAAAAAACGTCCCACGCTTTGGCCGAGTTCACCACCAGTGACATTATTTTTGGAAAGGGTTAAGAAATATTTTTCTCTCTCAAACATAGTGATACTCGACATTTACCCTTTTCCAAACAAGGCCAGGGGTTCAGTTTTGGGACCCATCACGCATGCCGTTGGAAGCAATGCAATATTGGGGGAGGGGGATCAAGTCCCAGTGTCTGAATATTGGGTGGGCAGATTTGGATTTTCACGGAATCTTCAGTGTAAAATCAGGAAAATTTGAATTTTTTGTCAACCGCGGGGGAGGGGGCTGTCATTACGGATCTGTCACGGATCTGTCCATGGAGTGCCTGACTCAGTCTGATCTGGTGCCATGCAATTCCTACAGATCTTACAATTGCTACATGCAATGAAAAGAACTTGATAAAGACCAACGTAGATCTTTATCAGATTGTGTCTCGTCAATCGCACGCTATTCTGCAATTTTTACACTTTTCACTAAATTCTCTTAAAATTAGCGATATACTTTAACTAGGTTCAGAAATAAAAGTAAATTATAGGAAACAATACTATTTCCCATCAATTTCAGCATATTATATGTGGTTTAATTTCATATGAAGAAAAAATGACTTACATTAACTCTTAAAAATGCTTACATTTTCACGTAAAGCGTAACGAAATTCAAATGTTATTCAGATATAAAATGCAATAGAATTGCTAATCTTTGGTGGATTTTCAGAATTCTTTCAACGTCGGAATCCTTATATCATGCGTTAATGTGACATTTGCATGAGCGACACCAGAAATGTTATTAGCGTCAAAACAAAGTAAACTACGCCAGCACGTACCTATGTAACGTTTCTTCTCAAACAACGTCGGCTACCATTTGTAAAAATGAATTTTCATATATTTTTCGCTACACCCCTTCGACGATTTTCATTTCATATAAAAGTACATTTTTTCAACAAAAAGAATTCATAAAATTATTTTTGAAAGATTGAATATTAATTGTTGAAATAAAAACGTAGAAAAATTACATTTTTTCTACTCTGCTCAAAGATTGTGTTTATCTAAATGGGGTTAATCTCTTAAACTCCCCCGTTTAGTTCGACACGCTAAAGTCAGCACATGTTTATTACTACTGACAAAAGTACTCATGATAACTTTAAAACAGTATATAATACAATATGATTAATCTAAACGTTGTATAAATGCAACTATCATTTAAAAATTACATTTTTTCTACCCGACGCGCAACGTCGTTGTAGCGACATATCATAGACGCACGCTATTCTGTGTGTAATTTGAATTACTGTAATACCAAAATTGTTTATATATATATATCTAAAACTAAGGAAAAACATGTTGTTTCTGTAAGTAAAGATATTGATTTTCTACTTTATTGAAGGCCGGCTCTTAAAGCCGGCCTTCTTTGGAATGCTTTTTTCGATTTCGACGTGTAGGATGTGGGAGGCTAACAATTAGAACATTTTCGACATATTGGTGTAGAACTGACTGATTTGTAAGTCAATAATTGACGTTCACCTTGCAAGTTATATTTTTTAAATATTTTCTGCTTTGCGAGCAAAAATATCGCAAAATTGACCGTATTTGTATATCGTTCCAATTCCAATAACTGACCGCCCCCGATCACGTGACTATCAGATTAACCACGGTCCATAGAAATACTGGAATGCACAAAAACCGAGACGTACATAGAATGTCGATATATTATCTATTAAACGACATCGGCAAGCTTTGGAAGTTATTGAAACGCGTATCAAATCCGGTACTTAACCCAATCCCACGTGAACGTCTCTATTGAAAGCATCCGATCATGAAATACTCATGCGTTTCGGTATTTCTATGGACCCGATATACTGGGTTACTGCCCCTTGAAGGACCCGATAAATAAGTTGTAATTTGATAAGACTTTCAACCGAACGCCGTAGCTCAATCGGTTAGCCGCTCGTACTTACAGTCATAGTTGTATTCTACGTTGTGGGTTCAATACCCACTGTCGCTTGTGTCAAATTTTTCTCAAATACTTTTTTGAAAGTAACTTTTGTCCTTTGTTATATATTTAGTTAGGTATGCAATCTGATTTCTTTTTGTGTGTGTTTATTTTTCTATTTATCTTTTCTGTTTTTGCATTTAAAGCTTTTAACTTTTTTGCTATCATTTTCTTTTCATTATGATAAAAATCACACATGAAAACAGTCTGATTTGACAGAATGCCAATAGATGGCTGAGAACAACTTTCTCCGACAAAGAAAATTAACTCTGGCAGCACGAGTCAACAGTGACCAGGTTTAATCTTTTGGCTGCATCAATTTAAAGTTGAAGTTTACAAATTGTTTAAAAAAATATAAATAAACACTTTCATCTCGCAATGAAAATGACTATTATGACCATATTACGGAGTGGAGTTGCTGTATTTTTTTTTTTTTTAAGATAAATCGTACTATCTGTAATTCTTTAGTCAGTAAAATACAAATATTGCATTGTATTAAAGCTGCAGTCCCTCGCTTGGTCAAATTGTAAAAAAACGGAAGAAATAGAATGAAACGCATAATTTTTATAATGCCCACCTTTGGATTAGTAACGGAAGGCGGTTCAAACAAACAATGAACCTAAAATAAGATAGTTATTGCCAAAATTAAGGGAAATCCGTGGAAAAAATGAAAAAACGTTTGTCACGTTTTTCAAATCTATTTTCCTCACTGTTAACATTTTGCCCAGATGTAAACACAACATTTTTGTATAAAACACAATAAAACTCTTATAAAGTAATGACGTAGATACGGGTAAAATTTAGGTAGAGTGATTGAGCGGTATGTGTGCTGTACAGGACATCCGAGTACTATCCTGGGTCTCGGCGATTCTTTTACTCTCTTTTTTTCTTTTCTTTTTGTCCCTCATTTGTATTTTTACACAAAATACAAGCTGCCATCTGCATAGAAAATGAAATTTCGTAGCTAATAGCCATTGAAGACGAAGAAAAAAGTATAAAAAAAAATCTTCAGACAGCTGGATTCGAACTCGGGGCTCCATAATTGAAAACTGACCGGTCTACCTATCAACCTAAATTTTCTTAGTCATTACGCCATTAAATATAAAAATGTATTGTTTTATCCATGTACCAAAGGATCTTGCGCGAACTATGGAAGAAATCAAAATCCAAACGACAGGAGATTTAGATCCAAGCTTATCTTTATCGGGGATCAAACAGAGCGATGGAAAGGTGAAAGGATATGCCTAATCGAAGCTGACACGAATCGAATCATGTTGCCAAAACGCTGATCGATACATCAATAGTGGTCACGTGAGAAGACGCTTGGAGGGGTGTCTGAGAATGACATCATCAAAGTCCTGCGAAATACTTTTTCTATAAAATTAATAGCGGTAATTTGTGGAAAAACCCCTCCGGTATTTCGTTTTAGAGGGGAATTTCATTGAATTGGAGTACAATTGAGCTTGAAAGGTGTATTGTTTAAAAATATTATTAATGACCCAGCAAATGACCACCAAATGGTTTTTAAAGTTGATTTTTCGAAGAAAACTCGAGATAGAGCACCTTAAAATATTTACAAATTCTACATCAAACAATGAAACAATTGAAAAAAAAAAATAGAAAAAAAAAACACGGATTTACAGAAGAACATGTCAGTAACGTGAACAAAATATCCATTTCTTTGAAGTAGAGCAATGAACAAATATTTAGTTAGGTTCAGAACAATAGGCTTCAATTTTGTTGTTAAAAATTCGGTATTTTTAAGTTAATCATGGTTATGCGAGCTGGTATTTCAGGGTGGCTAATCACATGATACACATGTGGTAATCTCACACTGTTTGTTTACATATTCCTTACGATAGAGCGTATGTTTTGTTCTTTTCCCGTGGTGTTTGGCCGAGTTTAGAAATGACGTATAGTGCAGAGTACCCAGGTGACAAATCTCTTCATTATAACACTGCACTTTCAAGGTTGGGGTGTGCAATTTTCTTGAAATTCGCAAAAGAGTTTTCATTTGTTGTATGGTTGGAGTCACACTTTTATGTATCCAAGCTGGTTTTGAATCATTTCATTGTTTCAAAACATTCTAAAGCATGCGTATAATAGTAATAATTTGTCAAAAATAATACAGGTATAATGATTGTTATATATTAAATGCGGCGGAGTTGAGATTGGTAGAGAAATTGGAGAAAAAAGCCAGAGATAGGCGTCACACGGTATGACCAACACTGATAGGAATAACACTTGTTTAAGTAATGGACTGGCCTCATTACGCAAACACCTTATCAACACCAACCTATGTATACTGCTGATATTAGAAACAGGAAGGGTCGTCTGACATGGATGTGTTAGATGGTATAATTACTAAATAATGACCAAAATTTTATTTCAATTCCGGTTGGTTTATGAAAGAATATCTTGATAAGGGAGATTATATATTAAAATTTGTCACAATGGTCATTTTTGAGATGGCTATTCGAGTAATACGCGTCAGTCAGTTAAATACCTGAAAACATAAAATGCCGGAAACAATAAAAATACTATAAACGACATAGAAATACCAAATAGCAGTATAGAAAGATCAATGAATGGTTACGCTTTTATATGTGCACCTTAGCATGAAGTACTCAAGGTGAGCTATTGTGGTTGCTTTTTGTCCATCGTCCGTCCGTCTGTCTGTTCACAATTAGACGTTTGCACTATATAGCATCCACTGAAAAAGTAAGTCATCCGAAATCTTATGGTAACCAACATTTGTGTAATTTTTATCATGATTGATGAATAAATGTAGATGCTAGAGTGTATAAACAATGTCAAGCTGTTTTTGAGGTTCAAGGGCAGATATTGGTAATTCAAGACTTTCATGTTTTGTATCTTTTGAAATTTTTTATCAAGAACCCAGGGCAAGTAATCCAGAATCTATAGAAGCCATTTTGAAAATTATGATATTACAAATTGTGGTAATTTATAAATTTTCATTCACCACAAGAAAGATGAATTAAATGAAATGAGAAATAAGAGCATGTTCTGTTTTTTCGTAAATTTAGTCCTTCTAAAAATCATAACGCTGTTTATTTGCCTTTTCTTCTATACATGGCCTCCAATTGAATAAACGCCAACATGTATTCGAAGTGTATGCAATATGTAGGCCCCTATTTTCTGCATCGCTAGTTTTGAAATTATGAATTGTTAGTAAAATTGTATAAGAGATCGATTAACACATGATGACGTAGCGGGTGAGTTTCCCCACCCACTTTGATCTTCAAAACCAAGGCTCTGTTCAAGTTGATATACTCACTGTCATAAAAAAAGTAGCCCCTTTTTTATTAACCATAATTTTGACAGTTCTTAATGTCTTTCTAATTTGACACATGCATATGCATTCCCAATGATTCTTTTTCACACCTCAATAGTTAAATGCTTTAAACATGCCCGGAAACATGTCAAGTTGTGATATGGGTTCAAAACAGTATTTTAGGATATTAAGTTCAATTTAGTTTACTTACAGCTGTCATTTTCTGCATAAGTTGATGCTGTTGAAACACAAACAAAAGTTCTATTTAAATTTTACAGTCAATTATTCCATTGAAATGATAGAGGTCTATGAAAATTTAGCAATATCAGTGTAGAATGTCTCAATATTAAATGTTTGATAATAACCGGAAGTGGTTGGTTGGTAAAGTGAAGGAAACGATTTCTTTATTTGGAATTTTCTAAAGACCAAATAGAAACAAAAATTAAGCGAATAGAGCATTTGAGAGGATTTTGGGGGTTGGTTTGGCTAAATCTGGAAACTGCCATTTTGCAAGGGTCTTGGGTGTAATTAAAATTAATTATCAGTATCTAATCATTTCGAATAAAACAGTATCTAAACAATATCCTTACTTATTTTTGGCCCGTTTCCGGCCCTATATATGGCTGTGAATTTCAGTAATTTGTTCCGTATCAGTTACAGATTTCCTGGAACTACCACCAATCTACCATAACTAATGGGGGTAATTCGACTGTTTTCGATACTTTCAGGGAAGCATTTTTACTGGCCATGCTTCAATATTTTGTATTTATTTCGGTACGTTTATGAATAATCCTAAAATTGCCGACCCTTTGCATTAGACACGTGGCTACTTTCTTATGACGCGGAGTATACTTTACCTGCATAAGGTCAATATGTTAGTGGCGAAAATGAAAAAAAATCGAGCTGGTCCTCGGACAAAGCCTAATTGACACTCATCCTTTGCCAAAAATATTGAACTTATGGTGTTTCTAAAGACTTGTGTTTTTATTGTTCATTCATTCAAAGATAGATTTATTCATTATCTTGCCAAATATTTCTAGTTTATTTGTGTAATGTATTTATTGTTTCAAATACCCGTACATACTTTAGTGTTGAAATATTTTATAATAGATCTATTAACCACGAGTTGTAATATATAAAAACTTATTACAGGTAACTGGTTCAAATTTCAGTTTCCAGTGTGACTACTATCATACAGTGTGATTCTTATCATTTGTCTCCGAGATCTTTTTTCTCTCGAAAACGAAACTTGACCGATCTCTTTGTGTGAAAAACTACCTTCTTTTAACAAAATGCATTCATTATACTGCAAAACTCAGACTTAGACTCAGTAAATTCACTGGAAAGCTTCCCTTTGAATATCACAAGCCAAAAGTGTGATTCCTACCATAGAACTCAAATACACATTTGAAGGATTTTTCACGAAAACTATGCATATTTTATCAATAATTTAAAACAGAGACTGAAGCGCACTAAATTGCGGGTACTCTGCACTATATGTCATTTCTAAACTCGGCCAAACACCACGGGAAAAGAACAAAACATACCCTCTATCGTAAGGAATATGTAAACAAACAGTGTGAGATTACCACATGTGTATCACGTGATTAGCCACCTTGTATTTGTTCTAAGTTAACCATGGTAATGTGAACTTGTGTAGGTGGTGCAGGACCATTCGCTGAGAAATCTATAGGCAGCATAGTCTATTATTGCACTTGAGGTCACCCAAATGAGCAAACATGGCAATTTAAGGGACTTGCATAATGTATACATTTTAAATGTAGAAGTCACTGGAACTGCAAACAAACAATACGCTATCAAATAATTGCTACTGCAAGTCCACATTAATTCCGTTGGGGGTCTTGATACTGTGAGTTCAACAAGAAAAGGAAAGATATACTAGTAATTAACATAACACGGTTGAAATATATCACTTCAGCAAAATTTTCATGGATGGCTACCAAAAAATTGCCGGCCTCTTTGATGCTATGCGTCAAAATTTTGTCTTGTAATAATAATGTTATTTTAATTATCAAATACACATCGATGAAAATTTGATCTGGGTAAAGATATACTGGCAAAATTGATGCAAAAGGATAAAATGTTGGTTATAAGTATTTCTCATTTTGCTTTAACGTTTTCCAAAGTTGTTTTTTTTACAACATCTGAAAATAAAAGGTCTGTTGCAAGCATCAAACAGTTTGAAAGCTGGATTGTACAACAAAGCAAATGTAGATAAATTGAATCTATTGACTCACTGAAAAAAAATCGCGTCAAAATGAGAAAATTCTTGTTAATCAAAAACTCACTTTTTCACAAACCTTTCCCTTAAGAAATTTTCATAAATGTCTAGATTTTAAAATTATTGGACATTGGGATAGTTTTAACTAGCATAAACAAACTACGCGTAAACATATTTTGTTTACATAATGTCAGGTACCCACATAACGTTGGATAACGTTAGTTGAAATGACGTTACGTCGGCTTGCAGAATAGCGTGCTATTGACGTCATAAACACAGGCTGATCTTGATACATGTTTGTATTAAAGTGACATTTCACATTTATTTCATTTTTTAAAAGTATGTCTTGGTGCAAAGATTGTTTATTCTAATGCGTAGAAATGTTATCAGTTTTTTGAAGCTGTTATTTATAAGCGAAAAATACGTCTTCGAAGTTGAGACAGAAATGACAAATTCTATATAAATCTAAACTGTTGTCCACAGCAATTTGTTAAATTTTAACACAAAAAATATATATTTCTCTTAAACGGTTTAATATTTTTGGCTGGAAATTTTCAGAATTTTCATAAGAAAACATGCTTTTTCAGATAGAATAAAAGTAAAATTTATGCAAAAAATAATAGTTAAATGTCACTTTAAGGATTACAATCCGTTATTAATCACAAGACACTTCATGCATCTTAAAGCGTCATCCGTAGTAACGGAAATTGACGAGGGTAAATGTTTGCTACCTGATGGTGGGTTGTAAACGTTTAAGTCGTCGGTATAATTACAAAACCTCGTAACTCCAGCTTTGGTCAAGCTGGAGTTACGTGTTTTTTCAATAACACCGACGAATTACTACATGGGCGAAATTCCATTTCCCGACCGGTACGAATCAGGTATAAAACTTATAAAATCATTGGGGGAAAAATTGTCGGTATTTTCTCTTTTTCGACTGAATATTTTCTGTGCTACACTTGTTAACAAATATTAGTCGAAACAGTAATATTTTTGTCGTCTCATTCGACTCTTAAGTTAGAAAGGTTAATATACTCAGTTCCAAAAGAAAGTGTGCACTTTCGCGTTTTGCTTTTACCGCTATTTTCATAAAATTTATGTCAATTTAGGGAGTAAAAGTGATATTATACTTCAGATTAGACCTTAAAGAAAATTGGTATCAAAACAGATGTGGATAGAATAGACCATACTGCATACACGCAGTCATATCATTATGGTGTTGATGGTGTTGAGATTTGTACTCCTTGCATCTTCTTCTGTGGAAAGAGTTACTCGCTTATATGCCGTCGTAGGGTTTGACAAGGTCTTCCAAGCAATTTCCACGCTAAAGTTTGAACTTTCCCGTAGACGTTACGTGTACGTCAACGTTAGTAATCGCTACGTTAGAAGTCTAGTAAATTGTCTTTGAACCGTGCAATTACGTTCTACAACAAATTTGTATGCCTTTAAGATGCAATACAAATGTACACTTGCTATTGGAACATAAATACCATACAAATTCAAATTTGTTGACGGTTTTTGTTTTCTTCAGGTTCGGTCTTGTTAGCCGACGTTAATTTTAATTCGTTTCAGGCTAATGCACTATGTACAAATGTAATGAAAATGTGATTTTATGCTAAGGTATGACAAAAGGATCGCAGTGAGTGTAATTTCTGATCGATAACTTATTCAACACGTGAGGCATACGTCATGCGCTAAAAATGCAAGATCGCAAACAAGCCGAAAATTTGTGCGCGCTATGTGATTTCTTAATCAATTTATTGCTTGTCAGTTGTCTTGAGGCGTGTCGTACAAAATTTCTTTACAGTAGACGGTATACTTTTCGAGATATTCAAAATTTAAAAGTGCACACTTTCTTATGGAACTGAGTATAGTTTTGTTATTTCAGAAAGAGTTAAACCACTTTGTCTTAAAGTTAAAGTTAAAAGCTCTTCACCATTATCCGTTTGAAAAAACAGAACGATAAATACATTTAACCCTTTCCCAAAGGGTTGAAAGGGGGAGAGGGGGGGGGGGGGGCTTGTTATAACTTGTGTACAATATTGCACGAAAACTCTTGAGACAAAAGAATAAAATGCTTACATGCTAAGCAAAAATGTCGTCTTTTGTCTTATATTCCTCCACCTTTTATCAGACTATTAACTTTATTGTATAGAATAATTATTGTAAAACCTATTTATAGCCCATAAGAAGTAGAAACATTAAACAAATGGAAGAGCTCGTATAAATTGCATTTATCAATAAGAGACGTAAAAAAAATCAGGGGCCGGTATTCACCAACATTTCTAAATCGATCGTCTAAATGCAAATTACATTACAAGCAATCTGATTGGACGAGACATATGTCTCGGCTAATCGGATTGATTGTTGTGTGATTTCAGATTAGTTGGTGAATACCACCACAGGTCTTGTGTGGAAAATGATTAAAAGAATCCTCAATTCTTTAGTAACCCTTACCGTACCCCCAGCCTTCGTTAACATTGAGGCAAAAGAAGAAGAAGAAACTGTCGACCAGTATGTTCTTTCTCCGGACGTCTCTATATTTTTTTTGCTATATATTAGTATTGCATACAGCCAAATAGTAAAAGATAACTACCTTTATAGACAATAATATTGTCGTTCTGTAGTGGCTTGAATTGCGAAAGTCTAAAGTTCGGCCGTTTAGAAAAGGGTTATACAATTGTGGACCTCGTTTAACCCTTTCCCGAACAAGATTTGGTTTTGAGGTCACTAATACAGTAGGCTTGAATAAACATTGAGACAAAAGAAGAAAAAAATCAGCATTTTCTCCTTTTGCCTCCATATTTCCCGTGCTTTACTGTACACGAATCTAATCTTTTTCAACACCAAATAAGTCGTCGCTAGCTGCTTTCGAAATGGACCATCCTAAAATTTCAACGCTCTGGGAAGGGTTAAAGAAAAACAAGGTTCTTTTTCAATATCATGTGCATCTATTAATCAGCTTCAATCACGATTGCTTTTCCAAAAGAACCTTTGTGAAAAAAATAAAGATGAATCAAATATTGGAGATCGGACTTATTCTCATTGTGTTAGGAAACGTAGCAGGTAATCATTATTTTCATTTTTTAACCCATTACCACACGACAAAATTTTGGACTGTTCGAAAGTCGAAGATGTTGTAGACGGCAATTTCAAATGAATGAATTATATTTTTTGTCTTTTTGGCTAAAAAATGTGGGATATAAAAAAAAATGCTTGTCACAAGCAATTTCTTCATTTTTCCACAATGTATTACAAGGCCTTTATTTTTTGACGAGTCAACGAAAGTTAGTGTGATGGACTGGATATGTGTTTTCTAGATGTATACAAGACCTGATTTTACGTTGTTGTCAAAGAAAGGCTTGTAAAATAAAAGAAAAAAAGAGCCGTCACAGACGGATTATGCTCCCCGAATAAGTGTTTGTCACAAAATAAAAACTATCATACATTAAGCCCCATTTTCCCACGACAGCCTTTTTGCACACACATTATTTATAGAATATGGTCTAGAACATCCTATTTATTACGCAAGTACAAAATTTCATTATATTCTGTCCATTAGATGAAGAGAAAGTAGAGAAAAACTAATTTTTACACTAAGGCCCCTTTTTCCATGACGCAGCCTCAAATTAAGAAACGGAGGAAAATGTCTGTAGGTATTATCACAGGGAGTTCACATGTGAAGTTTCATTGAATTTGGTCCAAGGGTTGCTGAGATCTGGCTGTGGACGGACGGACGGACACACGGACGGGTGGACGGACGGACAGACGGACGGACAGCATGGCATAAAAATGTCGATAACCATAATTTTCTCATTTCCTTTGTACGCCCGTATTAATTTTGCTTTACTATAACTTTGACTATAACTTACGCGAATTTCAATTCAAACATTTTTTTTTTCGTTTGCAGCGCCTTTTGAATACAAGATGTCGTTTTCGGAAAGATTGCTACTGCTGAAAATATATTATATGATTCAAGTCTAATTATATACCCACCACCATTGTTCTTTTTTCTGTACTTCAGTAGGTTCTGCTGAAAAGCGGTTATCTTGTTGGCAGTCCGGAGACTGTGGTATTTGTCGAAGTTTTAAATCTAATTGTGACGGGTCATGTGCACAGATATATTATGCCGGTGAGTATAATCACTGGTGGTGAACTCGGCCAAAGCGAGGGACGTTTTTCGCTACAACAAGGTACAGATATTTTGCGTTTAAATGTGAGTTCAAAGATCTGATTGAATAGTTTTTTCTAATAACGATGAATTTGTTCTAAGACTAGACCGGGTTTACCGATATGTATTCATAAACCGTCTGTGTTGTTATAAAATCTCGTAACTACGGCTTTGTCGAAGCCGTAGTTACGATATTTTAAAACAACACCGACGGAATACTATGATCGCGAAAAAACGTCCCACGCTTTGGCCGAGTTCACCACCAGTGATAATATAATTGATCAATTTTATAAACGAAGATACTTGCCTAACCCTTGAAATCCCGAATTACGAATTGTTGGGTGTTCATAAGCTGCCTAAGACAGCAAAATAGGTGTTTACAAATACTTTAATGTATGATATACAGGCCCGTAGGAACAGTTTGCAAAAAATGCCAAATTTTCTTAATTTTACACTTATAATTTTGGGAAAATCCCAATTAGCCACCCCAATATTCAGGATAGGGTCTTTAGCCCCCCCCCCCCCCCAAATGAAATTGCTTCCTACGGGCCTGATATAGCATTGAAAACATTTAGGTAAAAGGAGAAAATGCTGGTTATCAGCAGTTTCTTCTTTTGTCTCAATGTTTTCCTGGGTCTCTTCTAATACCGGTATAATTGATCAATTTCATAAACGAAGATACTTGCTTAAGGCCCGGTCACATATGTTTGCGTATCCACATCACGTATAGTTATCTATAAGTGACCTGGCAGAGTATCTTTAGCTAATCGATAAGAATGCTCTGCCAGGTCATTCAAACTTTATGTATCTCCTTTTTTGGATTGCCCCTCTCGAAATGTGGATGCGGAGCTTATTCCTGACATTGAATTTTGTGTTATTTATGTTTAGACGCACCAGGCTATATTCTGTTTTTATTCGGGAAACAGGGCGGAGCCTAAAAACGGTTCATTTCATTTAAGCTTGAGGAGACACAGTCTTCTCGCTAAGCGGTGAATCGTCGGTATTATGGCAGCACATTGTAACTACAGCGTAAATCAAGCTGCAGTTACGAGGTTTTATAACAACACATTTTACAATGGCACATTCTTTCAATTTCGAATTGTGTTCATGCTCGTGCCGCACGTTTTTCTCTTATATCAACCAAGGTATCGAGAAGCAAACTCGTCGAATAACCTTTTTGCTTAGCCACACCCTGAAAGGTGAATAAAAATGGATTATAATAACTTCAATAGTCCGGTCACGATATTTTGGCACGTGTTTACAGAATCTACCTTTGTAAACATTACACTATCGAACTCCAAACGACCGGAATTTTGCATGTGATCATTAGAATCTTGCATGTGTTTTACACTTGAATGATTCAGACCAACGCATGCAAGATTGTACGGAAAATGAAGAAGTTCCTCCTACTTTACATTGATAATATTTATATACATGTGCCCTAATGATGTGAACTATAATACATAATATTGTTTTGTCCATTCTAGGTCGATTTATTTCTTACTGCTTCCCCCGACGTATGAGCCACGGATGCACGCATATCGGACGTCAATGTTATTGTTATTGCAATACCACGATTTACTCGACAGAGTCGTTCCCCATTGTACACATGTGCCATTATAATGTCACCGTACTATAATACAATTTTGCCCATTTCAGGTCGATTTATTTCTTACTGCCCCCCCCCCCCCCCCCCCGACGTATGAGTCACGGTTGCACGCATATCGGACGTCAACGTTATCATTTTTGCAATACCACGATTTACTCTACAGAACCGTTCCCTATTGTACACAGGTCTTTTAATAATGTGACTGGGCTATAATACATTTTATTTGTCATTTCAGGTCGATTAATTTCTTACTGCTTTCACCGACGTATGACCAACGGCTGCACGCATATCGGACGTCAACGTTATTGTTTATGCAATACCACGATTTACTCGACAGAATCGTTCCCTAACGTACATATGTGTCCTAATAATGTGACTGGACTATAATACATAATATTTGTTTCTATCTCAGGTCGATTTATTTCTTACTGCTTCCCCCTATATATGTCCCACAGTTGCACGTACAATGTATATCGGACGTCAACGTTTATGTTTCTACAATACCACGATTCACTCGACAAAATCGTTCCCCATTGTACACATGTGTCCTTATAATGTGACTGGGCTATAATACATAATCATTGTGTCCATTCCGGGTCGATTTATTTCTTTCTGCTTCCCCCGACGTATGACCCACGGCTGCACGCATATCGGACGTCAACGTTATTGTTTCTGCAATACCACGATTTACTCGACAAAATCGCTCCCTTATGTACACACCTGTCCTTATAATTTGACTGGACTATAATACATTTTATTTGTCATTTCAGGTCGATTTATTTCTTACTGCTTTCACCGACGTATAACCCACGGTTGCACGCATATCGGACGTCAACGTTATTGTTTATGCAATACCAGGATTTACTCTACAGAGTCGTTCCCTATTGTACACATTTGTCCTAATAATGTGACTGGACTATAATACATAATATTTTTTTCAATTCCAGGTCGATTTATTTCTTACTGCTTCCCCCGACGTATGAGCCACGGATGCACGCATATCGGACGTCAACGTTACTGTTTCTGCAATACTAATCTCTGCAACGTACCTCGGCCGTGTAAAAAGCCTAAACATTAACCTATTAGCACATAGGCCTGTAGGAAGCAATTTTATATCGAGGGCTCAGTGCAAAACTATTGTAACTGCATATTTTTCAGAAATTCACTTTTTTGCATTTACTGAATCATTAGGAAGGTCTGCATCATGTGTTCAAATATTAGGTTGCAATTCTGTATACTTAAAATAATATTTAGAATTTTAAAAACCTTTTTCCTCTTTAGTTTTGAGAAAGTCAATAAGTTTTCCCTCTCCTGTAAAGTTTTATAAAATGAAGTTACAATAGTTTTGCACCAAGCCCTCGATATTGAGTAGGCTAAAACCCCAGTGTCTGAATATCGGAGGTGGAGGGGGGTAACTTGGATTTCCCCCCAATTTTTCAGTGCAAAATGTGGCATATTCTGAATTGTGGGCAACTTTGGGGGGGGGGTAGCCTCCCTCCCTGTTCCTATTTAGCCCCCCCCCCCCCCCCCCCCGTCCCTACGAGCCTGGCACACATTGACACTTTTTGACTCCTCAAAAGATAAAAAGCTTTGGGAAACATTCAGGAAAATGAAGAAATTGCTCGTGACAAGCAATTTCTTCATTTTCCACAAAGTTTTCTAACTAAATTGGAAAGAATATAAGAATTTCATCAACTTGAAATTGTCGTCTGCAACACCTTTTAAATTCGAACAGTCCAAAAATTTTGCCGTCTGGTAAAGGGTTAACCCATTACCACACATTGGCTCTTTTTGAATACTCAAAATATAAAAGGTTTGGAAAACATTGTGAGAAATGAAGAAATTGCTTGTGACTCAAAAGATAAGAACTTTGGAAAACATTGTGGAAAATGAGGAAATTGCTTGTGACAAGCAATTTCTTCATTTCCCACAATGGTTTCTACCCAATTTAAACGCGTAGAAGTATATAAATATTGGAAAAATAGGATTGCGCGAAACAAAAATTTTGTCGCTTTTCGTAAAAAAACCCAACAAAACCCAAAACGAAAAAAAAAAAAAAAAAAAAAAAAAAAAACTCTTCTACAGTTTGTATGGTTGAATTATGTCGGAAATAGTCTGCATTTCGTTCAGAATTTGCTCTTTGTGTGAATTTCGAAAATGACAGTACTTCTATTTCATGCAATGTTCGAAGTTTCGTTTATTCATCGTCGCTTAACTTTCGTGTCAAATGTTTTCAAATGGTCATTTATTTTAGGAAAGTAATATATATATCCAATAAGATACGTAGTTATAAACTTTTCAAAAATGCAAATATCAAAGAGGTGCGTTAGAAGGTTAAACTATTTTATTATATAATACGTAGTCTAGTTACATGTACATGTATGTTAAAAAATAATCATTTTCGAACCAATGCTTCCATTCCACATAGACACTTTAATAGTTTGTTGCTTATTTTTCGCTGTGTTAACCCATTTCCACAAAATGACTCTTTTTGACCCATTTCAAGATAGTGACTTTGGAAAATGTTTTCTATCCCAAAAGACCTCAAATCACTTGAAATTGTCGTCTGCAACATTTTTGAATTTGGACCAACCCAGAATTTATTCGTTTGGTAACGGGTTGATTCATTCTCAAACAGCAATAGTAAGACTGTTCCAATACGACAATACGACTGCTGATAGAGATAAAAGTAGAGCATAAGATGGTAAAGATAGTATTGAGGCAAATGGATAATATACTGATCATCAGCATTTTCTTCTTTTACCTTAATCTTTTCCAAAAACTATTTTATATTGTGGACGTAAAACAAGATCTTTGTTGAGGTAAGGATTAATAAGCTTGTTTGTAAATTGTCATATGACATATGACTGTATGGTTTTCTGTTTACGTCATTAAAGTACATGTATTGAGTCTTGAGCCTTCATTTAATTAGTTTTCCATTTGTTGAACCCTTTCCGTAACAAGACCTGGTTTTCTGGTTTTGACGTCAATATACAATATAATTATATATATATATATATATATAAAAAAAGAAAAGAAAAAGAAAATACTGACAATCAGCATTTTCTTCTTTTGCCTCAACATCGTCAGTGTGATATAGCAGGGTTCTCCCCAGAATAGTTTGAAGCCGTAGTGGCAAAGGTTAACCTCGAAATGCATTGTGTTCATGCAAATAATTGTGAATAAAAACATAATGGGAAAAGAAGAAATTGCTCAATTTGAGCAATTTCTTCTTTTCCCATTATGTTTTCATACAGAATTATTACATTTCATATTATAGCAATACATTGATTATCACTTTTTGACATAAAATGCTTAGAAATTCCCCTATTTGGTGACCTTTTTGAAAGAATTAAGCTGTAGGGGGACTTTTGAAGCTGTAGTGGCATTACACTAATTCCCATGAAGCTGTAGTGGGGCCGATACAGCTTATTGAGCTGGGGTGAACACTGTATAGTACAAAATTACTATCTATGTAAACATCAATTTTGTCGTCGGCAACATGGAGTAAAAGGAGAAATTGGTGAATTAAGAATTTCTCATTTTGCCTCAATATTTTCCGTGGCGAAAATTGTACATGTACCGAAATCTTATCTTTTTAATTAGCATTCTTTTTTCGTCTGATCCAACTGCCAAACAGGATCAGTCTAAAATGTTGGTGTTTGGAACCAGTTTTGTACTTGGAACCAGTTTTGTACTTGGAACCTGTTTTGTATTTATTTTCAGCTCAAACGCCAAAACTTTGGCTGGGAGTAGTCGAATTTCAAGGGTAGGCCTATGTAGATGCAGTCGAAAAAATCTGCTTTCTCCAAATGGTTTCTATGCTCTAATTCTAGGTTCCCACTGTCGATCAATTCAACGCGACCAAGCACGATCAATTGATCGAGTACAGATCGATCCGAATAGGTGATCGGGAATGGTCGGAGTGATCGAGCTTGATCTGTACCTCATGCGCTCCATTCTCAAAATTTTAACCGTAAAAAATCGTATAAGATCGAGTAGAAAATTGACCGGGAAGCGATCTTGCATAAATCGGGTAGTCGATCGTCTTGATCGAAAACGAATCGTGTCTGTAGATCGAGTATGATTCGGTTAAAACTTAAATGTATTACTCGACCTTGCACCCAACATGCCCTCGATCACTTCGCTTTGTAATCGAGTGGCTTCCGACCACATCCCGATCACCTCGACCTCTGCTTCATATGTCTACACGATCAAATCTGGTGTAGAGGTCGGGTTGATCGACTAGAGATCGAGAAAATGTCATTTGATGGGGAATTATCGGGGAATTCAATTCATCGAGTTGATGTGATCGGCTGTGAGAACCTAGCATGACATGAGATTTTCCATCTTTGGTAAGACTTATTTAAACATATAGTCGTTTTCTGCAATAACAACGTAAAGTTTGCATTCTCAAACAAGACACAGTTTTTGAATGAAAGGCGACGATATGTAGGCCATACTAACTTTGAATTTAGAAGAGTGATTTGCAATGTGGAAAATGGTAAAACGTAAAAAGAATGAAAGAAATTGATCCCCTTCCCAAGGTTTTGAGGTCCCAATAGAAAAGACTTAGAAAAAATTCAGACAACAGAAGAAAATGGTGGTGACTAGCATTTTCTCCTTTTATCTCATTGTTTTCTGAGTTTTATTGTCCACATTCTCTACATAAATCACCAACAATTGTGACGTGTCGAACAAATTTGAAATTGGAACAGTCTAAATTCTCGCCGTTTATTAAATGGTTAAACCTTTCAATATTCGATAAAAACACCTTCTCTTACTCATACAAGACCTGGTTTTGACGTGTCTGTAAAGGAAGGTTTGGGAAAACATTGACGCAAAAGAAGAAAATGCTGTAATCAGCATTTTCTCCTTTTGTCTCAATATTTTCTTGACTATATCATACACAATTCCAGTCTTTATCAACATCTGTTTTGTAGTCTGCACCAGCTTTTGAAATGAATCACCCTATTTTTCCGTTTGGGAAAGGGTAAAGAGAAAATGTTGGCCTCAATATTTTCTACACGTTATTGTACGCAAGTCCTATCTTTATCAACATCCATTTCGTCGTCTGCGACGGACCACCCCTAAATTTGGACGTTTGGACAAGCCTTTAAATGCCGAAGTATTACCCCTGCGAAAAGTTCATTGAAGTTTAAGAACTGTTCTAGAACGATCTAGAACGTTAAATGGCACTTCTAGAACTTGGGTTCAACTTCTAGTTGTGAGTTCGACCAGCGGCTGCGCCATTATCATTTCTGACATTCGACAAAAGTAATAGGGAACGATTTTATCAAGTAAAGCGTGACGTAATTTCGGACAAATAAATGGTATTTCGTTGGTGTTGTTATAAAATCTCGTAACTACGGCTTGAATCAAGCCGTAGTTACGAGATGTTATAACAACACCGACGGTTTATCAAAACATAACAGTAAACTCAGTCTATTTTAGGCACAAAATTTGTTGCCATTGTTCTGTCACATAGGATTTGCAACTTGACTCCATCATACTGGTGTATTTCTCACAGTACTACCATATTATCCAATATGAGCCTAGTGCTGCTCCGAGTTACGTTGCAATTCCATTTATAACCGAAATAATACTTTGTCAAATGTCAAAAAAGATAATAGCCCAGCCGGTGTTCAAACTCACAACCAGAATTCAAGTTCTAGAAGTGCAATTTAACGTTCTAGAACAGTTCTTGAACATATCATCGTCTGCTTCGAAATTTGGTCGTTTGGACAAGGGTTAAAATACAAGAGATCTAGCATTCATTTTCCAATAAAATTCCATTCGAAAAAAGCCTTTCTTCAGTTCAAACGCATCCAGTCAAATTTTCCCTTATAACCCATAGCTTTGATGTTTTGTACCGGGGTCAATAGAATTGACCCCCGGCTTGCGGTACTGTGGGCGCATAGATTTGAGCGATTTTGTTACTTTGTCAGTTTGGCTTGGGCTGTCTTAGCCTCACTTTCGATATTTCCGGTTTTCGGACACCCTCTGTAGCCCTCTGCCAGACTTTAGCCAATATACTGAGATTGTGAATTGGTTTATTTTAAATTACCTCCGCTATCAGGGGTCCCGTAACATTGAATTATTCCAATTTAGTCAACCAGTCAGTTTTTGACTTTGTGACGTCATTTAACTAGCCGATGTGACGTCAACGTTTTTTTTCTGCGTTTCGGCGACGTTCCCTTTCCCGCGCGTTATCAGACGTCAAGTACCGTTATTTGGAAACGCGCGTCTTTTAAATACACAATCAAATGACTACATTTCGTAGCTTTCAGAGCAAAATATAGGGGAGACCGGGGTATCATGAACCACTTTTTGATAAATTTCAACTAGGGTTTTTCTTGGTTTCACATAGAGTGGTCTGATCAACACCATATCAAAGATCAACATCTCTCGCATTTTCCTAATCCTTTGACAGATATTTTCGACTTCCAGAATCCACAGAAATGGTTCATATGACCCCTTTGACGGGGTAGGTTGAACTAGTACAAGGTGTAAGTTGAACTTTTCGATAGTTATTCACACTAAAGAGAGAACTAAACACGAGATTTCATTCATAATAATGAATGGTTTAATCCCATTTGGTCTACTCCCAATTCGTCTACTCCCAATTCGTCTACTATTTTGGACATAATTCCCATTTCGTCTACTTTTCTTTACTTTATTATCAATATGATATCATATAATTTTTTATAAAAAACTGCATTTATATATTTCATTTGTGAATATATTGACTTATTGTATTTTCTTAAAACAAAAAATAATATTGTTTATTGATGATTTGACATGAAAGTAGACGAGTTGGGACAGTAGACGAATTGGGGCTAAATGCACTAAATACAGTAGACGAAATGGGAGTAGACCAATCGGGATGTTACCTAATGAATATGGGTGCTGCCTGCAATAATATCATGAAATTTCATACAAAGAATAAAAAATATTCCAGTTTTCAAGATTATTCGCTAGGTCATACAATAGACACTTTAATAGATCCAGGATATTAAGTACATGTTCTCGGCACTTATTTTCATAGTGGTTCAACTTATCCGGTACACACCATGGTCATATACTTGTCATTTGTGAAGAAACTATCTTACCATGTCAATAACGGAATGTAATTACATTCTGAAGATATCATACATCTGTAAGATGTAAAGAATACTGTTGAGGTTTTCTGTGCATTGTAGTGCGAAGACGGAATGCATGAAATGTGAAAACCAATTTTAAGGTCGTAAATTCTTTTTTTGGACATAGAATCCACCAAATATGACAAAATCTCTCGATGATTTCACCGATAAATACTTCAACATTCCCGCCTCGAATACCTACACCGAAGACGGGAAATTGAAAATCACGCGAGAGAAAATTAAAGTGGTTCATTTAAACCGTGGCTCAAATAACCCCGGTCTCCCCTACGTAGATCTCGTTTTAACCCTTTCCAAAGCAAGACTTGGTTTCGATATAAATCATGGAGAAGGCTTTGGAAACATTTGGGCAAAATGAGACAGAAAATGCTAGTTATAAGAAACTTCTTCTTTTGCCTCCGCGCTTTTTAAAGATCTTTTCCACTAAGGGTTCTTGAAAGTCTTTGAACAATGATCAATATCTAGCCTTCTCAGCTTACTGGTCCAATTTCACGCTTTCTCGAACGACAAAATCTAAGGGTCGTCCATTTTGAAAGTTGCTGCAGACGACAAATTCGCCATTAATAAAGATATGATCAAGCACAGACAATATTCAAAATAAAGAATAAATTGCTGATTTTGAGGAATTACTTCTTTTGGTTGGAAATCTTTCTTTTTTTTTTCTTTTATAAGGAACACCAAAACCATGTCTTGTTTTTTAAAGTGTTGAAGAAGTCACGGACGACAAAATTGGTTTAATGAGTCATGAGTGACCGAATGGAACTTTGAACAGCTGAGGGTTTTTTTAGATAAAGGCCCGGTCCCACTGCACTTTCGGATGCAAAGAGGATATAAAACGTACAAAAAATCTTGCTTTCCGTTAGACGTCTCTTGCCATCCGTCGGAAGTCTCTTGCCATCCGATGTGTACTTATTGCATACGTTTTATCCACCAGGCATCCGTTAACCGTAATTTCATCCGTGCAAGAAGTTTTGGGCTGCCCAAAACTTTTAGAACGGATGAACCTTCCGTCGTGTACGATATAAATCCGCAATATATACGAGCAACAGACGTTCTATGTCCGTTATCAGTCCGTTGTATCCTTTCTCCATCCTATAGGCATCCTTGAAACTCAAATCAACCGAAACTGAAAAGGGATTGATAGGGGAACGATAAGGTACACGGAACGTCTATACATCGTTTGCAGCGCGGAAAAAGAAAGGATGTAAGCATATGCATCGCGTATATGAAGTATACAAAGGGAAAAAAGAGTTTTTATCTGGGATGTATTCCGTATATTTAGCTGACATCCGCTCCCATCCGCTAGGCTTCCCACGAATATCCGTTTAACATCCCCGCTATATACTACTGACGTGCGCTCTTTTCCTTTACATTTTCGCAATATATTAAAAACGGATGAAAACGGATGGTACCACTACCGAAATTTTGCTCGTCCGCTGTGTCCTTTTTGCATACGTTTTTGTCAATCTGCCAGTGGGACCGGGCCTTAAAGAGGCCGAGTCCAAGAAATTTGCACGTCAATCATAAATAAACCCTTTCAAATCCAATAACTTTCTTTGACTTCCCTGTTGCTGAAGCCAGTGAAGGCTAAGACTTGAAATGAAACGGAATAATTTTAAGGCATTATTTTGAATTTGGCCGAGCACAATATGACTTGGGGCACACAGCACTAAGCGACATCAATTCTACCTTCTTCAGAAAATGTGAAACATTCTAAAATTTTGTTATTTGGAAAAGTGTTCAGTAAAAAAGTAGGCTAAAGTTTGGTATAACCCTTTCCCAAACAAGGCCTGGTTTTGACGTCTAAACAGAAAAGACTTTGGAAAACATTGAGGCAAAAGAAGAAAATCAATGCTGATATTCCACATTTTCTCCTTTTGCATCAATTTTTCTAGGCAGTATTGTACACAAATCATATGTGACCCGTCTCGCTAAAAGGGACCTTATAGGAAGTGTGAAAAATATCGACCCTAGTCAGTCTGCACAGTCCGCGCAGCCAGACTAGGGCCGACACTTTTCACTTTTATGTAATTTTCTAAATCTGAAATGTTTTCTCTCTCTTACTATATGTTCATTTTTCGCATACGAGATCTAGTTGACCTGTGCTGGGTCTGACAAGTATGTCAAAATTTTGATTTTTGGAGTTCGGATAAGGTCCCTTTTAGCGTGACGGGTCACATATAGATCTTTATTATCATCATTCTTTATCGTCTGCAGCCTCTGACAAATTAAACCGTCCTAAAATTTCGTCATGTGGGGAAGGGTTAAAGTCTAAAATCCACGAACTGAATCATATTCCATTTACACTTAACCCTTTTCCAAACAACAAAATTTTAGGGTGTTCCAATTCGAAAGCTGCTGTAGACGACAAAATTGACGCTTTAAAGGAAGGAATTTGTGTACAATATAGCACAGAAAATATTGAGACAAAAGGAGAAACTGCTCGCTATCAGCAGTTTCATCTTTTGTTTCAATGTTTCCCAAGCCTTTTCTATTAGGGACGTTAAAACCTTGTTTGGGAAAGGGTTAACCTACGACCATTAAATGTGGATAATCTCTTCCCCCAGAAAATATATCTCTTGGTGGAAAAAGCGGGATTTTAACCCAGGACCCTTTGATCCCTAAGCCCGCGCCCTACCACTGAACCATGCGCCCGGTGAAAATTCCTGTCTTAAAAATTGCTGCAGACGACTCTATGACGTCATCCATTTTGTCATATGCAGCTGCTTTCGAATTCTTAATTAAAATTAAAAGTCTAAATTTCGACTGGTTGGTAAAGGATCAGACAAATTGCGGACTTTGTTTTCCAAATAATATAATTCTTTCTTAATATCGCAACCTTTGTATGATACTACCACTAGTTTTTGAAGGCAGCGTTTTCTGAAAGAAACATTGTAGAAAAGGGTAAAGATGAATAAAATATTGGCGATCGTAATTCTCATCGTGTTAGGAAGCGTAGCAGGTATTTATTTTCTTTTTTATCCATTTATCCCTATTGGCCTTTTTCCTTATCAAGAGATGACTTTGACGTTCCTATTAAGGTAGCCTACCCCTAATGAGATTCGGGCGACGTCTGAATTATTCGCGCGAAGTCGGAAACATTTGTCGGTGAATTTTCCACCGCCGAATGTTTACGACCGCGCCCGAATAAGTTTGGACACGAAACGACGGCGCTCCAAAAAATCCGATGTTTTATGAATATCGAAATGGCCACATTATTGGTATTCTATACTCCGTAAATATTGACCTGAACCCGGTGAATATGAAATGAGTAATTGTGACACGGAATAATCGATACTCGCCATCAATCCTCACTGTCGAGCAGAGTCGATAGTTTCCATATGCATCAAGAGCGGATCTAGGGGTGGGGTCAAGGGGTCAGGACCCCCCCCCCCACTGGAATTGGCCGAAAATTGAATTTTGACTATATAACTTCTTATTACATGCCGTTATTTGGGCTTTGAAACCCCCCCCCCCCCCTACCCCCCCCTGGAAAAAAATCCTGGATCCGCCCTTGTGCATTATAACTTTGTATTGTGCACATGCTACTCGTGTCAACATAATAATGTTGGAGAGTAGGCCTATTGGAGAGTGATAATTTCGCATTACAATTACTCGTTGCATATTCAACAGGCTCAGGTCAATATTTACGGAGTATACCTTTAGGGAAGGTTTGCAAAGTTAATTAATAATAGCAAAGTACTTCATCAGCAACTTTCTAATCGGGTGCTGTTTAAAAGATTCACAACATCCATAAGAATAAAAATTTGTTTGTTCTCAAATATATTTTTTTCTAAATCAGTCGGAGTCGGGGGCGTCAGTCGACGCCTTTACAGGCACAGCGAATCGTCAACCTCCATGCTTCTCTGTCCTCCATCAGTGTTTGTATTTCGGTCACGCGTTTTAACCCCGTGTCTTTCTTTAACCCTCTCCCAAACAAAACCTGGTTTTGACGTCCCTGAGAGAATAGGCTTGGGAAAACATTGAAACAAAAGAAGAAACTGCTGAAAACCAGCAGTTTCTCCTTTTGTCTCAATATTTTCCGTGCCATATTTTACACAAATCATGCTTTTATGTTCATCAATTTTGTCGTCTGCATCTGCTTTCAATTTGGATCACCCTAAAATTTTGCCGTTTGGGATAGGGTTAAGTATCCAAACAGGTTGTCTTTGCTCGTGCTCGCGTGTTTCTCCCATGTTGTGGTTGCCATAAAATCAGGACACTGGCTGCTAGGTTAGGGTGACGGACACTGTGGCTGGCTAACCGCATACGATGCTGTCGTATCTTGGCTGTTAGTTTTGGCAGGTTACCACACAGGTCAGCATGCGCGTGTAAACCATCAAGGGCTCGTCGAGGGCTCAGTGCAAAACTATTGTAACTACATATTTTTCAGAAATTCACCTTTTTGCATTTTCTGGATCTTAAGGACGAAATACATCATATGTTCTAATATTAGGTTTCAATTCTGTATTCTTTAAAAGATATTTAGAATTTTAAAAACAGTTTTCCTCTTTTTCTTTAAGAAAGTCAATAAGTTTTTTCCCTCTCCTGTAAACTTTTACTAAATGTAGTTACAATAGTTTTGCACTAAGCCCTCGTCGTTCCTCCTGTACCGACAGCACACATAGATGAGGACACACTCCACTGCAGAGACAAAGATTCACATTCCATGCCCGATTCCCAAACCTTCTTCATCTTATGGAGATAACTCCACGCAAGCGCCTTTCTCGTCTTTATAATCCTTTGCAGCAGAGGCAATCGTTGACCCTAGGTAGCCTATATAAAATCCTCGACTACTTTGAGTTTGGTACCGTCTAGGGTTGTAACTTTAGAGTTGTTGGTGTTCTAGGCCATAACCTCAGCTTTCTTGGGTTTTCATTGCAGACTTATTCTGCAGTATTAGCGTACAACACTGTTTAGTAGCTCTACTTGCTGATCCGCCGTGTCAGATACCAAGGGCGCCAGAGCTCCAGATAAGAGGGGTAAAGGCTTTTCAAAATGCAATATTTCCCTTATTGTTTATCAAACCCTATGTTGTGGGAACTCATTGGAATCGTCTCGATTCCAATGAGTACCCACAAAATAGGGTTTGGATTTGAAATAACAAATTTAGAATGTCTTCACGCCCGCTTTTCTGTTGCTCTGCGGGCAAGGCTATATGGAATGGGGAACCGTAGCTGGTTTCCTCCCTTGAATACTCTCTGGAGAATTTTTACCTTAGGCTTCTTTGCGCCATAAAATTTACAACCAACCCATAGAACAAAGAAACGATTTTATTTATCTCTATGCAGAATTCAAATTTCATGTATCATTATGTTTTCCTTTGAGGAATTTATGAGATGAAAAGAGTTTTATTTATCAGCAAAATGTTTTATTCAAAATAAAAATCGCAACTTCCCCATAGAGATTAAGGATAAATACCAAGGTAATTACGAAAATGGGCCGGCTGAACGTTTGGTGCCCCTCGGTTTTTATTATTGGAAAACAAGGGAAGATAACCGGCTACGGTTCCCCATTATGTAGCTATTTTCGCAGGTACATGTACTAGCGGACTAAGTGTGCCGGTTGGCTTCTCAAGCGTGAACCCGAGATTTTCTTGTTTTCCTATTTATAAGACGTCGGAGAGCGTAGTCAAGCGCAATGACAAACAGGAATGGTTCGAGAGTGTCTCCATGTACACGATGGATAATCACGTGATACAATATTTTCAGAAAATCTTCAATAATGTTGTAAATACTGGACCGATTTCAATTCGGTTTGAAGCAGAGAATGTGGACAGACGTCACGCATTAGATGAACGTGGTTGAAAAATCAACTGATAAAAAAGTTATTGAAGATAAACCAAAATTTTGGTTTATCTTCAATAACTTTTTTATCAGTTGATTTTTCAAAAATCCAACACATCCAACTTATTCCTGGCATTTTCCCACCTTCTCTGCCTAAAACCGAATTCAATTTGGTCAAGTTTTAAAAGATATTGAAGATTATCGGAAATTCTGAGTCACGTGATTATACAACGTGATGTAGTACACTTTCTGGTATGGCAAACGTGTCAATGTCCCCATCTGGTGTCTTCATTTTCGCAAAAGTATTGAGAGTAGGTTGCTGAAATGGCAGAGACCACCTGTTCTTGTTGTCATTGTTGTTGTTGTTGTTGCTGTGTCACGTGATTTCTCGCCATGTAATGACTTCCAAATTTGTCTATAACAAGCTTGTCTATAAAACACGAGTTGCCATGTTATGGAGGTCTACGGATCTCAAAGGTGCTTGTGCTAGGGGCCCACATTATCAAGGAGCTTACGACTATGTTTTTGTGTAAACTGCATGTGTAACAAAACATTTGATTGCACGAGAAATCAGATTGGACCAATTAGATTTGCTGTTTAAAAATCGTACGATCGATGCGGGCCCCCAGAACACCATGACATTGGCTAGAGCATTAGTTACGACATGCAGTTGTTGTTGTTGTTGTTGTTGTTGTTGTTGTTGTTGTTGTTGTTGTTGTTGTTGTTGAGTGGTACATCACATTATCTTTGGAATGACAAAAGCAAGGCGCGGCTACCAAATAAATAAACTAGTCCGTGAGCCAGACCCCGAAATTTTGACTTTCGGTACCATCTGAGGTGAAAAATGCTATCATGCATTTTTGAGTACCTAAACTATCCTAGTGTTGGAAAATATGTGATAGCATTCTGAAAGCGGTAGCTTTCTATGAAAATTTACCCTTTTTTCAAACCTACCCTTTATTCACCGAATTCAAAACTTGGTAACTGATAAAATCGTTATGACTTTCAAAATAATTCAGAAAATTAAATATGGTAAGTTTTCTTTTATCATGTGGCTTTATATCATACTGTAGGATGTTATCTATTGAATAAAACCATTTTGATGCCGTTTTTATGGGAAAATGTATTTTTCGTTGTATTAAAATGAGTGCTTATCGATTGATAAAAGAAAATCAGATCAATTTTGCCTTTCACTGTCATATTTTCTATCTAAAACTTCCTTCATTGACATTTTTCTAACAATTATAGTAATTGGATGACACGTGTGTTATAGAGAATTATTTTGATAATTTAATTTTGCGCTTTATCATTCTTGGTGATGGCATAAAGCGAAAACTTGTAAATTACCCCACCCACCACTTAATGCATGGTTTTGGTCAATTTCTCAAAATTTCAAAATATTCCTTCTTTTAAAGACTCTGACAATCTTAGAATCCTACTCTGCTGATGATAAGCAACATTCATTTTACAACAAGATCTATCCCGGAGACATACGAGATACTTTAACCCTTATCATTACCCTTAACCCTTACTGTAGTCCGTGAGCCAGACACGGAAATTTTGACTTTCGGTACAAATTCTGAAGTGAAAAACGCTATCATGCATTTTGAGTTCCTTATCTATCCTAGTGTTGGAAAATGTGTGATAGCATTCTGAAAGCGGTAACTTTCTATGAAAATTTACCCTTTTTTCCAACCTACTCTCTATTCATATAATTCAAAACTTGGCTACCAATGAAATCATCTCGGCTTTTAAAATGAAGAAGAAAAGTAAATATACTGAGGCATCATCCTTATCATATGGATACAAGTCATACTGTAGAATAGTCGTCATTGGATAAAACCATTTTGGAACTGGTCTTACAGAAAAAGCGTGCGTTTTGCTTATGAAGAGGCGCTCATCAAATGTTATACATGTAATTAATTCCGACAACGTTTACTTTTTTACTTTACAACTGCTTTAAATGATCTTAATTTTAGAAATATAGTAATATGGTGATACATACGACCTAAAGGAATATTTTAATAAAACTACAGGTATTCTGTCTTTCATCTTTATTGGTGAAGGTATTGAGCAAAATGCAACTTACCCCACCCACCACCGAAAGCATGGGCATGATCTCAGAATTCAACTTTTTATGATATTCCTTATTTCAAAGACTCGGACAATTTAAATTTTTACTCTTGTTATGATAAGCAACATCTTTTTCACAATGAGAATTTACAAAGAGATAGATGGGAACTGTTAAAAACGTAAGGTCATTCAACATGCATAGGTCCCCATTTAATTCAGTTTGAGTAAAAATTAGCATAAGTCATATGGACTTATCCGAAACTAAATATAAATGGATAAAGTTGACATGTAACATATATTACTTGATGACAATAGTCAAAACTATGAAACATAACTTTAATGTTGTTGTTACTAATTATGCTGCCCGTAGGGTGAGCATAGAGCCGATGGTTCTTCTGTCCGACACAGCGATTCTTCCTTAATAACTTGGCAAAAGTTGGACAACGTCTCCTATATGAATAACTTATGATATTGTGCCGATCTTTCTCTGTCTCATCACGTAATCTAGTGGTATTTCTTAGTACAATGTAGGGTTTTTTTTGCAAAATGCATTTGTTCGTTTTGGAAGACATCTTTTCATCAAAATGATAGGCTTCAAAAGCAAATTTAGTTTAAAGAATTTTAAATTCAGCAGCTTTGGCGAAAACAGATCAGACGCCAGCTTATACATGTATCCAATGTATTATAAAAAAAAGAAGCCAAACCTGAAACCTACTACATAACCATTTCACCCCCAGTTATTATATAAAATTTAGAAAACCTAATCTGATTAAAGTCTAGATCATTATGGAATAATAACAACATTTGACAGGTTGAGCATGCATACAAAGGAAAATGGATCACACCATGGATGCAAAATGTCTTACTCACCAATAAAGGTTGTTTCTCATAATTGTTATCATTTTGAAAGGTGCGTAGTACAAACGGACATATGTCGGGCTTAAATAATAATGCATAAATCAACTAAGTGAAACAAACGGTCAATTCTTATTGGTTGACCACATAATATGACATTTTTTTGTATATATATTTCTTTGCATGTTCGACTACTAAGCCTGTAATACACATTGGGTTAAAATGATTCATCCTTAGACTTTTAACAGGGGATCCTGATTAAATCAATCATGGAAGTAAAGCTCATGGCTAGATCAAGTTCTTTGGCCAAGTTATCATGTATGCAGTAGATTAGCAAAACAATGGAGTATATTCTGTTAAAGAATTTATATTTAAATTGTCGATAAGATATGCACGGACAATCTATTCGACATCTTTGAATAAACTGCACAGCTTTCTATGTCCAAGTGTTTGAAGCAAATAATACGAACGGTCAGGTTTTTCATCTATCAATCGCTGTGTACCATTTACAAATCTAACATCTATAGGATAATCATGTGTGGATTCAGACTTTTTTCCGGAGGAAAGATCAGACTGAATTGGCACGTGAAAAATTCATAAAAATAATTTTGGTAAACCTACGTTTAAAAATTCGAGTGGGGATCTGGGCATGATTATTTATGTATTCAATGGCCTTGACGTGAAAGGGTTCCATTTGCATAGACAGAATACCGTTTCATTCAAGTATTTTCAAGACTCTTCTTCCAGAAGCAGTTCAAGGCGGAACTGCGGAACATTGAAAAGCTGGGAGAAAAGTACAATTATATAGATAATGGAGAATTAAAGGTATCTATTACAGAATCTACCAACAATGAATACACCAGCAGTTGAACGTTGTACCGTTTTTCAAGTTCTGAACAAAATAAAAACTATCTGGAAAAGCAGTTTTAGAAAGAAGTTTGATTTTATCAACCTTGATATGCAAAGGCAACGAAGATAGCGAGGGAACAAAATAATGTTTCTCCAGTATTCTCTTTAAACTAGGTGTATTTCCTAATACATGTATCTTCGTCATTCTTGGTAAAAGATGTCATGATGCATGATTGTGGATCATTTGTATAGAATCAGCAATAGGTGCAGAAGGTTCTTATACATAATGTAACTTGTTTTGTGGAAAACTTGACAACCGATTTCCCATATACACATTTATAGGTCTTTATATGTTTGCGAGATCAAATTTGATATGGTTAGAACTTAGTGCTCATACAAAGTACAAGTACAATACACAAACAGGAGTCAAATATCCTAGAAGAATAAAGAGAATTTGCACCTTACGTACCACAGGGTAGTTTTAACATTCTAGTTGAGCACGGTTTGTCTTATGTAATACATCACTGAATTAGAGCAATGCTCCTTTCAAAACCGAATAATAATACCATTCAATTGCATTCCTATTAAGCATAGGGGTAATTGTAATTAAGAAAACTTAGTGGTGCTACAAATACACTCTAATTGTATTAGATGTTGAAATATATAAAACGAAAAGTCCATGAATTGAATTCATGACTGATAATCAGACAAGACTCACAAAGATCTTAATAATTCTGAAAGAAAAAAGAAATTTTCAAATATACATTATACATTAAAAACTTTACTATGACATTGATATGTTTTTAACAGATGAAAACAAGTTGTTGGATATTTTTGCAGCTGAAGAATCTCCTAAAGCTACAAGTATATGTCATGATCAGCAAAAGTAATATTGAAATTATTGAATAAGAAGCCTTTCAATCTGAAAGACTTCAAATGATCCACGTGCAGAAATTTCTTGATCACATGAAATCGAGTTATACATTCCTTGATCCGTGGCAGTGGCAGGGCTTCATCTGGTTGAAACGTGATGACACAACAAATTTAAGAGTGGAAGAAATACTAACACAAAACACACATGGTCCAACGCAAGGTGCTTTGATAGGATACCAAACAAAACCTGTCATTGATCGACACTACATATAACATGGTAAACTAGCTGATAGAATTCCTGACTATTGTATTGCTAATAAGTAGATTGATTGTTACTTGGAACACTCCATAAATTATAATGAACATGTTAATCGAAGTGAGCAGACTGCACATCAGTTGAAAAGTATCAAAATATGTTGAACAATAATGTAAATTACTAGAGGATTTCCCTATTCTTGTCCGATAAATGTAAAAATACCCATATATAGTCATGCTTAACGCAATAATTTTCTTTGCATTTACCAAAGAAATATATCTATATAGATTTGTCATAATGAGATGAATTGATTTGTACAGTGCAAACAGGTGCGATCCGAAAGGCGCTTACTACACGCGTCAGAGGATGAGCAAGACTAGTGCCGGAAACTTTAATTATCGGTTCCAACTTTGTAATGTCTCAATGAAATAGCTACTACTTGTCTTTACCAAAGGTGTGGACAAAGATTAAGCGTATAAATTTAGATAGAAATAGTGTGACTATTATTAGCAAATTATTAACAAAAACATAAAGCACTAGTAGGGATACATAACTCCACTCGATTTGACATTGTAAATACATGTTCTAATACTGTGCTTATAACAGTAAGCAGGGTGGCGGGTGGCTATTTCACATGACCTTTTGGAAACGTACACATATAAAAAGCGCTCGCTTCAAAGCAGTTTGCTCTGCGTTCTGGGCTTACACTCAACGAATTTTGAAGAGATAAAATTCACCATAGGCGCCTTCGAGAGCCCGATCGTCAGTTTTATCTCACTTCACAACAAACACCATGTCTTCTTCAAGCATTCAAACGCAAGCATTTTCCGAGCCCAAAAAGGCAGGAAACGCGCACATCTCATAAAGCAAATGCATCAAAACTTTGGTGAGGTATGATAACACCTTTCATGGGCTTGATAGGAAGTAAGACCTTTCATAGGATCTCGTGGAAAGACTAAATGCATTAGCATGTCAGATTTATTCATCATTAAGTGATACAAATAAAGTTGGCTACCTTATGTACAGTGAACTGCACGTACATGTCGTACATGTACAAAACCTTAAACTGACATTCTGCTCAGACTGTTCGAAGAAACACCGTCCATGAGATAACTACAAAGCTGATATTAAGAGGAAATTGTTTATAGCAAGTGCCCAGTGTAGCTGGTAGATGTAGGAAAAAACAGCTTACCTTTCCACATATATATGAAATAATTTTGACTTTATCTTTCCCCTCCCACACTGTCTTTCCTATTTATGAACATATATTTTTTAAGAAAAGCTAGAAAATATGTCTGCAGTAGAAATTATAAATATGAAGCATAAATAATGGCAAAGGACAGTATCTCGCTTGGAAAATTAAAAACAATAGTAAACTGTCCATTTGGTAGAAATGAATTGGCATTTTGTGCCGCAGAATAAACACAAAATCTACAAATCACGTACCAGTACCACTTTAATGTTCCAATTGAGAGCATTTGGGTATCACAGTGGCAAAACTTCGAAGTTCCTTACCAAGAAGTAAAATCTTATACTCATTTACACATTACGTAATAATCGAAGATAACATTGGGATATAGTGGGTGGGGTAAGATATTAATTATGCTAATTCTGTCAATTTGTACGATAAAAAACGTGGAAACTGCTGTTCCAAGAAGGTATTCGAACTAACTGAGCATAAAGAGCAAGACTTTCTTCAATATGGGTTCAGTGTTGCTATCAAAGTTAAAAATATACATACAATTATGTATAATTTTCTAATAAAACAAGCGCACGTATAGCTATCTACTCAGATTGTCATAAAATATTAATTTGAAAGTTTAATTTATTTTTTGTTTTGTAAATGATACAACAATGACTCTAACTTGTGAGAATTGTCATGAAAAGAAACATTGTAGCATGTATAAGATAAAAGAATGTGTTCTAATGTCAACCAAATTTTGATATTGAATTGTTCATATTTTCATTGTGTACAGGGTACATATACTAAAAGGGTGAAAAAATATAGAAAGCTACCGATTTCAGAATGCTATCACATATTTTCTTTAAGTGGACATGTCAGGCTACTCAAAAACACCCATGAACCTTTTTCACCTCGGATGGTACCAACCGACCCTCTGGCTCACGGACTAAACGTGTTGTCAAAACACGCTGGGCAGAAACTATTTACCCTGTAACCTTGCATATTGCTTAGTACATTATGATATGTCTGGCATTTTTAACATGTTTGTATTTTCAAAAACTAGCAAGAATAATTTAATTGATTCTTTCTCAAGCAGAACCTTATTTTTACGTCCCAGCTAGAAAATGCCCAGAAAAACATGCTGGCATTTTCACATTTTGTCTAACAATCTTCCTTGCTTCTTTGTACACATACCCAATCTTTGTTAAAGTCATAATAGCTGTCAAAAAACCTGCCAATTTGCCAAAAAAAAGGGTTTACAGTATTAAAGTATGAGCAAAAAGATACAGAAACACCGTATTTCAAGCGAGTAACCATGCGCTGTTTACCCACAATAAGCGCATGTATATTGACATTCTAACTTTCCACGGCGCTCAAAAGTTTGAGGGGTGTTTACAATTGTGTCTATATATAGATTTATATATTACATATTTCGGGTACCTGCAAAAGCCGTAAATATTCGTTTATAGTCGGGTGATCATGTGATACAAAGGTATCTAATAAAAGTGACACGTCACGCTAAAAGGGAATTTATGGGAAGTTCATAAAACACAATTTCGAGAAACGACTCATACTAAGCAGACGTAAACTAGATGTTGCATTTAGAAAATGAACACATAGTAAGATATAGAAATTATTCGAAGCCCAGAAAATTACCTACGAGTTATGAGTCTCGAATCTTGTCAGTCTGCGCAGTCCGCACAGGCTGGATATTGTCTATTCTTTTATACTTTGCAGAAGGTTCCTCTTTAGTGCGACGGGTAAAAAAATGAAACATTCCGATTTTCACGGGATTTCTGCACGTGCCTGGTAACGAATAAATGTTCAACTCTTTCCCAAAATGACAAAAAATAAAACTCTTCTTAATTAAAAATCGTTTGAAGACTGCATAACCAATGACATTGGAAATGTGAATTGTTTACGATATGACATAGAAAATATTTAGGTAATAGGAGATATTGCTAAAAATTAGCATTCCTTTCTTTTGTCTCAATGTTTCCTGTGTTTTTGCAAAAAGGAAGTCCAAAGCAAGTCTTGTATGGGAAAGGGTTAACCTTAATAGTCATGTTTCATTCTTTCCCAAACGGCAATAAGTTGGATATTCTATTTTGAAAGTTTTAAACACGGCAAACTATGCATGTTAAGATACGATTTTTTGAATTAAATAAAACCGAGAAAGTATCTAAGCAACTGGGGGAATTGCTTGTTATCAAGATTTTATCCTATTACCTCAATGTGTTCTCAATCCCTTCTAATGATGACACCAAAACAAGGTTTTAATTGGGAAAGGGTCAGATTGTGCTTGACACGTCATGCTAAAAGCGTGCTTCTATGAAATCAACAGAAGACCATATTTCGAGAGACAGGTCACATTTAGCAAACGCCAACGATATCCGTATTTAGATAATAATATATAGTGTGATTGGAAAACATGTAAATCCAGAGTATCAACTTAGTGTCAACAGTTCCGATCCTGCTCAGTCTGTGCTTTCCTCGCAGACTGTTTAGGGTTGCTACACACTTCCCAAAAGGTCCATTTTAAAGAGACATCTCACATTTTAAAATTTTTACTGTTTATTCTCTGACGTCATTCCACTCGATTTAAAAATAGATTCCGTAGACGCTCGCTTACAACCGCTCAGGACTTGGATAATTCCGACTCGCCCTTGACATTGTAAACATGACATACTGACATACATTGCAAGAAAGGGAAAATGTACCAATGTACCATTCTTTCACTTGTTTTATTACTTTTATGCGGTTGAAATAGGCTTTGTTCATATCATCAGATAATAAGAACTCGGTAGCAGAAAGACTTCAATCGTGACAGCTATTATGACTTTAACATCAATTTTCTTGTACATTTTCTTGTACATTTGCTACATAGCTTTCAAATAGGATCAGCCATTTTTTGTCGTTCGGGAAAATGTTTACAATTTTTCGTTCTTTTCTGAATTTAATTAGGTTCTGGACAAAAGACCCTAATTTGTTTTGACGGAGTCGATGGTCAACTTCGTCATGTTCGTTGTGCGGGTTCATGCTCACAGTTATTCACGAAAGGGGGTGAGTCATTTAGAACATCTTGGACAATTCTAAATGGAACCATACCTCAGAGGTAAGTCGCGGAACTACTGTCAGACTTAGGAAAACAACACAAAACATTTGTCCGTAACTAATGTCAACAATGATACTGAAATACAGTCGACACTCGTTGTGTCGAAGTCGGAGGGGCCGTCAAAATACCTCGACATATCCGGAGTTCGACTCATCCGATTTTGTTCGGCTTCGAGATATTTGATCGTTTTTGAAACTTATCAAGTACGAATATTATTGAAATATAGTAGTCTACGGACTATAAATCCTACGATGACCCCTGATGGCATCCTTTGTTAATGCTCGGCATCCATGCTAGAATTGTTCCTTAGACTATTACAAACAAGATAGGGGTGGATGCCCAGCGTGATTTTTCGATTTAAGGTCACAGTGAGGTCAAAGGTCAATGAGTGCAAAAATCAAGAAAAAATGGCTTGTAGATAAAGCAGAATTATTTGCGTCCACACAAAATGAAAGCAATGTAAACAAAATCAAATAAATTGAATCAGGAATGGACAGAGGCTCACCCAGAGCCTATATTGTCATTTTCAAACACTATTTTATTATATTTATGCTGAAATCGCTCAGGCCAATAGCAAAATAAAGCACGATACTTAACAAAATGCTGATTGAACTTGAATAAGAGGTTTGGTTATACTATTGCACACAAATAATCCAAGGCATTCTTGTGAACTAAATGTAGCAATGCTAGAAATATTATAGACTACTTCAAATAATGTTAGGATGCATGCTTAGTGTCTATTTCAAATTCCAGGTCAGAATGGGGTCACAGGTAAATTACGTTCAAACGTGCGAAACTGGCAAATAGATCTAGCTAAGCAGAGAAGTGCAAAAATCATGCACATGGTGATACAAGCATCAAACTTGGCACATACATTTATAAGACCCTGTAGTTTGATAAAAACCCATTAGCCACTCAAAAAGTCTAGATGGCCGCCATTTTTTTCAAGATGGCCGCCATTGACGTGTGAAAGATACGGCTTTTACCATAAAAGCTAATATAATTGGCCGATTTTTGCACTTTTCACAAGAAAATCAATGTTTTCAAACATAAGAAAACCACAATTTAGCATGTTTTGTGCATAGAAATTACAAGATGGCCACCATTTTCCAAGATGGCAGCCATTGACGGGTGGAAAATACAGTTTTTACTATTAAACCTGATATGGTTAACAGCGTGTTTATAACAAAATGTATGTTTTAAACACAAGATAACATAATTTGAAAATGTTCTGTGCATAAAATTATTATTTTTTATATTTTGTACTTTTTGGCAAAAAAAGAGAATTTTTCAACCTGCAGGCACATTGTTTCTGTCCAGACAATTGTAATAAAATCCATGCAAACTTTCTAATTCAAAACGCAACCTTTTAAACTAAGAGCGTTTTCATTTCTAGTAATGGTTACGATGAGATATTTCTCAATAGGAGGTGTTATACTTAATACCAGTTCTATCTTTCCTTTCATTTTGGTCAGAAATAATGTGATGTAAGAAGAATGCTCGCAAGCCTGGATGCATAAATTACCTAACCTTGGTCTGTATAAATCGTAGCGTGCATAGCTCACCACAATGATTTCTTGAAGCGTCAGCATTTACATCTGCACGTTCCAGGGCAGCGTAGGCTAAACCTATAGCACCAATCTTTGCATGACTTCTTGTACGCACAACAATTGACGGAAGTTAATCCAAATCCAGACAATATGCTATGTGATTCTTCATTGCTTCCATTCCTATTTAAGCAGGTCCAGTACTTCGATTTTGGGGATAGTTATTAGACCACATGTGTATTCTGATTGGTAAAATGTAGACCTTTCCAAAGCTGTGCCAGTCGTGGATTATGCATCATATAGTTTTGTTGACAGATATGATAAAAAGAAAAGAACTATGCCCCTTGTCCTGTAACTGTAAAGCTGAAACAACATCACATCCAGTGAAAGCATAAAATACTCTCTCTTTCTTCCATTAAAACCCAGTGCATTATATGTAGGGGCGTTTAGCATAAGGTTATACCTTAAACGAAAGTTTTTCAAAGCCAATTTCATTTAGTCTTTGAAATACACTTGTTTTTATTATAAGGACGTCTGTGCTGCTGGCTTTGATTATCAAACATGTATTTGCTCATGATTACATGGCGCACTTCCCACAAGACCGGCCATGTATAACCCTTTCTTCCCCTTTTACAATGACAATGTTTTGCTGTCACATCTGAACAATCTTCAGCCTGAAAGGTGTTGAAATCAGTCTTGTCATTATCTCAACAACATATATGCCATACCTAAGGTGGAATGCTTTTGTCAGTCACTCTGTATCTGATGTCTTGATCATGCTTTGACCTTGTATCAAAACTCAGACTCGTGTGTCTGTGTACATCGATATACCAAATCAGCTAGCCTGTAAATGCCCACGAAGCTTTAACTGCAGGAATAGCACATTCGGCTGCATGTTCTAAAGCATTTGGAGGTACGAAGCGACTGTGTGTTAGTCACAGCTGATCCATCAACTATGACAGACTTTTGGTTTTGTATCTGTAACTGCAAATTTGGTTCATAGAGCTGAGGCAAGCTGAAATTAGTACTGATGTGAAGTTTTTTTCCACCAAGTACAACTGGAAAAGATTGATTTTTATAATAAGGGAATTTTATGAGGTAGCTCCCTCATGATTTGCAAGCTATAAATAAGTTCGAGAAAGACTGACACTTTTATTTAAAAAAACCTAAAATACTTTTGACCACAGGGAACTTATTCCGGTTAACATTGTTCAAAAAGAAGTCAAGTAGTGACTATTATCTTTAGGTAAAGACTTAGCAAATCAGAGTGTTCTTCTTAAAATATCATTCATGACAGCGTGCGCCCTTCCAAAATTCCTGAAGACAAAATGTTTGTTCATGGTATCTAAAATGTCCATTTAAGGCTGGCCATAGTGAATTCGATTTGATCAGATTGAAAGGCCCGAAAGACATCTGAGTGCTTTGAGTGTTCTAAAGATACAATGCTTCTAAGATGAACAGATATCCCAGTTTTTTTATCTTCCAATCGAAACAGTACGAGGGTTTGCGCACCCAAGAAATTGCATACGGACAAAAGAACAGACAGATGGAGGAGTAGACAGATGGACGGACCACTAATTCCATGACATTGTTCGACCAATCGGGTGTATTTAGATGAAATTGTTGAGTCTTATCTTGAGGCGTCTTTGGCACTTAAAGGACTAAATATCAAGATTTGAGTCATCATTTTTCATTGATTGCATTGTCGTAATAATTATAAGTTCCTTTTTAAACTCTTTCCCAAACAGCAGAATCTTATGGAGCTCCCATTTGGAAGCTTCTGTAGCCGACGAAAGAATCTTTGTTAATACTGGAATGTGTTTGTGTAACTATCATATAGCCAGCATTTTCTTCTTTTGCCTCAATGTTTTCCCAGGCTCTTTCTACTAGGGACGTCAAAACCAGGTCTCGTTTGGGAAAGAGTTAAACAGTTTATGTACTTGTACAGATAACTTGATATCTGGACTGGTCTTGTTCTGGAAACATTAGAATCGAACAAATATAATTCTGCAGTTCCACTTAAGAGATACAGTCGTATACGCCTATCAGCCTCTACAATAGCATTGGTTCAACCACTAGAATGTAATTGAGTACCAATTGACTTCAGGGCAATCATTTCAATGGGAAGACTACAAAAAAAATAACGAAATTGCATTCATCGTTCTTTTCTGACCACTTCCATTGAATTATTTTAGCAAAGATAGGTTAATTAGGGCAACAATTCAACGATAAAACATAAGTTTTGGACGAGATGCAACATATTGCCATTTCAAGTGCAATTACCTTAGCTTCCAGCAGACGTTGTGAAGTGTGATAAGCATATCATGTTATGAGTATTTTACTCAAAAGATAGCATTTTGGACACTTACTGATTTTCAAAATTGAATAGAATTTTGTTTCACTCACTACGGACCCTGTGGTAGATTTCGCTGCATTACTCAGAACCGTGGTTAAATAAAGATAGACCATGGTAGAACTCGGATTATTTGTTAGATATACAATACAAGTGTATAGAGACTCTTACACAATGTAGAGGACACACTCTCGATTTAAGTTATGCTTATGACCGAGGCATCGTGGCAAATACCGTTGGAAAAAAAAACTGAAAAAAAATCAGAAATATTCAAAGATAAACCGTTTTTAGCTTTGGAAAGCGCATTTTTCTATCCCATAATAGTCAAAATATTCACAAAGTCATCTTTTCAATAAGATAATGTCTCTGATGCAGTTTTCAGCAAATTTAGCACACTTAGAATTAATAATATAGCATGTATAGCAATTAGAAATATCACTATGACGATTTTAATATGAAATTGCACCCATTTGACCTTTGACCTTGCTGTGACCTTAATTCGAAGTTCCAGACTGGGCATCCACCCTGGGAGGTTTTGTCATACCCCAAGGAATATTACTAGCATGGATGCCGAGCATTAACGAAGAATGCCATCATAACCATTTTTTAGAGCCCGTACGAATTATAGTCCGTAGACTATAGTAGGAAAAGGAAAGAAATTGCTCGAATCGAGCAATTTCTATCCTTTTTCTACTATATTTCAATGGCTATATTCAGTTCGAAATTAATTTGTTTTGAAAAAAAATTATGTCAATAGATGAGGACGGGACCAGATTTGAACTTCGACTTAAGCGATAATTCGACTTATCTGATGTCGACATAACGAGTGTCGACTGTACATTGTTTGTACCAGTGTCTTCTCTGTTTAAAATGTTAACATCATGCAAATTCCGAGGCATGGTTCGATAGAATTGTTCGATGCGTTCTAAATGGGGTGAGTATTAATTATGTAGCCTGGCTTACCTGCCCCTAATACTACGTTTTATTGGGAAATGCACACACCAATAAAGGCAGCTGCCTTGCGTTTGATTTCACTCCAAAGGCGAAGAGCAAAGTATCTTTTTATTTATTGAGAGCCTAGAAATGTAATTTATGAAAGAGATAGTTTTCACGGTGGGTAACCCACGTGACTTTTGGGAAGCGTTAACACCGAAAAAATCGTCCGCTTCAAGGTATGTTTTGTTTAATTTCTCAGCTTATACTCTATTGATTTTGACGAGATAAAGTGAACGGAACGCGCATTTGAGAGGGCTATTCCCGTTTGTAACTCACTCTGCTTCGAATCCCGTGGTTTCTTCAAACATTCAAGCGAAAGTTTTCTTCGGTGCATGTGAACGCTTCCCACTTTCGTTTTGCACTTACAAATATTTTGGCTCGAATGTTTGAAGAAACCACTGGATTTGGAGCAGAGTGAGTTAGAGCCCAGAATAGCCCTCTTAAAGGCGCGTTCCGTGCGCTTTATCTCGTAAAAATCCGTAGCGTATAAGCTGAGAAATTAAACAAACATACCTTGAAGTGGACGATTTTTTCGGTGTGAACGCTTCCTAAAAGTCACGTGGGTTACCCACCGTGTTTTTTTATATCTTAAATACTGGTAGTAACGGTTTTGTACAAGCACGAATAATTCCGACGTCGTGCGAATCTCATTTGGGGTAGACTACCTTAAGTAAACATGAATAATATATCTTGTAATAACTCTTTTCCAGATAAAGTGATTTATAGCTGCTTCATTCGACGTGTGACCAGCGGGTGCATTCGCACTCAAAGTGGACGACAGTGCTTCTGTAACTATGACCTTTGCGTAGTTGGTTAGACTCTGAAAATATTTCCATCTATATCGTTTTCCTTTTTAAAATGGACAATATCAGCCCGATCAACAACGAGAACCACAGAACTATACTAGCCAAAACTTCTAAACGGCCACTTAAAAAACAAAGATTTTTTTCTGTGGTGATTGGATTTTCATAAAATTTGCTATGTGAATTTTTAAGCAACTTTCCAGATGATTTTGGTGAAAAGTTGCCGTTGTTTTATTAAATTTAAATTGCAATCTGAGAAAAACTCGTAAAGCTCTAAATTCACAGAGCTCGAAATATTGTCAATGTAGTGATTTTGGTCTCATGTATTGTTAGCTGCAACACAGACTAAGGAAAAGATTAAAGATGTTTGAAAATTGTATGCGGCATATGGGCACCCTTTTCTTCGGAAATGCTTTAGATGATTCCCGACGAGCCACAAAATGTAGGATTTGTGTAAAAAAATCAGTTTGTTGCATCGCTTTTCCTCACCAGACCAATTCGAACACTATTTTACCATGCCTCCCATTTAATTCTTTCTGTCTCTTCTGTAGTCAAAAGTCGAGTCAAATTGACAATATTTTTCATTTTTTACCTGGGTTGCAGCTAACAATTTTTGGACTTCGAATTGTTGAAAGAGTAGTATCTCGAGCTCTTTTACAATTGAAAGTTTCTTTTAGCTTTTGCTTTATTACAACCCCAAATTTAATAAACATTGGTAAGTCATCATGGAAATCCACGTGCATTATGCTTAAGAATCCACATATCGAATTTTATAAAAAGTAATAACTTCAAAGAAAGTTATCGTCATTTTTAAAGTGGCCGGTTAGGACCTTTTGGTCGGTATTTTTTTTTTCATGTGCTGTCTTGTGCAATGTTGAGATTGTGCATCATTAGATGGATAAATCCACGGTCAAATTTGCCTCGCTTCAGTTACGACATTTTTCCAATAACTTTATTAGTTCTGCGTCAAACTTCTAACGGCTTATTTGCATGTAACCCGCCTTACTGAGCTCTTTCCTTTCATGTATCAGATGTATGACTTACTTGAAACCTATTTGTACTTAAAGCGAAAATCGATCCAAACCGACCAGAAAAACGAAATTCAGGTAGTTTCTCTGGTCGGTTGGGTTCAATCTTTTAGACACGTATGAGGAGTTTTCACATACGAGTAAGTCATACATCTGATGAAAGAGTTCAGTAAAGGGGCTACATGCAACAAACCGCTTGAAAAATGACTCGTAAATCAGAAAGTTATTGCACAGTTTCTTACCTGAAGCCTGGCTAATTTGTCTTTTGTTGTTTCCATTTCGTTTCTGGTCGGTAAGGATCGATTTTTAGAAAAAGCAAAAGGATTACACAAATAATTCATATATCTGAGAAAAAGCTCAGTAAGGTGGGGTACATGCAATAAACCTATTTGAATTAGACGCAGAAACAAAAAAGGTGCTGCAAATTGTTTGACCAGAATCGAGAACATTTTGCCTGTCCCATCAAATGATGCACAATCTCCACCGTGTTATGGACAGCATTGTATCTTGCATACTTATCATGGATTTCTTCAAAGGGTTGGGCTCAACCTTTTTTTAAGAGGATCTGAATTACTAGTATGCAAATTGTAACAAAAACGGATTACTTTTGATTAAAGAATGAATACAAAGGACTCTAAGTGTGGTTAGTTTTAACCCCCAAACCCCACAGGATCCGCCAGAGATTACAACATGTTATTCTTTTACGTCGAAGCTTTCAAAATGTGTCGTAGTTTTTAATATAAACAGAGTTTGTTTGATAAAGGTTTATCCCGCTCCAAAACAAGACAGGGTTTTGACGTCCCTAGTAGAAATGTTTTGGGAGAATAATAAGAGAAAAGACAAAAATAGATGATAATCATCAAGTTCTCATTTTACATCAATATGTTATATGCTATATTATACACATATTCTGTGGTGCCCGTAGTTGAGAGGTAGAGCGTCGGTCTTGCTGACAAGAGGTTCTGAGTTCAATCCCCGTTAGCTGAGGTAGCTCTTGGACTTAAAACATGGCCACGCATTTGTCGCGACTACTGGTCTATTTCCAGGAAGATGAACCGTAAAGGTTTAACTCTTTCCCAAACAAGACATGGTTTTGACGTCCCTAATGAAAAATGCTCGGGAAAACATTGAGACAAAAGAAGAAACTGCTGATAACCAACAGATTCTCCTTTTGTCTCAATATTTTCTAAGGTATTTTCTACAGAAATTCTATCTTTAACAACACCAATATTGTCATATGCAGCAGCTTTTGAACAGGACCAGCCACAAAAATATGTCGTCCGGGAAAGAGTTAAGATAAGTTTTAACATGTTGCTTTCCAATCGCTTTTGTAGAATGAATACGTTCAAACAAACGTATGAAGATATTTTCTTTATTTACATCAATTTTTAAATTGAACCGCCCTAAAATTTGTCGTTTGGGAAAGGGTAAACCCTTTCCTAAACGACACAAATTTAGGGGGTCCAAATAAAAATCTGTTGACAACGATATACTTTGTGTACAATGTAGCACAGACAATATTGAGGCAAAAGGAGAAAATGCTGGTTATCAGCATTTTCTTCTTTTGTCTCAATGTTTTCCTAAATCATTATCTATTAGGCACATGAAAACCAGGCCCCAGTTTCTCGAAAAAACTTAAGTACGAGGGGCGTTCAATCAAAAGTGGTGCTAATGGTCCACCATACCTCACGGTTCTATAGAACTAAAGGTGCTTGTGGCAATTTTACGGGAAAATTATTGTCTATACTTGGTCAAATTTTGAGACAAATTCGTTGACTCTTTCAAAAGTTATTGAACTTTTAAGTTGGTTCAGTCATATACACTGGCTTTTTCGCTGTGCGCAAAATGGAAAACGGACTGATGTAGGATGTACGGTCTACATTAAAGGTCGCATAGGCTTTGAAATATCTGCATCACATGTATATAATGAACTATATTAGATTCGTGGACATTCGAACGTTGAATATACGTCAGTTGTTAGGAAGATAATAAAAATCAAATTTGTAAAACTAGCCTGAATGATGCCCCCCTCTCAGGCAATCCGGATAGAGCTAGTATCAAAGCAAATGTTGCTGTAGATTCCGACATGACCGAACAAGACGCATGGTTCAATGTGCAATAAATAGCAGGTAAAGTTGGTTTTTCATCGGGGACATGTTATACGATTCTGACGAAAGGGTTGAAACACAGAAAGGTTTATGCCCATTGGGCCCCCACCTGCTGCCTAAAGGACAGAGAGCTACCCGTGCAAAATATATTTTGAAATAATGCAATAAATGCATCAAATGTGGGCTTTCTGAGCTTCATACATATGATTGAACAATAATCTACTATTATGAGCACCAATGGCGTGTCATTAGCAAGCAATGGTTGCGAACAGATCAGGCAAGGTCCGTAATAACCAAAAATTTAAAAGCGCGGCAAAAGTTTTGTACGCGGTAATTTTCAAATGTAACGGATGTATTGTTCAAATTCCTCTTTCAAATAGAGCAACTATCGCCGGTCATTCATACAAGAAATGTATGTCAGCGAGAGTAAAGAAATATCATGAAAAGAGCAGGTCTAGGACCGGCTAAAGAGGCATGTGCATAATCCATGACAACGGAGCTGTCCACAGGTGTCATCTTGTCCAAGACTTCCTGAGAGAGACACATGCTACACAGCGTCTTCGTCCACCCTTATAGCCGGGCTTAAGCCCGTGTGGCTTTTTTTTGTGTTCCCCATGATGACGAAAAAAGCATCTGGTCGTCGGTATAGGCCTTCATGTTCCATATGCAGTGCAATTTACCAGTGTATGCGGGGTGTTCCAAAAGAGACCCATTAATTGGCATATAAGTAATGGATCTCAAAACTTCAGAAGTGTGTGGGTGTCAAAGAGGATTACTTCGAAGGATTGAAAAAACTTAAAATTGAATTACGACATAACTATGGCTTATAGAACCCCAGTTCCAAAATTAATTGAACGCCCCTCGTATAAACTCATGGGAACATGCTCAACTTCAAAGGAATACTCTCCAACGTTGAAGTTCACGTGGATTTCATGCGATTTGAGCACGGTGCTCAGATTTGAGCATGAGAACGTACTAAAGTTTTTTCGAGAAACCGGGGCCAGGTCTTGTTTGGGAAAGGTTTAAGATGTCCTATCACCCTTGTTTTCATGTACCACAACAAAAATGGTCTGGGAAAATATTGAGGCAAAAAATGCTGATATTCAGCATTTTCTCCCTTTGCCTCAATATTTCCTGAGCTATATCGTACATTAGCCCCACCTTTAACAACATCCATTTATCATTTGGAAAGGTGAAGTAAAAAGTAAAGTTTGGTTTAACCCTTTCCCAAACAAGACCTGGTTTTGATGCCCCTATTAGAAAAGGATTGTGAAAACATTGAACCAAAAGAAGAAACTGCTGATAACCAACAGCTTCTCCTTTTGTCTCAATATTTTCTATGCCATATTTTACACAAATTATATCTTAAATAACTTCCTTTTTGTCATTTGTGTCAGTTTTTGAAGTGGATCACCCTAATATTTTGCCGTTTGGTAAAGAATTAAAGTCCAAACTCTACGAAATGAATCATATTCCACTTTCCTCTTTACCTACGATCATTGAGTTCCAACGTGGGCAAACTCTTCCCCCAGAAAAATTCCAACCGGCGGGAAAAGCGTAACCATGGACCATTCGATCCCGAAGCCCTCGTCCTATCACTAGACCACGCACCCCAAGATAATTTAACCTGTTTTTTTTTATTTCTTAAAAGCTGCAGATGACAAAATGACGACAACCGTTTTCCAGCTGCTTTAAAACCTTTCCCAAACGACAAAATTTTAGGCTGGTCCTTTATAAAAGCTGCTCTAGACAAGAAAAATGGCGTGTAAAAGGAGGGATTTGTGTAAAATATAGCACAGAAAACATTGGGACAAAAGGAAAAACTGCTGGTTATCAGCAGTTTCTTCTTTTGTCTCAATGTTTTCCCAAACCCTTTCTATCAGAGACGTCAAAATCAGGTCTTGTTTTGGAAAGGGTAAAAAGTCTCGGTCGGTTGTGAAAGGATTAGATAAATTACGGACTTTGTTTCCAAATAATAATTCCTTCTTCATATTACAATCTTTATGATACAACCACTGTTTCGTGATAACAACGAAACATTGCAGAAAAGTGTAAAGATGAATCAAATTTTGGCGATCGGAATTATTCTCATAGTGTTAGGCAATGCAGCAGGTATCTATTAATTAATTCATTTATTCATTTTCTCCTATTAAACGTTTCCTGAACCCTTTCCCTAATGGCAAAATTGAAGGATATTCAAATTCAATAGCTGCTGCAGACGATAATATTAGTGATGAATAGGCAAGACTAGGCATATAATAATAGCACAGAAAATATTGAGGCAACAGGGGAAAATGCTGATTACATGTATCAACATTTTTCTTCTTTTGACTTAATGTTTGCCGTAAGCCTCTTAACAGAGGTCAAAACCAGGCCATGTGTGAGAAAGGGTTAACTACAGATGACTTTGACATTCCTCTTAAAGAAAGGTTTGAATGCATGTAGCAAACAAAACAATGCCCAGTTTTGCTTGTCAATAACTTTTTTATTAGGTGATGAACATTTGATTAATTGTGTACTAAAATAGACTAGGTTTACTGTTATGTTTTGATAAACCGTCAGTGTTGTTATAAAATCTCGTAACTACGGCTTGAATCAATTACTATTGTTTGTCCGAAATTACGTCACGATTAATTGGATAAAATCGTTCCCTATTCGAATCGGTTACTCATTAACCCATTGCCAAACAGTGAGTCTTTTTGACTGTCCACAAAACAATGGTTTTGGAAAATATTGTTGCAAATGACAAAATTGCTTGTGACAAGCAAGTTATCATTTAACTTCCACAATGTTTTCTACACAAAAGACCAAAAACCGTGAAAAATTAATTGACTTCAAATTGCCGTCTGCAACATCCTAAATTTGGACAAGTTTAAAATTTTGCCGTCTGGTAAAGGTTTAACAGAGGTGCGTTCTTTAGAGCGAGATTTTTTAAGATTTCTTAAGATGTTTTTGATACAGCGTTTTTGAGACCGAGATTTTAAGGGAGGTGTTCCGAACGTTCCATTCATACAAATGACGTCATCATGACGTCATTTGTATGAAGTATGGAGCATTCGGAATTCCGCGGTTTATGTATCATGGAGCATTCGGAACACTTCGGTCAATTCTATCCCATATAGATTCTACAGCATTTTCCGAGGAGTTCCGAAAGAAATATAGAGCAACGGCGGCTCCCAGTGATCGTCTTAAAAAGTCTTGCTCAGAGGAACGCTTTATACTTAAACATCTTAAGAAATCTCAAGATATCTCAAGAAATATCGCTCTAAAGAACGCGGCTCAGATTAATCAAATATTTTAGTGATTGCTTTTATTTGGCACGTGATCACCCGTCATTATACTGGAACATTAGAATATGATCACGGCAGGGAATTATGTTCAATAATTCTTTGAATATACATGCATATAAATTGGGAACGATTTTATCAAGTTAACCGTGAAATAATTCCGGATAAATAAGTGTATTTCGAGGGTGTTATTATAGAATGTCGTAACTACGGCTTGTTATAAGCCGTAGTTACGAAATTTTATAAACAAACCCGACGGTTTATCAAAACATAACAATAAACCCAGTCTATTTTTACCACAAATTTCATTGCCTTTGAATTTGGGTTGACGCTGAGGTGTTAAATGTCCACGATTTGTTAGACGGCATGGATCTTTTAAATAGAACAGAACACAACAACATTATATTTGAAGTATACTAAGTATCTGGTAACAATTTCAGAAAACATTATATGTAAACAGGGCATGATAAAAAGTTATTGACGAGCAAACAAATAAAACTTAATGTTCACCAATATTTCTATTCAAAATCAGACGTTGTTAAATAGATCCATCATGTCCAGTTAACCCCTGACCAATGCATATCTTTCATACCTCCTTTGCTCCAAACCAAATTCAAATCGGTCACAGGATCGGATTTGGTGCAGTGATAACGCGCTGGACTTGTAACACTGGTTCGACCCCCGCTTCTCCAGTCTTTCGAATTAAACTTTAAACCGAAAACACTGAAAAATCGAAATTGTACAGATCCAATATTTGTTAACATCGACTTTCTCGTACAGCAGCAATGGCTATAAAATTGGACCAGTCAATTTTTTTGCCGCTTTGGAAAGGTTAAAGGGACATAACATTCCAATTCCATTTTTTGAAAGCGTGTCTTGATGCAAATATTGGTTATTTTAATGGGTATAAATGCTATCAGTTTTTTGGAAGCAAATTTTGCAAAATTTGCTTTTCTTTGCAACCGCCTTTCTCTGCACTTTACCATTCTTTGCATACCACACAACATCTTCCGGTCCTCCTCACTATAAATAGTTCTATCAAAAGCAAAGATTAATGAGGTAACAGTTATTCGAATATTCAATATGTAAGTCTGAAGTTATGTGTAGATATTGAATTGTGTGACTGAAAATGAAACATTCAATTAATCATGTCTCTAAGAGAAGAAAAGACCGACGTAGTAATTTGCTTTATTATGGTTCAAAGATCAGTCCAATGGCCTTCCTTGTAAATGGGTCAGTCAAGTTTACTGAACTATGAAATATATTCAAAGCTTACACAAACGATAAATATGCACAAGGTTGTACTAAAAATAGATGTACAACTCCAACATGGAATCAAAGTATTCAAGGTATTCAAATGGATAATCAAAGCACCTAATCGAAGTACTCTACGAATCAAAGTATTTAAGGTATTCAGATGGATAATCAAAGCACTCTACTTTTGGACAGACCTACATTATTAACAAATTTGCTTTCCAACAGTACTTTCAGTACTTTGATTTGAAGTTGTTATTTATAGGCGAAAAATATGCCTTTAAAGTTGAGATAGTAATGGCATTTTACATATAAATCCGAACTTTTGTTGACAACAGTTTGATTAATTTTAGCACAAAAATACTCGTATATATTTCTCGCAAACGGCTCAATATTTTAGCTTGAAATTTTCATAAGTAAATATGCTCTTACAGATAAAAATAAAAGTAGACATTATTATTAAAAAAAAAATCGTGAAATATCGCTTTAAACAAATTTTCGTTATGTTCTGAATTTGAACAGGTTCTGGGGAAATGCATCTTATTTGTTGGAAAGGATTCGATGATCAAGTAATTAAAGTTGAGTGTGCGGGTTCATGCGTGCAAGTATTCTTCGACGGGACGAGTGAGTATGGCAACACTTTTTGTGCTAAAAATAGAATGGGTTTACCGCTATGCATTGATAAAACATCGGTGTTGTTATAAAATCTCGCAACTACGGCTTGAATCAAGCCGTAGTTACGAGATTTTATAACAACATCTAGGTAAATACAAATGTTTGTCCGAAATAACGTCACGGTTAACTGGATAATGTCGTTCCCTATTGAATATTGCTATTTTTCACCCGAACTTCTTAACTTCAGCCTGTTTAAAGTTTTGAAGTCCCCAATAGAAAAGGCCTGGGAAGAGATTGAGGCAAAATAAGAAAACGATGATAATCAGCACTTTCTCATTTTGCCTCAATAATTTTGTGCTATAATATCATACATGAATTATATCCTAATAATTTGTCGTCTGCATCAGCTTTCAAACTGGAGTACCCTGAAGTTTTTATCTTTCAGGAAAGGGTTACCGATAAACCATTTCTGTGTCCAATGGCAATAAATTTTGAACTAAAAATAGACTAGGTTTACCGTTATGTATTGAAAAACCATCGGCGTTGTTTTAAAATCTCGTAGCTTCGGCTTGAATCAAGCCGTAGTTACAAGATATACATCTAAAAAAACTCATACGAAAAACTATTGTTTGTCTGCAATTACGTCACGGTTTGCTTGATAAAACCGTTCCATATAAATGTTCGATGTCATCTATGCATCTTCTTTCACATGGCTTGTCTCTTAAAATTATCACGCATTCTGCTTCCAGAAGATCTTGTATCGCACCACCTCTGATTTGGCAGTCTTTCTGCTTTCCCCAATTTCAATTTTAAAAATTCCTTTCTTTTTTTCTTTGTTTTTTTACAACGTTTGGTATCAATTATTGCGTTTGTGTACCCGAATACCAAGACCGGAGGCGCGTTCTTAAGAGCGAGATTTTTTAAGATTTCTTAAGGTGTTTTGAATAAAGCGTGTTTAAGACCGAGACTTTGAACGAGCTGTTCCGAATGCTCCATATTTATACAAATGACGTCATCATGACGTCATTTGTATAAAGTATGGAGCATTCGGAACACCGCAGTTTATGAATTATGGAGTGTTCGGAACAACATTTTGTTTGTACAGAGTTGACCGAGGGGTTCCGCACGAAGTATAGGATAATGGCGCCCCCCCCCCCCATTGAGCGTCTTAACAATCGTGCTCTTAAGAACGCTTTATCCTAAAATATCTTAAGAAATCTCAAGAAATCTCGCTCTAAAGAACGCGGCACGGTTCATACAATATTAATATATTCTTTTGGTGGCCTAAAATTCAGGAGAAACGCATTAAAAAGTAGAAGTATTGTCGCTGATTCTTTTTTTATCATAACTTTCCGAGTAGATCCCGATTTCGAAAATTTCGAAATCGGACGGAAATCGGGTTATTTCGGAATAATCGTAGTTCATTCAGAGTTAAATCAGCACCAAATCGGGATCAAAAATTAATCAGGACAAAACTTTCAACAAGCGCAATTTTTTCTCCCGATTTGTTAATCGTGGTAAAATCGGTGTACCTCGTACTAAGTCGTAGTTAGTGTTAGTAACCCCCCGGTCCCACTGAGCCCGATTTGATCCCGATTTCGAAAATTTAGATATCGGCCGGAAATCGGGTTACTTCGGGAGACTCGTAGTTCATCCTGATAAAAGTCGGCACCAAATCGGGATCAAAAATAAGTCGGGACAAAAATTTCAACATGCGCAAATTTTTCTCCCGATTTCAAAAATCGTGGTAAAATCGGTGTACCTCGTACTAAGTCGTTGTTGTTCGGGTTAGTATATCGGGGTTATTCGGCAACACATTTTGCCTATTTGGCTATGTTTAATTCGGCGTTGAACACCGAATAACGGCGATGCACTACGAATACTCTATATTCTCAGCGATGAGCTGCGGTGACGGAACAAAATGGTCTATATGCCCCATCTTTGGATGGACGGAAAAAGTCGCCTCAAAGTCGTAGTAAATCGGTGACAATGCGAATATTTCGGAAATCGGGCTCAGTGGGACCGGGGGGTAAATCGGGTTTTTTCGGTGACAGATTTGACCTTTTTGGACATACAAACTTCGGCGATGAACACCGCATAAGGGCAATGTATGTACTACAAATACTCCTGATTCTCGCCAATGACAGCCACGGAATAAACTGGTCTTGTGAGAAAATGTACCCCATCCATGGGTGAACGAAAGAAAAAAATCGGCTCATATTCGTAGTAATTCGGTGACAATGCGCTCTCCCGAGGCACTACGAATATTTTGGAAACCGGGCTCAGTGGGACCGGGGATAACAACAAAATAGCTTGTAGAAACCCTTTCCCAAAACAAGACCTGGTTTTGACGTCCCTAATAGAAAAGGCTTGGGAAAATATTGAATCAAAAGAAGAAACTGCTGATAACCAGCAGTTTCTCCTTTTGTGTCAATATTTTCTGTACCATATTTCACACAAATCCTATCTTTAATAACATCCATTTTGTCATTTGTGACAGTTTTTGAAGTGGATTACTCTAAAATTTTGTCGTTTGGTATTGGGTTACATGTAACTCTTTTTCAGGCAGAGTGATGTCGAGCTGCTTCAAAATACGTATGGCCACCGGTTGTATTCGCAGATCAGAAGGACGGCGCTTTTGTTTCTGTAATTCCGACTTGTGCACTTTTGGCTAGACTCGGATCACGATGGATAATCACGTGATACAATATTTTCAGAAAATCTTCAATAATTTTATAAATACTGGACCGATTTGAATTCGGTTTAAAGCAGAGAATGTGGGAAAATGCCAGGAATAAGCTGGACGTGTTGGATTCTTGAAAAATCAACTGATAAAAAAGTTATTGAAGATAAACCAAAATTTTGGTTTATCTTCAATAACTTTTTACCAGTTGATTTTTCAAAAATCAACTTCGTCCATCTAATGCGTGACGTCTGTCCATATTCTCTGCTTCAAACCGAATTCAAATCGGTCACATATTAACAAAATTATTGAAGATTTTCTGAAAATATTGTATCACGTGATTATCCACCGTGATTAGACTGATCATTTCTTCATTTGTGACCCGTCACGCTAAAAGGGATCTTATCCAAACTCAAAAATACAAATTTTGACAATCTTGTCAGACTCAGCATAGGTCAACCAGATACTGTATACGAAAAATGAACATATAGCAAGGTATGAAAACATTCAAGATATTGAAAATTACATTCAAGTGAAAAGTGTCGGCCCTAGTCTGGCTGCGCGGACTGCGCAAACTGACTAGGATCGATATTTTTCACACTTCCTATAAGGTCCCTTTTAGCGTGACGGGTCACAATTCTTCATCTTTTCCTGTTTTTAAATTTATTCATTTGCCACGATGTTTTCCAAAAGCCTTGTAGTGAGTCAAAAAGAGTCAATATGTGCTAATTGGGTAACTCACAACCCTGGATCCACCAGTGATTGACAACTAGCCTCGGTTTCTCGAAAAAACTTAAGTACACGTACGTTCTCTCAGACTCAAATCTGATCACCGTGCTCAAATCGCACGAAATCCACATGAACTTCAATCGGATACCCTTCAACGTTGGAGAGTATCCCTTTGAAGTTGAGCATGTTCTCATGAGAATATAGCCTACTAAAGTTTCGAGAAACCGGGGCATGGACTCAGTTCAGAAGTTTTTTTCGTCGTGTACGTTAAAGAATGCTACAGTTATTATCAATTACGGCACTTTAGTCTGCTACGTTCAAGAATATCGTAGTTACGATATTTCCGAACTGCAGACGCTTTAAAAACTTACCTTAACAAAGTACAAAATGCATGTTAATCTGACATTAACCCTTTCCCATACAAAACCTGGTTTTGACGTCTCTATTAGAGATTATTTGGGAAAACATTGAGACAAAAGAAGAAACTGCTGATAACAAGCAGTTTCTCCTTTTGTCTCAATATTTTCTATGCCATATTTTACACAAATTCTATCTTTGATAACACCCATTTTGTCATTTGTGGGAGTTTTTGAAGAGGATCATTCGTACATTTTGCCATTTGCGAAAGGGTTAAAATACATATTCCTACACATTGGAGCTTTTTGACGCCCCCACAAGATAAAGGGCTCTTGAAAACTTTATGGAAAAAGAAGAAATTGCTTGTGACAAGCGATTTCTTCATTACGCACTCTTCAAAACCTTTTAAGTGGGAGAAGAAATTGCTTGTGGCTAGCGATTTCTTCATTTCCCACAATGTTTTCTCTCCAAGAAAGACCCAAAAATGAAACGTTTCATTGACTTGAAATTGTCTTCTGCGACATTTTTGAAGTTGGACAACCCTTAAAATTTAAATGATATCAAGATTATGTCATCTTCAATCATCTTTGCTAAAATTTTCCCATTAGATGTACATTTCGTGTGATTGCTTGTTAATTTTTTTTTTTAAAAGAGCATTGCGTCGTTGCTCGTAAATGCAAAACTTCGTATCTCGTTTTTTTGGAAGATTTTAAAGGGGGAGGAAAAAGGTGTAATAACTTTTCCCAAACTGAAAGATTTTTCTTGAAAGTTGGACATATTGTTCACAAATAATATATCAGTACTACTGATCAGTAGAAATATCTCAAAATCTGCAAAAAATTGTCTGAACTGGACACAGATAGTTTTACTTTGAAAATCGCCAAAATCGACCTACGAGGTTTTGCATTTACACCGACGATTGGGTTCAAATGATATATAGCAACGTAATGTAGCCTATTCGTTTACTTTGAACTTGTCTGAATAAAATGTAAGGTCTGTTCTGTTCTTTAAATTGAGACTTCATATTCTCACACTTCCCACAAGGTCTCTATTAGTGTGACAGGTCACATATTTAAGTACTCTATGGAAAAATTGGTACCATAAATTCCAGAAAATAATGAATAAAAAGATGTGATTCTTGGTTCTCCAAAGGTCTATGATTCGTGAACGTCAAAGTTGCGCCTTTTACGTGGGTTAATCCATTACCAGACGACAAAATTTTGAACTGTTCCAATTTGAAAGCTGTTGCATACGACACTTTCAAGTTGACGAAATTTCAAAAAAAATCTTTGCATTTAGGCTTAGAAAACACTGTGACAAAATGAAGAAATTGCTTGTCACAAGCAATTTCTTCATTTTGCACAATATTTCCCAAAACCTTTATCTGTTAGGGAATGAGAAAGAGTCACTGTGTGGTAATGGGTTAAGGACATGTCTCATAGTTGCGTGACTTAACCTCTTTTCATTAACCCTCTCCCAAACAAGACGTTTTGACGTTATAGAAGGCTTGGGAAAACAACCAGGAAAATTCAAGCAAATGCTGATAATTAGTATTTTTTCTTTTAGTGTCAAGATTTTCTTTTCTATTTCATACACTTATTATATCTTTGTTAAAATACCCGTAATGTGACCATTTTGAGGTTCTTAAAACATCGGCTTTTTCCGAGCAGCGTCGTTAGCGTCGTTACGTAGACGAACATATTCGGGCGCGGTCGTAAACATTCGGCAGTGGAAAGTTCCACCGCCTAATATTTGGACTTCGCCCGAATAATTCCGACGTCGCGCGAATCTCTTTAGGGATGGACTACCTTAACATTCATTTTGCCGTGTTCGGTGCTTTCAAACTGGAAAAATACACATGTTCGTCGTTTGGGATAGGGTTAAAGACGCTTTTTGACGTACTGCAAGATAAAGGCTCGGGAAAATACCGAGAAAATGCTGATCATCAGCATTTTCTTCTTTTGTCTCAAAATTTTCCAAAGCCTAAGAGACGTCAAAATTAGGTGTTGTTTCGGAAAGGGTTAAAGAAATTGCTTGTGACAAATTCCACATTTTTTTGCTCTTTCTGAAATAATAACATTACTTGTGACAAGCAATTTCGTCATTTTCAGGATGTTTTCTACCAGAAAAGACCAAAAAATGTAAAATGTTGTCCACTCGACATTGTCTAATATCTTCAATTGAATTGAAACACGTTCCAATTTTGTCGTTTAGAATAGGGTAACTTAAGACGTATATGAGAAAGGCGTAACCATTTCCAAAACAACAATTGGTTTTGACGTCCCTAACAGAAAATGCTTGGAAAAAATATTGAGGCAAAAAAGGAAAATGCTATGAGGCAGCATTTTTTTCTTTTCGCCTCAATATTTTCTTAACTACATCGTACAAATCTTTTAAGAACACCTTTTTTGACACCTGCAATAGCTTTGAAATACGACCACCCTAGAATTGTGTCTGGGAAAGGTTTAACCCATTACAACACAGTTACGCCTTTGACACCCTACAAGATTAATGCTTTAGAAAACATTGTGGAAAATGGATAAATTGCTTGTGACAAGCAATTTATCCATTTCCCACAAAGTTCTCTACCTGAAACGACCTATTAATTTAAAATATAATTCACTTAAAACTATCATCAGCATTTTTTTTAATTTAGACCAGTCTAAAATTTTGTCGTTTGGGAAAGGGTCAACTACATGTAAACTGCAACTTCATCACTGGACAGCTCGAGTGTCCAGGTGACCTTGTTGACCTCGAGGATGACCACTTGAGTGGACAATGGTCAGAGTGGCCGGAGTGGTCAGTATTACGGTGTGAAGAAGATTACGCACCGGGATGTGAATTAACAGGACGTGCTCCGGACAAGAGATTTGTCCCTGTTGTAATATACCGGTTATGAAAGGTTTAAATTAGCTTGTTAAATTTAAAAGAGATACTGTCGGTATTCTTGCAGAACCTCGTAACTCCAGCTTTAACCCTTTCCCAAACAAGACCTGGTTTATGACGTCCTTTAACAAAAAGGCTTGGGAAAACATGAGACAAAAGAAGAAACTGCTGATGACCAACAGTTTCTCCTTTTGTCTCAATATTTCTATGCCATATTTTACACAAATCCTATCTTTAATAACATCCATTATGTCATTTGTGGCACTTTTTGAAGTGGATCACCCTAAAATTTTGCCGTTTGGGAAAGGGTTAATCAAGCTGGAGTTTCGAGGTTTTACAATGACGACGACGATAGACGTCAAAAGATGTCCTTGAATCAATGGAATCCTATTTTCCCAGCATTTTTCTTTTTTATGACTCTTTCGTCTTTCTCAAACTATGGACTTTAAAACTGACCCCATTCAAATCTTCTTCAGTTGACAAAAATGGACATTAATAAAATTGGAATGTTTGTACATAATAAATCTAGCACAAAAAATGAGGCAAAGGAAGATCTTTTCTTGTTTCGCCTCGTTGTTTTCCAAAGCTTAAAGCAAACGTAGACGTATTGTTGAATCGAAGTTACCGTGCGCTCATTATTATCAATATTGCAAACGATTACGTTTGTTATTGTCCACCCAAATTAACCAGGGACAACTTAATTTTCGTGCGCAAAGGCCGTTAGTTGAACGTCTTAACAAAACATTGCCGAATTGGGGTCATTACATATGCAGATGCCCCGGGTTAATCTTGCTGGACAATAATAAATATTCACAGCGCACGGGAGCTTAATTTAATAATATTTTATTCACAAATTCAAATGCAATGACAATAGAATGATTATGAAACAATACATTGGTGAATAGGATCAGAACGAAAGCTTAAAGCTTATATAGTTCCTCTCCTGTAGTTTTTTGACTTAAGGACCTCATCAATATAGCAATAATCTTTACTTTCAAAAAGGTAGTTAATTAATCCAAAATGCATGTATAAATTGTAATGATTTTTGAAAGTGTAAAGAAGTTTTAAACATGAATTTGAAGATAAATATTATCGATAAACATGAGATGCGAAGAAAAAAGATGTTTTGTATTGGAGTGGTAAACAAAAATGGATTAGTATACTGAAGTGGACAAGAAAGGACATATGATATTTTAGTGCAAATATGCTTAAGCACACATTACAAGTAATTACTATTAAGTGAAAATTAGAATCGTTTGCTCTGTCTAATAAATCGGTGCACTTCATCAAAGATCAGCTTATTAACTTGAAAAGGAAGGTTATTGTCACCATATAAGAGAATATCAATTGACATTATATTAGATATTCTGTTAATGTTATTTATAAGCTCTGGTCTAATATGCCGATAAATATTACACTCCAAGAAAAAATGTTCACTCGTTTCAACTAGACCACACTCACAAAGAGGAGATTGTACAATGTTTTTTAGAAACAAATGTTGTTTGAGGGAACTACACCTATTACGTATTCTTGAGTGTATCACTTGAATCTTTCTATCTCCATAGAAAAATAATTTGTTTGGAAGAGGCTTATCTTGATTCAATTTGGTTTTAAAACTATATAAAGATTCAGAGTTCCTGATTTCTAGAGGCAAATCGTTCCATTCACGAACAGAAGTAGGTAAAAATGAGTTTCCATAAAGACTAGTTCTTTAAGCAATGTTGAGTTGATTTTGAGAATTCCTTAGGTTATATGCGTTGACGTTCCCTACAGTAGGTGGTAAAAGATCACATAAATAATTTGGTGCTAGATCATTTTTCATTTTGAACATTAAAATCATTCGATGTTTCATTCTTCTCTCAGACAATGTTTCCCAACCGCTTTCATTTTTGAGGTCAGCAATTGAAACTAATCTACTGCATCCAGTTACTATACGAGCAGCCTCGTTTTGTATCTTATCCAATTGGTCTTTTTGGTTCTGATTAAGATTACACCAGATAACGTCTCCGTATTCAAGAATTGGCCTTATAAAAGAGAAATAGAGAATTTGCAGAGCTTGTCTGTCTAAAGTAAATTTTAGTTTGCGCATTATATTAATACGTTTCCAAGCCTTTTCTTCTATTTGGTCAATATGATTCTTCCAAGATCCATCCTCAGTTAGAATAATACCAAGATGTTTATGTGACTGGACATTTGGGATATCAGAATTAAACATAGTTAAATCCGGATGGACAGGTTTATTTCATTTACGTGAAAATACAAGGGACTCAGATTTGCGCGGATTAAAGGAAACAAGCCACTGATTGGCCCATGCTGAGATTTTGTCAATATCAGATTGAAGAAGTGCACTTGCAGTATCAGGAGCGTTGACAATAATAGATAAACATGTGTCATCTGCAAACAGGTTTATGCAAGATCCTATGTCTTTCACGATGTCGTTAATATACACCAAAAATAGCAATGGTCCTAATATTGACCCTTGAGGAACACCTGCTTGGACAATTTCCAAATCCGAAGAACCTCCTTGAATCACAACCCTTTGATACCTGTCAGAAAGATAATTCTCGAACCAATCTAGAAGCTGACCCTGAATTCCTGCATGTTTTAACTTAAATAATAAACCTTTATGCCAGACCTTGTCAAAAGCCTTGCTTATGTCAAAGAAAACAACTCTGATTTCGAGGCCATCATCTAAAGCTTTACAAATTCGGTTATAAAGAAAGGTAACTTGATTAACTGTAGAATCGCCTGGTAAGAAGCCTGACTGTGAAGGAGTGAAGAACTCGGACTGTCTAAGATGGTTAAAAACATGTTTAAATATAACACGTTCAAAAACCTTTTCAATTCCATTGAGTAGAGAAACAGGTCTGTAATTAGATGGAAGAGATTTGTCACCTGATTTGAAAATAGGACATACATTTGATATCTTCCATGACAATGGCACTCTGCAAGACATGAGGGATTGGTTAAATATATTACAAAGAATTGGAGCTAACTGAACGGCGGCTTCACTGAGAATACGATTGTTGATACCATCAGGACCTGATGCTTTACCCTGTTTGAGAGTCTTAAGAATATCATAAACTTCATTTGGTAATATGTGGATATTTGATAGAGGAGTTCCATTAAAAATCGGATAGTCTTCGGGGAGATTGTTTAAGGAATCATCAATAGAAGATTGCATAGCAAAGAAACTGTTCAGAACAGTAGCTTTATCAATATCATCGATGACCAGATTATCAGTTACGCTATCATAGAGAGGAGGGATTACTGATTTGGAAGACGGTGATATGAAAGCTCGAATTGTTTTCCACCAGTCACGAGAGGAAAGATGATTAGACCGTAACCTGTTTGAAAGAAGCTCGAATGATGCTTGTTTTACTCTCCTCATCATTGCAATTGCCTCGTTTCTTAATTTCTTGAACTTTTGCCATGCTTGAGGATTGTTTGTCTTTTTCGCTTTTCTATATTGTCTCTTCCTTTTACGAATAATTCGTTTGATTTCAAGTGTCATCCAACTAGGTTCTTGTGGCTTTACTGTTACAGTTTTATTGGGAATACAAAGATTGGTTGTTTCCTTTATCAGGTTAGTTATATTGTCAGACGATTTGTCGACGTTTTCATCACGAAGGTTGTTCCAATTAGTAAGGGATAAAGTGTCTCTGAGTTGATCGTAATTACCTGATTCATATTTCCAAATTGTACGTTTAAAACATTTATACTTCGGTTTTAGATAATTAAAAACAGCATAAACAGGACAATGATATCGAACATTTTGCTCTAAACAAGGTTCGCCGACACCGGTAGTAAGAATCGAGCTTGTGTTGCTTACAAAAAGAAGATCAATCGTTGATACAGAATTTTCGGTAAAATGCGTAGGCTCGTTTATACACTGTGTTAGACCAAACTGTCTACAAAAAGCTTCTATTTTGCGGGATTGTAAACAGCTATTTGCGTTAAGGTTGAAATCACCAGTTATAATAACATCAGAAATGTCAACACTATCTTTGGCCAAACCAACAGATTCCTCGATTAACGAAAAGTATGCAGCATTTGCATTCGGAGGTCTATAAAAGGTACCATGCAAGACATTTCTATTATTTGGAAGCTTGATTTGCACCCATATACACTCCAAAGAATTTAATTCCAAATCGAAACGTCGGATATAGGAGAAGGAATCCTTGACATACACTATTACACCCCCATAACGATTTTGATTCCTATCTTTTCGTTCTGGAAAACTGAATGACGGAAAAAGAAGATCGCTATCTAGAGTCTCACTGTTTAACCAGGTTTCGCTGAACGAAATAATATCAAAGTAGGAAAATTCAGCAATTAGTGTATCAATCTTTTGTCCAATACTTTGAACATTATAATGAACTGTGGCCAAATGATTTGGAAGGTTAAGAAAGTTATAGACGTCATTTGTACAAACAGAGCTTACTGAAGAAGTTGTAGATGTAGGCCCTGGATTTGGATGTATATCTCCCGACATCGTCAAAGACAAAGTGATGACCCAGACAAAATAGCCTAGACACGTAATAAGAATGTAGAAACACATATACTTAGAAAACTGAATGTTACGAAAGTGTTTTTCACTTATCAAAATGCGAGTACAATGACGGTATCTTGCGATAATTGATAGCTTCCTTGAATCATTTACGTTTCTCAAGATTGCAATTTTGAAAACAACTTGTGTGCTAAATATAAGCAAAAATAGAGCAGTGGTAGTCAGTCCGAGTCGAAAGCACGGTAGCTTCGGTTTAACAATAACAACTTTTGATTGTTTAGGAACAATCAAATGGACATGCCCGGGACGAAAGATTCAACAACTTCGTTATATACAAGCTATAAAAAGTAACTAACCATGCTGAAATTAAAGAACTGTCGTACCTCATTCCCATTACAGGGGCGGAGCTGGTGCTATGGTAACGCGCTGGACTTGAAACACAGGGATCGCTGGTTCGATACCTCGCTTCTCCAGTCTTTCAGATGAGACTTTAAACCGAGGTCCCGTCTCCATAATTATGACCTTAGTTGCTGATTGAGACGTAAAACTCCATCCAATTCAATCATTCCCATATCAAAGATGTTGCAGACGACAATTTGAATTGAATGAAAATTGACCGCTGTTGGTCTTTCTTGGTGAGAATGAAGAAATTGCTTGTTACATAACAAGCAATAATTCTTCATTTTCCACATTATTATCCTAAATCATTATCATTTTAGGCATCAAAATGCGTCATTGTATCGGAATGGGTCAAGACGATCTTGAAGTAAAAGAGCTATATTTCTCAGCTTACTTCAGTTTTATGAAATTGCTTTTTTTAATCCTTTCCCAAATGACATAAATTTGGATCGTGGTAATATCAACTTTCTATAGACAACAAAATTGTTGTTGAAACATTATTATAACAACTTTATTAACACCATTTTGGTTGTCTGCACCAGCTTACAAACTTAAACAGTCCATTTTTACTGTTACGAAAAGAATAATTGAATAACCCACGAAACCGAAGGTTTACCGATTATGAAAGGCGTAAATTGCCTTGTTGAACTTTATGAGTAGATAGCTGTCTTCCGATGACTTTCAAGTGGCACAATTTAATTTTCCCAACAGAAGAAATCAGCCTATCTCCCTTTCCCTCGACCAGTTAGCGGGACGGATAGGGGTTTATAAAACACTTTGTTTGGAAGATAAAATTGGAAGCATGAAACAAACGATTGAGATCTGGAAATGGGTACATTATGTAATTTCATTTGTATCGAAAAGGGAAAATTTCTATCCAGTGAACCATGACGTAATTTCGGACAAACAATAGCATTCCGTATGCGTTGTTATAGAATCTCGTAACTACGGCTTGAATCAAGCCGTAGTTACGAGATTTGATTACAACACTGACGGTTTATCATAACATAACGGAATATCTTGTCTATATTTAGCACAAAATTCTTTGCTATTGAACAATTTTTTTGAAAACAGGCCCTTTTAGCATTTTAGACAACGGGCTACCTTGTCAACTAGTGTCAGATTTAGTCCAATAACACTTTCCCAAATAAGACATTGTTTTGACGTCTCAAGTAACAAAGGATTGAGAAAATATTCCGAAAAAAGAAGAAAATGCTGATTATCAACATTTCTTCTTTTGTCTCAATATATTCTAAGCTATTATGTACACATTTTCTTATTTTATTTTCAGTTATTTTGTCGTCTGCAATTAACCTATTCTCACTCATTGGCTCTTTTTGGCTCCTTAAATGAAAAGGGTTTTGGAAAGACATTGTGGAAAATGAAGAAATTGCTTGTTGCAAGCAATTTCTTCATTTTCCACAATATTTTCTACCCTCAAAGTTGTAAAAATTTCAAATTCATTCAGATTGGAAATTTAGTCTGCAACTTCTCTCAATTTGGACCAATCTAAAATTTTATCGTTTGGTAATGGGTTAAGGCCTGCCGTCTGGTTATGGGATAAGGAATCATATTACTTATTTACAATTGCTACAGGTTATGAACATTGTCGTATAAAAGAGCAAGCTGGATCTTGATCAGACTGTGCATATGCACCAGGCCCGTACGAAGCAATTTCATATGGGGGCCCAGTGTCTGAATATTGGGAGGGCTAAATTGAATTAGCCCTAAAATTTCAGTGTAAATAAGAAAACAATCTGCAATTTTGGCCAATATTTTGGTGGTGGGGGGGGGGGGGGGGGGGGGGCTAAGCGCCCCGCCCTGTTCATACATGTACGAGTCTGTGTAGAGGCTGATCTGGATCCATATTGTTGTGAAAAGGCCATACCAGACTTTTTCTCCAAATCACTGCTCAACTATTTCAGTCCTATAATAGTTATTTGAAAAGAATTAGGCCTCAAAATGAAGAATCATCGCAATTTAACTCAATTAAGTTTTCAATTGGCTTAAGATTGATTTGAAGATATCCTGTTAATAGAATTGACCAGTAAATTTACTAAAACTTGATCAGTACTTAAGAATTGACCACTACTTAAGAAGAGTGGCAAAACTTTAAGTGTCATCACTTTCCCAGGGTATTGGATACGTAACATATCATTAAGCTCTTTCTCTGTTTGCCTTTCTTAATATCCAGCGGTTTAACGTAACTATGCTTAAAGGGACATAACATTCCAATTTCAATTTTTTCAAAGTATGTCTTGATACAAAGATAGGTTATTCTAATGCGCAGAAATGTTATCAGTTTTTTGAAGTTGTTATTCATAAGCGAACATATAAAGTTGAGAAAGAAATGACAAATTCTATAATAATCTGAACTGTTGTCCACAACAATTTTTTAAATTTTAGCACAAAAATATATAATTCCTGTAAATGGTGCACTATTTTGGTTTGAAATTTTCAGAATTTTCATAAGAAAATATGTTCTTTCAGATAGAAATAAAAGTAAAATTATGAAAAAATAAATGTGAAATGTCTCTTTAAAAAGATAAGCTCTTTTTCACACAATATTTTGTATAACGCTAACCAGATGGCGTGTATGATTGTGCAATGCGTGCCATGCGAAAATCTACTTTATCCTGTCAGGAAGATCCGTGCAATGATGTGCGATGCGAACGTGCATTAAATATTCAACACTGTTTTCCACAGCCTTTATTCTATTGGACGTCAAAAGGCGTCATATACGAGTGTGGTAATGGGTTAACGTAGGTTCAACGCATGCTTGATAAGGATAAGTTCATTTTTCACACAGTATTTTGTAGGAAGCTCGCTTCTTAAGGCATATACCGCCAAACCAGATGGTATGTATGATTTTGCAAAGCCTAACATGCGAATATCTTCTTTATCTTGTTGGGTAGACTCGTGCAATGATGTGCGATGCGAACGTGCATTAAATATTCAACGATTCACACATACATTTTTGAAATGAGAATTCATCCTAACGCGCATTGGGACCATCTTCACGGTGGATAATCACGTGACTCAGAATTTCCGATAATCTTCAATATCTTTTTTAATACTTGACCAATTTGAATTCGGTTTGAAGCAGAGAAGGCGGAAAAATGCCAGGAATAAGCTGGGCGTGTTGGATTTTTAAAAAATCAACTGATAAAAAGTTATTGAATATAAATCAAATTTTTGGTTTATCGTCAATAACTTTTTTTTACCAGTTGATTTTTTTAAAATTCAACTACGTCCATCTAATGCGTGACGTCAGTCTACATTTTCAAACCGAATTTAAATCGATCCAGTATTTACAAAATTATTGAAGATTTTCTGAAAATATTGTATCACTTGATTATCCACCGTGATCTTATTTTAAACATTTTACGAACGACAATGAAATTACACTGTCCCAGTGAATTTAGAGGCTGCAGAAGATATAACAAATTAGGCATATACTCAACAAAGAAAGTCAACAGTTTATTATAAAGTTAAAATAAAATAGAAATCTTTTAAAGAAAATAGAATGATGCTGATCAGCACTTTTCCCTTTACTTCTAGCGTTTTTAACCTAAGATCGTGTTGGGTCGTCAAAACAATGTGTGTGTTTGTTGTAGTTGTTGTTGTTTTTGTTGTTGTTTTCCTTTGGTTGGGGGGATTAAACAACAACGAAATAGAAATGAACTGCTGGTACTTCGAAAATCTTTGTTAAATTTATGGTGTATAGAAATATCAAGAAAATATGGCAAGCCTCACCAGTCGTGACATACAGTTATGTATATAAAACATATCTCAAATCGTACTGTATGAGAAAGATGCAGCAAAACGTCGCTTTTCAACAAAAACTCTCGCAACTGCACCTTGTTTTAACCCTTTCCCAAACGACACAATTTTAGGGTGATCTACTTCAAAAACTGCCACAAATGACAAAATGTATGTTGTTAAAGATATGATTTGTGTAAAATATGACACAGAAAATATTGAGACAAAAGGAGAAACTGCTGGTTATCAGCCGTTTCTTCTTTTGCCTCAATGTTTTCCTAAGCCTTTTCGACCAGGGAAGTCAAAACCAGGTCTTGTTTGGGAAAGGGTTAAGCTGCAGTTACGACGTATTCGTTGAAAAAAAAACACACACACACAAAAAAACGACGCTAAGTAAATTCTTTTTTCAACGAAAAAAATGAAGACGGATGCAAAATTGTTGGCCATTAGCTTTCTCTATTTCCCATGAGGTTTTTAAAATTCACTTCCATCAGGGGCATTTAGGCCTGAAGTCATTTTTATGCTCCCCGAAAAAATTTCGGGGGAGCATATAGTCGCCATGCTGTCCGTCCGTACGTCCGTCCGTCCGTCCGTCCGTGTGTCCGTGTGTCCGTCCGTCCGTCCGTCCGTCCACGGCCAGATCTCAGCAACCCTTGCACCGATTTCAATGAAACTTCACATGTGAACTCCCTGGGATAATCCCTAGGGACCTTTTTCTCCGTTTCTTCATTTGAGGCTGCGTCACAGAAAAAGGGGCCTTAATGTATAAAATAGTTTTTCTCTGATATCTCGGCTACCCTTGCACCAAATTCAATGAAACTTCACATGTGAACTCCCTGGGATAATCCCTAGGGACCTTTTTCTCTGTTTCTTCATTTGAGGCTGCATCACAGAAAAAGGGGCCTTAATGTATAAAATAGTTTTTCTCTGATTTCCCGTTATCTAATACATGATTTCTCTTTATCTAATGGACAGAATTTAAGGAAATTTTGTACTGAAGTCACATATTACCTTTTCTACACCATATAAATAAGGTTTGTGCAAAAAGTCTGTCATTGGAAAAGGGGTGCTTAATGTATGATAGCTATTTTTTGGTGACAAACACAAACAGAAATTGTCCCCAACCTCATGAAGCTTCATAACACTAAGTATTCTCCGTTTTTGAATTTGACGGTGCATCACTGTATAAATGGCCTTAATATACAATCTTATGTGTCACGAAAAAAAGGGCTGTTAATGTTGAATCTTATGCGTCACGGAGAAAAGGGCCTTAATGTAGAATCTTACTTCTTTTCATAATAACGCACACAATTTATCCCCAATCCCTCATTTCTAACACATACTATTCTCTGTTTTTGAATTTGAGACTGTGTCACGGAATGAAGGGCCTTATTGTAGAATCTGATGTGCCATGGGATGGGAAAATGGGCCTTATTCTGGAAAAATGGACAGAATTAAAACCTGAGGCATTCTTATACCATTTTATCAATCTCTGTTTCGGTGTGTTTGCGCTTTCTTGTATTCGTAATCAATTGACTGGTACAACCACAGTAACTTGTCTCATGGATACTGTGTTACTGATTGTAAGTATACTTCTAAATAATGCATTGTAACACATTTATTAATATTTTTTAGGAATATGGCACCATTCAAGCTCAATTTGTCTATTACCAATTTCTGTTGTGACATACCTAACATTCATTGTTTTGAAAGCTATAATGTAAGTGTACTTTCAAACTTTCAATGCTGTTTCACTTTTCCAAATCACAAATATATATTTCATATTCAGAAGCAAATTGAGCTTGGATATGGCTACGTCCTCGTCGTGGTGCCGGACTTCATGCATCCATTCACCGTGTAGTGTAGTAAATACGTAGATAGTACCTCACCTTTCCGCACTATATTTATCCTTATACCTTAACATCCTTCAATCATCCTTCATCGATTTCAACATTCTGTCTACACTTATTGGATTCATGATGACAAAAGCCAATCATTAACAATCAATAACACAGTTCTGTATTAACAACCAATAACACAGATCTGTATTTATCAGATTTAAGTGATGAAATCCTTTCATAAATAGCAATAATTGTGACAAGTCCAATTTGAAAACATCTGCAAACAACAATATTAATGTTGGTAAACAATTTCTGTACAATATAATACAAAAACATGGAGGCAAAAGGAGAATGCTGATTATTACCATTAATCTGTAACACAGTTCTGTATTAACAAACAATAACACAAATCTGTATTTATCACATTGAAGGGATGAAATCCTTTCATGAATATCAATATTTGTGACATGTCCAATTTTAAAGCTTCTGCATACAACAATATTAATGTCGGTAAAAGATAACTATACAATCTAGTAAAAAAAGACATTGGGGCAAAAGGAGAAATGCTGATTATCAATATTTTCTTCTTTGGCCTGAATGTGTCCAAAGCCTTTTTTATTTGGTACATCTTAATTAGTTCTTGTGTGGGAAAGGATTAAGGATGAGCCAGGCATTACCATTTTTATTTGATGTTCTCATTTTCATTAAATTTCATAACTATCATTTGTATTGTATTGTAAAGGTGGAACAGGGTTCTCTTCATTAACATTAACATGTCTTCCTTTAAGCATGTTTTGATGTCCAGAGAATATCTTTCAGTTTGCCTTAGGCATTTTATGTTGCACCATATATAATATTTAAATGTGTCTCAAAGAGCAAACATAAAATTGTCTTGAATCCAAATTTCTACAAGTATACAGCCAATAACATGTAATAGTATTAACCCTTTCCCGAACTGCAAAATAATAGGGTGGTCCACTTCAAAAGCTGCTGTCAATGACAAAATAATTGTTTATAAGGGATAATATTTCCATAAAATATTGCACAGAAAACATTGAGGCAAAAGAAGAAACTGCTGATTATATTATTGTTGAACCTTGTTCTAGCCTTATTGAGACTAGCTTATCATTTCCAGCTAGTCTGTATGAAAATATGTTTGTATAAATGGAATGAATAAAATTTTAGGTTGAGAACAAAACTACAGCTTATATTAATGACCTATTCACAGATCCACTTGTTTGGATGATTGCAGCTATTTACAGTGGTAATTTTTCATTTTCTTCATTTTCTAAAAATATCCTTTCACACACAATAAAATTTAAAGCAGTTTCTTCTTTTGCCTCAATGTTTTCTGTGCAATATTTTATGGAAATATTATCCCTTATAAACAATTATTTTGTCATTGACAGCAGCTTTTGAAGTGGACCACCCTATTATTTTGCAGTTCGGGAAAGGGTTAATACTATTACATGTTATTGGCTGTATACTTGTAGAAATTTGGATTCAAGACAATTTTATGTTTGCTCTTTGAGACACATTTAAATATTATATATGGTGCAACATAAAATGCCTTGTTGAACCTTGTTCTAGCCTTATTGAGACTAGCTTATCATTTCCAGCTAGTCTGTATGAAAATATGTTTGTATAAATGGAATGAATAAAATTTTAGGTTGAGAACAAAACTACAGCTTATATTAATGACCTATTCACAGATCCACTTGTTTGGATGATTGCAGCTATTTACAGTGGTAATTTTTCATTTTCTTCATTTTCTAAAAATATCCTTTCACACACAATAAAATTTAAAGCTTATCCAATTTTAAAGCTGCTGCAGACAACAAAATGGGTGTTATTCATATGATTTCTGCTCAGTATTTTTTGTATCAAGTGCCATGAAGATTGGGCCTCCTTCCTCCTCTCACTCCATTTTATAATCATTACTTTCAAATCTTGTGAATGAGTGTCTTATCTTAGTTCTTCAATTATTTTAATTATTAATATGTTTTGGACTCGTTATTTTTTAATGAAAGAACATTTTAAGCTGTGTTATAGGAAGAGACTCCATGTATATGGCTGCCTTTATTGTGATGATGGCACTCTTGTTCATGTATTCAAAAAGTATACCTCTGTATATCTTTCAGGTTCAGTGACATTTAAGTAGAAATAAAGACAAAATATACATTCATTACTACATGTAATAACAATGAATAGAACAAGAAAAAGACGAACAGATCAAGGTTCATCAAAAGATGCAGTTTCACCTACACAACCAAAAAGGTTAGTACAATTAATGCATATTTAAAAAAAAAAATAGAAATACAGCTTCTAGAAATATTTTGTTTCAATAGATACAAAATTTTACGCGTCAAAAATATACGCATAAATGTCCTTGAACTATTTTAGTCTTTTGCAATATGAGAAACTATTGCCTTCACTATTCTACAGTGTTTTCCTTATTTTATTAGGAATCCAAGAGTCTGTGCTCTCACATGTTTAAACTCAATGAAAATAACCAATGGACTATTTTGTCACGGAAATTAGTGCTTTACAAAAAATAACCAATAAACTATTTCGTCAAGGAAATTAACGCTTTACCAGTTTCTTCAATATTACAGCTAACCTATATTCTATTTCCTTTTGTGGGTCTACTCAATCAAATTACATAATTGTCAATGAATGATGCTTAAATACATCATCCTGGCTTTCTTTTCAGACCATGCGTTGTAAGTGTAGAGAAGGAACCTTCTGATAATTTACAAAGTGGTGCTCCAGAACATTCTGTAAGTATTCATAGCATGATGTGATTTCCAACTGTTTTAACATATGCATCAGCATATAAACTTCTTGTATTCAAACTATGCTGAAAGGGTGTGTAGCTTTTGCATTTAAGGATGGATCTTAAAATGACATGGCACAGCATTTGTGATTATGCCATCTAAAACTACAAAGTCAAGGTCGCATGTCAGGGACAAATGTCAAAATTTGGCTATGGCATATTGTTTGAAACTTATTTTTAGATACCTACAATACCAGTGCTACCACACATGGTCAAATGCTAAAAGTTTGCTTATACCTAGTAGCAATATGTCATTGATTGATGGATTCAGAACCATTTAGTACAGTAACTGTTGTTCTCAGTTATGCAGGCTTCAGACCCATTGTCAGCTTCACATCTGTTGTCCTTGGACAACAATTCTTGTTTCTGGAACATAACTGTCACATTTGTCAATATCATCTTTGATACATTTTACACATTTATTTATAAACATTAACTATGCCTTCTACAACTGCTTTCAAATTGGAACAGTATAAATGTTTGCTGTTTATGAAATATTAAGAAAGAAAACTTGCAATTTTAATTGAAATTCATGTTATATTCTTTGCAGAATCTTGCGCTGAGCCCTTACAATCTAGCATCATCAGTTGGCAATGAAAACACAGAAATAACAGATGATGTTATACAAGTATCAACAAACCTAATGAAGGCTTACACCGATGAATTCAACAGTCCTTACATCGCTTATTATACACCCGCCCAGTTACACCTTATAACAACTCTAAATGATGGAAACCAGCGAATTCCTCTGGATAAGTCTTCTATAAACATACATCCACTATCTGGACATTGGGTTACAACATATTTCAATGTGAACACTGAGAGACTGTGTATTTACGACTCATTGATGTCTACGAGTCACTTAATAGAAGTTAAAAGACAGCTAAGACTAATTTACGGAAATAAGATATGTGCAAAAGCCGAGTATGTGAATGTCACTCAGCAATCTGTCCAACCAGTGTGTGGAGTAATGGTGATTGCATTCGCTTTTACTTGTTTGTGTGGTGAAGATCCAGCCTACATTCAATATGACATTTCTCGAGTTCGTCATCACTTACAACAATGTTTTCTATTGGGCCAGATGCAACCGTTTCCAACTTTACAAAAGAGCAACAAAAACTCTCTTTCGCAAAAAACAAGTTTAGATCTATTTGAAATATCAGACACAGATCACTTGCTCCAGAAATATTTTGAGGACCAAAGAAATAAAAACAGTGAAAGATTGAGGACCTTGAGTGAAAAACTGGAGAAAAAACAAATAAAAAATTTATCCAGAAAAGAGAAAGACAAACTCAGAAAAAGAAAAGAAAGGAACAAACTATCAGGTATGGAGAAAAACATGAAAATGGAAAAAGATCGAGAAAGAAAGAAAATGGAAAGACTTAAACCAAACACCGGTCTATCAATAAACCAGAGAGAAAGGTTGAGGAAGAAAATAGAACGAAAACAATTATCATTTGATCAGAAAGTACATGAAAATGTTAAAGATAGATTTCGAAAGAAAAGTGAAAGAGAAAAACACTCATCTTACCAGAAAATAAACGAAAATGAAAAAGATAGATTAAGAAAGGAATGCCAAAGGAAAAAACTCTCATCAGATCAGAAAATAAGTGAAAATGAAAAAGATAGATTAAGAAAGGAATGCCAAAGGAAAAAACTCTCATCAGATCAGAAAAACAGTGAAAATGACAAAAAAAGATTACGACAGGAAAGTCAAAGGAAAAAACTCTCATCAGACCAGAAAAAAAGTGAAAATGAAAAAGACAGATTCAGAAAGGAATGCCAAAGGAAAAAACTCTCATCAGATCAGAAAAACAGTGAAAATGACAAAAAAAGAATACGACAGGAAAGTCAAAGGAAAAAACTCTCATCAGACCAGAAAATAAGTGAAAATGAAAAAGATAGATTCAGAAAGGAAAGCCAAAGGAAAAAACTCTCATCAGACCAGAAAAAAAGTGAAAATGAAAAAGATAGATTCAGAAAGGAAAGCCAAAGGAAAAAACTCTCATCAGACCAGAAAAAAAGTGAAAATGAAAAAGATAGATTCAGAAAGGAAAGCCAAAGGAAAAAACTCTCATCAGACCAGAAAAAAAGTGAAAATGAAAAAGATAGATTCAGAAAGGAAAGCCAAAGGAAAAAACACTCATCAGATCAGAAAAAAGCTGAGAATGAAAAAGATAGATTCAGAAAGGAAAGCCAAAGAAAAAAACACTCATCAGATCAGAAAAAAGCTGAGAATGAAAAACAATGTGTTAAAAAGAGAAGAAACCGAGCCATCAAGTCCAACGAAAACGCAACATTAAAAGAAAAGGATAGATTAAGAAAGCAGACAGAACGAAATAAACGATCATCACAACAGAGAAAAGATCAAAATGAAAAGGAACGTAATAAAAAGAGAGCAAACAGAGCTACATTGGACTTTGATTCCAAGCTGTGTGTCGGTCAATTTAAAAATATTTGTTCGGAAGGACCTGTGTTTGTGTGCTGTTCATGCTTGCGTCTCTTATATAGGCATTCAGTCATTAAACTTAATATAAACAATTATGGCAAATATACTGAAATACAAAATGTGCTTTCAATGACCCATCAAGTAGAGAACAATTCCTACATTTGTAAAACATGTGACAAATATTTCAAAAAAGGAAAGTTACCCCCACAGAATTTCTCAAACAATTTATACATGGACCAGATTCCGGTGGAGTTAGCAGACTTGACGTCCCTTGAGAGTAGATTAGTAGCTCAGCGAATACCATTTATGAAATTATCGGCGAGACCAAGTGGAGGACAGAGAGCTATTTCTGGTGCAGTTGTAAATGTTCCGGTTGATACTGTAGACACGTGTACCCAATTACCAAGGCCACCCCCAAACTCTGAAGTAATAATGCTTCAACTCAAAAGAAAAACAGAGTACAAGTCTTCAATATTGAGTCAGTACATCAGACCAGCAAAAGTCATGGCAGGTTTGGATTATTTGATAAAGAACAACTCCCTCTACAAAGGAATCAACAAAAATACCAATGCCTTCTCAATAGATGCTGACAGTGAATGGCACGATGTTGTACAACCAGATAATCCTGATTTTCAAGACTTTAGTACAGGTCCAGATTTATGTCCAGATGCGCAACCGGAAACACATCCTGAAGAAGATACTGAAAAAGTAGATAAAGAGTGTTCAAAACCACATTCTCAGTGTCAAACCTCCAAAACTGATGATTCCAGTACACATGATCATTCAAGCACAGATACCGACTCCTCAGATAGTGAACATGAAGAAGAAAAAGGTCTGCCTTTTGATTCTTGTCTTCAACCGTCCGATGGCAATGAAATATTTTCAATTGCACCAGCAGAGGGAAATAAACCTCTCAGTTTATTTACAGATACAAATGCAGAACACCTATCATTTCCCGTATTGTTTCCAAATGGACGCTTTGGTTACACTTATGAAAGGAACATCAAACTACACCATAAGCAATATGTGAACTCAAGACTATTGAATGTAGATACTAGATTTGCCACAAACACAGATTATATATTTTATTCCCAATTTCATTCTGAAAAAAAGCAGTTACTAGATAACATACAGATAGCTTTAAGAAAAAGTCAAGGTAGAAATACAGTCACAGTAGCTGATATAAGATCTTCTGAAACATTACAAACATTTGTCTCTCATAACCTAGCTTACATGTTATTGAAAAATATTCGTGGATCACCAGCTTATTGGCAGAAGTGTATGTATGATCTTCTGGCTATGGTTAGACAACTTGGCGTTTTCACCTGGTTCCTAACGCTATCATCTGCTGACATGAAATGGACAGATATTATACGCATTATTGCCCAGCAGCATGGAGTATCTTTAGATGACAATGATGTTACAAACATGTCTTGGGAGGAGAAATGCAAGTGGTTAAGAAACAATCCCGTAACTGCAGCCAGGCATTTTGATTACAAAGTGCAACAGTTTTTTAAGTTCATGCTAGTAAAACACAAAGTGCTTGGTGAAATCAGTGAATATTTCATAAGGACTGAATTCCAACAGCGTGGTTCTCCTCATGTTCACTGTGTCATTTGGGTTAAAGATGCTCCTATTTGTGGTGTCAACACTGAAGAGGAAGTTTGTGCGTTTGTTAACAATTATATATCATGTCAACTTCCCAGTGAAACAGATGATCCAGAACTCTACCAACTTGTATCTACATTACAACAACATAGACACACAAGGACATGCAGAAAAAGTGGAAAACTGTGCCGATTTAATTTCCCCAAAATACCAGTACCTTACACCCTGTTAACAACAGTTACTCAACCACCCACCCAAAATAAGTCATTTTCCTCAGATACTGAAGAGGGACAATTAGATCAACCAACTTTGATAGATGAAATTGACTATGCTAGCATTTTGAAAAAAGTTGGCCAGACTCTTTATTCTTGTAAAGAAAGAAACATTTCTATTTCCCTGCAACAAGTACTGGAAATGAACAGTATATCAGAGAAACATTATGTTGATGCAACAACTACAACCCTACAATTATGAAATCTTGGCAAGCCAACATGGACTTGCAGTATGTGACTGATGTGTATGCTTGTATCAAATACATTGTTAGTTATGTGACAAAGGATGAGAGACAGCTCAGTGACCTATTAAGGAATGCAAGTAAGGAAGTTAAAAAGTCACCCATTCGCCAGCAATTAAAACATCTAGGTAATATTTTCCTCAACCACAGAGAAGTTTCAGCACAGGAAGCTATATACAGAGTTTTACCAATACCATTAAAGAGGACAAGCAGAAGTGTATTATTTGTACCAACTGACATGGAAGAGGACCGGGTGAAGTTAATAAAACCAAGCCATCTGATAGAACATCTTGAAGATGATAGTGAAGACATTTACTGCAATTCTTTACCTGAAAGATATGCTGCTAGACCTGACTCTCTAGAAAACATGTGTTTTGCTGAGTTTGCTGCATCATACACATCCTATACGGAACCACCAGATGACTTTCAGTCCATAGATATTTCTTCGAATAGTGATCCACCAAAACTTCTGAAACTTAAGGATGGTAAAGGTTATATGGCTAAAAGGAAAGAACAATGTCTGATCAGAACTCACATGTTTTCTAAATTCAAAGAACCAGACAAATACTATCATTCAAAGCTCATGCTCTATCTACCTTGGAGGATTGAAGATCAACTTGTGGGTGACTATGGTACCTATGAAAATTCTTTCAAAGAACAGCAGGACAGCATTCAAGAAAATATGCAAATGTTTGAAAAAAATTCTGAGACTGTTGAAGATGCGGTCAACTGCCTGGAAAACGAGTCTCCCCCTGTTGGAGCATGGGAACTAATCAACAGTGAAGCTATTCAAGCAGATCTTGAAGACCTAACACACCAGCCAGTGATAGATCCTGATTTAGCCATTCTTAATCCTGAATACCACAACATACAGTCATCTGATACAGTTCATGAAATAACTGCTAATCATGTTGACTTCACTGTCAAACAAAGCATCCTATCAGATGAAGAATATAGAAAACTTGTCAGATCCTTAAATACTGAACAAAGACAAATTTTTGACACAAAATTGACATGGTGCAGATCATATAGACAAGCCATTAAGTCGGGAGAGAAACCAGATCCATTTTATACATATGTTACAGGTGGAGCGGGAACAGGAAAATCTGTTTTAATTAAAGCTATTCAAAACATGGCAGTAAGAGAACTCAGAGCAGAAGGTGAATCACCAGATGATTGTACAGTACTCCTTTTAGCCCCGACAGGTACAGCTGCCTTCAATATCAACGGTAATACCATCCATTCTGCCCTTAGATTACCAATCAAACAGCATTCATCGTCTGGAGACTATCTACCATTGTCACATGAAAAACTTCAAGATCTTAGATGCAGACTGAAGAATTTGACAATTGTTATTATCGATGAAATTTCAATGGTGAGTGCCCAGGACCTATTCATAATACACAGACGACTGATGGAAATAAAAGGGGTTACCTTGAACACATCATACTTTGGAGGTGTTTCAATATTAGCAGTTGGTGATCTCTATCAGCTTTCGCCAGTATGTGGGAAACCAGTGTATTCATTGCCAAAATCACCACTTGCCAGATTAGCTGGATCACTATGGATGCAATTGTTTAAAATGTACCAGTTAGAACAAATTATGAGACAAAAAGATGACCAAGCCTTTGCATTGACTTTAAACCGTATAAGACTACAGAAACATTCTGAAGATGACATAAAAATGTTAAAAACGAGAGTTATATCCAAAGAAAGTCCAGAATATCCAAGTGATGCTCTTCACATGTTTGCAGACAACAAGACGGTTGACGAGTTCAATGACATGAGACTTCAGACCCTATCCAACGTAGTCACTTTTCATGCTAGAGATTTAAAACCTAGTGGTATTGATATTCCAGACACATTGACATTATCTGATAAACCAGCTCTAACAGGAGGTCTTGCTAAAGAACTGAATCTGGCCATAGGTGCAAGGGTTATGGTTACCAAAAATATTGATGTAGCAGACGGATTAACAAATGGAACTCAAGGAATTGTTGTCGGGTTCTACCCAGAAACTTTTGAAAATGGCCAAAAAGTTATTGCTGTAATTGTAAAATGTGATTCACCATCATCAGGAGTTAATACTAGACAAAAGTACAGACAGGTTGCTCGAAAATACCCAAATGCTGTTCCAATATTTAGAGATGAAGTTAGAATAAGTATCTCAAATCGTGGCAACAATTATGTCAGTCGTCAACAATTCCCACTGCGATTAGCTTGGGCGTGTACTATCCACAAAACACAAGGAATGACTCTGAAAACTGCTGTTGTGAGCTTTAAAGGGAGATTTTTCAATGGTCAAAGCTATGTTGCCCTCAGTCGAGTTTCCTCTCTGTCCGGTCTTTTTATCACAGATTTTGCTGAAGACAAAATTAGAGCCTCATCCAAAACAGAGAAAGCTATGACAGAAATGACTGATACTGGCAATATTCTAACAATACCTACAAATCCAATAATTCAACAGCCAACAAATTTGTTTTCCATTTCACTGCTGAACATTCGTTCCTTCACTAGACATTTTACTGACATCAGTTCTGATACAGACTTTCCATTTGTTGATGTATTGTGTTACACTGAAACATGGCTGAAAAAGGAGAAAACACCAAATATTCCACAACGTAAATCATTTAGACAAGATCGTCATGGAAAACGATCAGGAGGTGTTATTATGTTTGTCACTAGTAGCTTCAATGCTGTTCTTACCAAAACATATAGTGACAAAAATATAGAACTGATTGCTATTAAAGTTACAAGCTTCAGGATCCCCATGAACATTATCCTGGTTTATGTATCTGTCAATGCAAAGAAAATAGAGACAATCAAAGTCATAGAGGACATTTTGTTAAAGATTCCCAGTTCTGAGTGTGTAATAGTTCTGGGAGATTTCAACAAGTTGAATCTTCCTTCACTACTCAACAACCTAGTGCCCATCGTGAATGTACCCACCATCAACACCGGATCCACAGTGGACCAAGTGTATGTGTCTGAAGATCTACAATCCTCCCTGTATTTATCTACACCATACTACTCTGATCATCAAACTATATGGATTGGTGTTAAACTACAGTGCTTGTTTTAATGGTAATTATTAATCCTACCCAGTTTCAACCAGATTCCAAGTAACTCATTTTATGCAATAACTCTTCACCCAAACAAGACCTGGCCCCGGTTTCTCGAAAAAACTTAAGTATATTCTCATGAGAATGTGCTCAACTTCAAAGGGATACTCTCCTATGTTGAAGGGTATTCGATTGAAGTTCACGTGGATTTCGTGCAATTTGAGCATGGTGCTCAGATTTGAGCATGAGAACATACTTAAGTTTTTTTAGAAACCGGGGCCTGGTTTTGACATGCTTAAGAGAGATAGTTATGGGAAGCATTGAGGCAAAAGAAGAAAATGTTGAAAATCAACATTTTTCATTTTGCCTCAGTTTTCTGTGCAATAGAGAATGCAAATATATTTTCCTGTTATGTCCATTTTATCAGCAGCAGCTTTCAAATTGGTTAATAAGATTTGGCTATTTGGAAAAGGTTTAAACTACAATATGGCACAGAAAATGTTAGGGCAATTGAGAAAAAAACTGGTTATCAACATTTTCCTCTTATTCCTTTTTGTTTTTCCAAGCATTTTCTATTAGGGACATCAAAACCAGGTCTTGTGTGGAAAAGTGTTAAGTAGTCATTTTTATAGCATGCTTTTAAATATTGTCTACAATAAATTTTCAATTTGAAAGTATTTGAAACTTAAAATGAACTTGAAATATAAAAGTTATATTATTGAGTCTATTGGTATCTATTGTATAATCCTGAAAAAATCATAGAAAGCCTTACTGTGATGTACAGACAATTCAAATGAAATACCAGAGCAACAGATAAGAGGAGGTGAAGCATGCTAAATTTATAACTTCTAATCAAAACCCCATGCTGTGGGTACTCATTTGAATAGTCTGGATGACACAATTCCAATGAGTACCTATAACAAGGGGTTAGGCAAACAATAAAAGAAGATTGCATGTTTAAAAGCCAATCACTTCTTATCTGTAGCTCTGGATATACTGTCATGAAATAACAATTTCTGATCTGATGTATAGTCCTAGAAACAGTTTAGAATACTGTTCACTTTTTTTTCCACTCAGCTGTTTTTAACAACAAGTCGAGTTATGGTCATCTCCCTGTTAGTGTCTGCAGGTATAGACATAGCCATTGGCCAGATGACAAAGTTTAATCTCAATTAATATACGGCTTGGCCAAGATAATCCCTAACTTTTGGAATTTTCATTGTTATGGTCCAATATTTATGTACATGTAAATCTAACCTTAGAAGAAATGATGCCACATGAAAGGAAATGTTAAGACCTTTCTGTAGATGTATACTTTTACATATCTAAAATGGCAAATATCGACCAGAGATGGCTTTCAATAGCTCAAAAATGACCTTTTTTGCATGTTATGCTGTTGCACCAAAAAAAAATATAATTTTTGAAAAGTGTGCAGTTAAAAATTATCTATTCAAAGTTGAAATACTTTGTGTCATGTCCAAGCGAAAACCATTGGAATGAAATTCAAACTTTACTACAAGTAATTTAAACAAGTATTGTTCCTTTTGTGCTCAACAGTGTAAACCTTTGTGGCTGGATTTTTTACCGTTTTTACCCCCTTCCTGGTATGAGTACCAGGAAACATAAGTGGTATGTGCCAAAGATAGTTGAAGCTGCTGAAAATAGTGTACAGTCTTTACTGATTACATATACAATTGGCAAGTGTTATAACAACTTATGTTTTTTTCGTAGTTTCATAAAGAAAATTGCCCATTTATGTAGTGTCCGTAGCCCCCTATTGCATAAACCTGTGGAGAAAAAGTGAATCATAATATCTTTATAATAGATATTTTATATTTTGCAGCAACTTCATTGGACAGTTCAAAGGTAGTTTTGTCTGAATGGTCTTAAGACAACAAGTAACTGAGGAGTGTAGAATGAGGCCTGTGGGCTTGTAGTGTCCGTAGCCCCTACAATTTGGGACATTTTTAGCTTCAAGCAGACACAAATAACATGAAATTTATGGCCAATCAGTTTGATTTTAGCATGTTTATTGTCATTTAACACATTTTTAATCTCTTTCAAAATTTTTGTACATTTCAATCCCAAAAATTGAGAAAAATTCTCTGAAAATCAATAAAATCCACCCAAAACAGTCCTTTATAAGGTTAAAACAGAGCCTATTTAATCTTTATAAAGAAGGTCAGAATGTTTTTGCACAAAAATAAGCTTAACAATAAAATTAGTATTTAACATGTTCCCATATAACCATATGATCATGGTGGGCTACGGACACTACAGAAAAAGCATAACAACCCATTTTGTCAAATTCTTTAAAATCTATTTGAAGTACAAGCACCAAAATTGGCACACACATTCCTCTAAGGTTACTTATATGAATTGAAATATGTTGGCAACCAGAAATTCAAGATGGCTGCCATTTTTCAAGATGGCCGCTTTTCCGACTTATGATTTGCATATTTTACCAAATAATATCACTACAGTGCCCAATGTTAATGATATTTATGTCCACGAGTATCATGACAAATATGGGAAATCAAAAATACCACAACTAGACTTAAATTTTGTTAAAGTGTAGACCCTACGTGTTCAATACGGAAATTCTAAAAGTATTTATTGCAATATCTATTGATACATTCGGTATTTAAATGTACCATTCAGTCTGTCGTTAGGGTGGAACTTTAATAACTAGGTCTAATGCTCACTTCTGCAGCTGCATATTTCTGTATAAATATGGCAAAATAAATCACATCTCCTTAATGGCATTCAGACTTGCAGACACACAAAGTAAGCTACTGATGAAGAAATGTTGTACAATGATGATTGACTCCATATACAATTTAAACCAACCACCTCATACATGCATTTGCAGACTGCCAGTATGGAGAAAGATTGCAAAAACCATCTTTTTAATGACCACAACTTCAAGAAGCTATACCGCTGACTTCATGTTGCTATTATCAACTTTCTTCTGCTCTGAAAAGTCAGTTTTATACATTTTGATTGGTCAAAGAATAAGATCGGATGTCATATTACTGTGTTCTTTCTACACTAATATGCAAACCTCTAAAACTCCTATGCATTAGCTATAGATAGCCATGAAACAAGGACAATCTCATATAATGTAGTTGACTCCGATATTGGACCTCCATCACAACATGGTACTTACTGAGTGCTGGGTAGAGCTAGTTTGGATATTAGTTTTGAGAATTTCCAATGCTTAATGTAGCACTTTGTTTCAGTATTACTAGTAACTGAATTTGTCAAGAACATGCTTTCTTGAGAAACAGTTTGCATTAACAACTGGCATCATGTTTGATTTATTGATCACAGTAATTCATGCGTATTTATATAGTGTCCGTAGGCCTTTTTTAAAGTATTAGAACAAATCTCGCTAAATCAGTAAGGATGTATATAAGTAATGTTTGTAGTGATTAAAAACTTTATAATACAGTTACAAATTTACTTCACAAAAAACGAAACATCATCATATGTCATGTGGTTTTTTTTCACGTTTATACTAGCAGTGCCAATAGTGTTTACCAACTATCTGTTCAAAATAAAAAAAATAAACAATTTGAGCTCTCTCAGTACAGCCAAGAGCGACTATCAAGTGCTGGATTGTGAAAATTTATAAGACCAAAAAGGAAAAGGTTTATCAAATTAAAAGCTAGAGTAAAGAAACTTTGTCTACATTGTGATTTTATGGTTACAGAAGCATGTGCAAAGTTAAAAGCAAAAGTTGTTACAGAAAAAAGTTATCACAAATATATGAAAGTTACACATAAAAAAAAGACCACAAATTTCTTAGTCCAAAAAGGGGGATATTTCCATAAAATTAAACGTCAGAGTAACTAATCTTTGCTTAGAGGCTGATTTCGCTATCGCAAAAGCATGTGCAAAGTTTGAAAGTGATAGCTGTTACAGACAAAAAGGTTATCACAGATATATGGAAGTTGCACGTAAAAACTTAACCAAGAACTTCCATGTCCAAAAGGATAAACATTCAATTAAATTACATGTTAAAGTAATGAATCATTGCCTAGAGGCTGATATTGTGGCCACAAAGACACGTGCACATTTTCAGAACAACAGAGTTAGAGGAAACAGAGGTTTGACAAATTTGCAGTCATGAAAACTTAACCAAAGCATACGCAGACTTTGATGCCTGGGTGACTAGAATAGCCCCGTATTCTACAAAAAGTCGCACTTAAATGCAACTTTTTGTATAAAAAATCATATAATATGATACTTAAATAATACTTGAATGTAACAAGAGCTGTCACTGTAAGATGACAATGCCCCCGACACCGCTTTGATTTTAAATTATGGCTCTATGTTCAAGGTCAAGGTCATCCAGGGGTCAAGGTCACCAAAGTATGTGCCTACAGAAAGGTAATGTACCAAGGAATGTTGTGGTAAAGTATGAAGCGAATATGTTAAGTAATAAGGAAGTTATGGCCAATGTTAAAGTTTTTGGACGGAATGACGGACGGACGGACGGACAGACAGACGGACGGACAGACGGACGGACAGACGGACGGACAGACGGACGGACGGACAAGTCAAATTTATGATGCCTCCCTATCGGGGGCATAAAAATTCATGACACATGTAAGATGTTTGCCATATCCATTCTCTTGACAAATACACTTATAGCTTGCAATCTGTAGAGTCCGTAGGCCCTATATCACACTATCTACACTGTAAACATATAAAAAGGATCACTCTGATAAAACTTGTGTTTCATGAAGAGAATAGTTTGAACTAATCAAAAAGGCCAAATAATTTACTTTTCGCCAGTTTTTATGAAAAATGCATAAAAGACAATATAGTGGTCGGAGTATAATTCAGCATATAACGACAATTTAATGTAGTTTGATAATATTATTGATGGTATTAACAGTCTGGTCGCATTTGAATATTGATAATAGATGTTGATGATACATTTCACTCACTTTGTGCAATACAATAGACAATTTAAGACTCTTTGCAAAGCATGTTATGCTCCGGGGTGTAGTGTCCGTAGGCCCCTAGGGGTGATAATAAATATTGATGTGTATATTTTTTACCGTTCATAGAAAATCAAAATCTTTTTAGCTGTGGTTGCACAAGATGTTTATCTTTCATAATGAATAAAAATATTTGACATCCAAACAAATTGAAAAATTGACCCTAGTGCAACATTTGGGTAGGAAATATCTTGGCCAAGCCGATAGTAAGAATATTTGCTTGACATGTGTTCACTAACAAAACAGGGAAAAAATTGTGACAAGCACTTGTTCGGGGAGCATAATCCGTCTCTGACGGCTCTTGTTTTGTTTGTGAAAGGTTGAAATCACATTTACCCACCGTATTCAGAATTGAAGGATGCGAATGTGCATGAAATATTCAGTGTTTCACACATGCAATCAGGTCGCCATCTATCTATCTAAAGATCTTGTTGCAATCGGATGAGCTGGTATAAAAAGCAACGTCTATATGACTCGACAACAGTGTTGAAGAACTGAAAAGTTCAATTTGTTTGTTTATTATGGTTTTACGCTGTTTTCAATTACTAATGTCATATCGCGGCGGCTGGAGCACCTAACCTTGGATTCCTGTCTTTTCTCATAACAATACTACCACAACACCCTTACCGAGCCTCCAGCTGCTACCCCACATAGGTTCACGATATCAAACCATTGATGGGTGACATTTTTGTCAGTAAGGGTATTTGCCGCGGCCGGGTATCGAACCCGGGACCGCTCGAATGAGAGGCAGATGCGCTACCAACGTATGTTTTATTTAGTCAATCACTGAAAATTTTATTTGTCCCTCCATCCTGAGAAAAAAAAGATTCAAGATTCAGAAATTTTTCGAGGTGAACACACATGAATAAACCGTTCGAATGGCAAATATGCAATAGGGATAGATTTTATCAAGTAATCGTGACGTAGTTTCGGAAAAACAATGGTATTTTGTCGGTGTGATTCTAAAACCCCGCAACTACAACTTCATTGAAGCTGTAGTTACGAGATTTTATAACAACACCGACGATTTGTCAATGCATAAAGGTATAGTTCCCGATAAATGACCTGTCAGAACATCTCATTCAATTAACATGGACTGCTTTTGCCAGGTCATTTATCGTGAGCTATAAACCCAGTCTATTTTAGCGCAACATTCTGACTTTGCTTTGTTTGATTAATCTATTTTCTCCTCTATGCATAAAATGGTATTACATGTAATCGTTTGTAGTGGCGTTCGTTTCTACATCGTTTGAACTAAAATTCATCATCTTAATAATGTGCACATAAAATGACAGCTTGCACAGCCATAAATTTGTTATTTATTGTCTTTTATTTTCTCACTTTGATGAACCGAGATTGTACACACGAGCTTTTATGTAAATTCACCATGAGTCAAAAGAGAGTAGATGAAAAAAAAAGAAAGTCTTAAGGTATATGACCCATCATTAAAAACCCCACTTTCTAGACATATGAAATGCATCAAATTGCACAAACTTGTAAATACACTTCACATAAAATGATTCGCCGTTGCGGATTTCAAGATTATGCTTCAAGAAGAAAATAATTTACAAATATTATATTACTATACTCAGTTCCATAAATAAGTGTGCACTTTCTTTCGTTTTATTTCTCCCCCCATCTCTCACTAAAAGTAACTGAGTTTGCTATTATAGTGTCGCTTTTAGTCTCAAGAAAGTGTCATACATTTAAAATTCGGGCACTGAGACAGTTTGAGTTTGGTTTTCTAAGGTTAAATGAAGGTGGTATGAAAATTAAAGTTGAAAAATACACAAATCTGGTCAAATTAAAGTTTTGATTATCTCTAGTTAATCGAACATTATTCATTTAATACCGTTCGATATTGAATTGAATCTTTTTTATCAACAGAGACAATGTTGAAGTTCTTTCCTGGCCACGATTGGCACTGGATTTGGATCCGATTGAACATGTGTGGGTCATTTAGCATGGAACGTTCCATCACTGCTAAACATCAGCTATATCCAGGATTATGTCATTGCTCTCACTCAGGAATAAAATAACATTCCTGCTGTAGTGATATTGCGGTTTTTGAGCTCTCTGCGACCGTCACATACTCGCTTGCATCGACAACATTGGTGGCAATAAAAGATTTTAAAAAAGAATCCTATTTACTTGATCTAAACAAAATTTGAATGTAACCAATTTTTGTGTACTTTTGCAACTTTTATTTTTATACCACCTGTATTTAATCTAGGAAAAATAAACCAAAACTGCCCTTTTGACAAAATTTTAGGGGTATGTCATTTTCTTAGAACTCTTAGCTACAATATGATAGCAAACTATATTATTTTTAGTCGAAAATCAAAGGAGAAATGAAACAAAATAAAGTGCACACTTATTTATGGAACTGAGTATATATATATTCATATGCAAGGGAGGTAATTTTGAACATTTTTGTCAAATATTTCTAGAAGTATGCATTAATTCAAAATTCTAAACCGTTCAAATTGCTTATGTTTGTATTTGGAATGGAAATGTAACACACTTTAAGAATTATTGGCACTTTTCAAATTTCGCCTCTGGCTCTTTTGTGCTAATGATGGGTCATATACCTTAATTAGACACTGATTTGGAAAAACATCGACTGAAAATTCCTCATTTCCCCTAGATATGGTTCTGTGATGTTTATAAAATACATGTTTTTCTTCTTTTGACATCATTCATTTCTTTATCGTTTGTAAATCATTTCATTTGACTTGTCAAATACATTGTATTCAGGCCCGTAGGAAGCAATTTCATATGGGGGGGGGGGGGGGGGGCTAAAGCCCTTGTCCTGAATATTGGGGGGGGGGGCTAATTTGGATTTTCCCAAAATTTTCAGTGTAAAATTAAGAAAATTCGGCATTTTTGGCCAACATAGGGGGGGGGGGGGGCTAGCAAATTATTATGTGATTCATTTCACATGGCGCAGTTTTAACTTTTATTTTCATACATCACAAGCTTGGTATGCTTCCTAAAATTAGTCCAGTCTTAATTTTCTTGCATAGTATACATTTCTGTGGACTATGATTTAATTCTTTTTGGTGAATTTTGTGTTATTTGTGTTTTGCATAAAGGTCAGTGTCAGGTTAAATGAAACCCGCAATACTTTAAAATGAGCGGTGACCGGCATGTTGGTCAGAAATAAAATAAGTGCCTATGATTATTATTCATGAGTATGTGATGCACTTGGATATTTTGTTTGTATTTAGTTACATCGCAGCTCGCAGCATTAACAGTTTATTTATTAGCAAAAAAGATGAAATGAAAAAGCGCTATTCTGAATACAATGTTTCAAAATCATTTCTGTATTGTATTGAATATATCAACCAAATGTATAGCGTCAATTTATTCAATGAGTGTAGGCGCGCGCTACAAAACGAAAAGATCGATATCATGTTAAAATGGTTTTCCGGGTATATTCATTTTAATGTCAATATTTTCAAAACTAATCATCATTTTTTGACCAAATTTTAACTGCTAATAGAAAACTGTCGTTGCTATTGCATATGTAAATTTGGAGGAGAAATATTGCCTGATACATGAGAAATGTACTTTCAAAAATGGGTTCCGTTTTTTTTGGGACACTCTGTAGATTCGTTTAGACAACAGGACAGCAGTAAAAAAATCTCTTTGCAGCTTTGTCATGATGAGATAATCGAACAACTGGTTACTTTAGAGTCAAAAGATTTCCCACAAAAATAAGAAAATAATGTCACAAGTCAAGTAAATAAGAAAATGGCATACTCAAAATTCGTAGAAAGGTTTTTAAACTACAATTTATATAACAGGAAACTTTGCTCTTTTAGGGGCATATAAGTATGAAAATCCCATTGTGTAAATAAATGAACCATAACAATGTTTTCTTGATCAATGCGTTTCGCTTTAAAAACAACAACTTGAAATTGGTACACCAAAAGTGGTACACCACCGTGCTCGTCTATCTTCTTAGAAAAGATGGATAATGCACAGTGTTTTTCTTCTGCAGTGTTTAAAAAAACTGTTTTTATTCTTTAAAAAATGTATTTGAAAGGCGCGAAAACAAATGATCATTGAAACATGTAAGATTTGTCAAAGTAAGTGGCTTAGTTGCATTCACAAACAGATCTTTTCCGTAAAATGACACGCTTTTGGTATACCTATTGCTACTTATGTCTCTCTATTTTTTTCAGAATTTTCTTTTCTCATTTGACCTTGTGGATAGTATAATGGTGTTTTCAGTACCGACGCTTTAGCCGAAATAATTTGAAAAGTAGTGCTTTAAGAAAAAAAATCCCTCGTATTTTTCCAATCGATTGCACTTTATACACTTAAAGACACTTCTAACGCAACACTTACATTTGTTGTCATAATTAAATGAATATTGCAGCATATAATTATGAATCAATAACGTTTACATGTTTCCTGTATATTTCATCAAAATCGATTGATCCAAACATACAAAATATTTAGGTCCTTTACCAAGACTCAAATATGAAAAGTCACAAAACCCCAGGCGATTGCAGAATTCAATAGCATCAAAGCAGCATCACCAAATCATACTCATATCTAGAACTCCTGTTTCATAAGATTTGATAACATGCTTTCACGTGCGAAGTAATACATGTTTGTACTAGAATTCAGGTGCACCTATTTTGTTTAAAAAATAATGTTTTGCACGTGTCAGCATTGCACGAAATCATCAAATTTGTAATCAGAGATTAGTTTTTCGCCTTTTTGCAACAAGAAGTTTTCAACAACTGGAACAGGCACTAGATAGGAACGAGTGAAGAACTATCCCGCAAAGATTCATCATAAATTATGCTTTGTCAATGAGAAGGGTGTGCCATCGTGTCATCTAGGTCCATGGCGGACACACAGAATGTTTGCTGAATGTCATAAACTTTATTGCTTACACGAATAACGTGAATTTAAAGGCATTAGCTCACTCGGCTTTATTGCGACTTTTTATTTTCTAGTCATATAATATGAACTGCAAATTTGATTACTTTTGCTCAATATTTTTAATGAAAATTACCTATATCTATACAATATGAATGAATCAAATTTGATGAAAATGGTTCATTAAATTTCATTTTTTCCCAAAAGGTAAGTGTTGCGTTAGAAGTGTCTTTAAGTGTAGTACCTTTTAGAATATGGAAATAAGTTAAAAAAAATCCAAGTTTTCAAATTCTCTTGAATGTGGTTATCAAATCCAGATATTGTTGAGAAAATATTTAACGTTGGTATTCTTCAATCGAAGCATAACAGACAAACTGCATACAAAATTTAATCAATTTTAATCAATTCATTCTCAAGAACATTACTGTCGCTTCTTTGTATTCTTTCATGTTGTAATAAATGGTAACAAAGGCTAGATCCACTCGTTTGTTTACAGTATAAATCAATTCCACATCAGAGAGCCAACTTACTCAAAATTAATAACAAAGCTCGCATAACTGAGGTTTTATTTACAAAGTAATGGCCATCAAAGAAGATTGGTCATTTTTATTGGCTATCGGTCAACTAATAACGGCCAGCATCAATGCTTTATTAATTTGTTTCACCTGGCCATTGTCACAAGATGGCGCAAGGTCGCACTCGATTTGTATTTACTCTGGATTAGAATCTCGAGGCCTGCTTGGTTACGAATTTTGTTTGAGTTTTGGATGGTATCTCCAGTTACGTCATATACAGCACTATAATGGCGTCAGGTACGTGATAAGAATTTTAGATTATCAAAGACAACAGGCGGCAAATTTCGATGCATTTCTAAGCGCCATTCTATTGTTAATTGTATTACAAATTCTACTTTTGTAATACAATGTTGTTTGTCATCGAAAACCTTAAATCAAGCTACAGTTACAATGTTTTTACGAAAAGCGAGGATAAGCACATGCCCAGTGTTGACTAAAATTCTATTTTCATTTTAAGATATTATAACATACTCTATGCAACTCAAATTTGGTGTACAAATACGTGTACGTGTTGATTATGAGATATAAACCAATTTATGACATCTAGGCTATATTTTTTTTATAAAAAATAGTATTGTTATATTTCCCACAAGATCACCAATGTTTGATTCAATGTCGCAAAATGCAATAAATTCTTATTGAAAAGCAAGACATGTTGACGCTAATAGACTGTACAGTACAGACCCGTAGGAAGCAATTTCATAAAGTCCTTGTCCTGAATATTGGGGGGGGGGGGGGGGCTAATTTAGATTTTCCCAAAATTTTCAGTGTAAAATTAACCCTTTTCCAAACAAGACCTGGTTTTGACGTCCCCAATCGAAAGGGCTTGGGAAAACATTGAGACAAAAGAAGAAACTGCTGATAACCAGCAGTTTCTCCTTTTGTCTCAATACTTTCTGTGCTATATTATGCACAAATTCCATCTTTAATGTCATCCATTTTGTCGTCGGCAGCAGCTTTTGATTTTGACATCACTAGAATTCTGTCGTTTGGGAAAGGGTTAAGAAAATTAGGCATTTTTGGCCAACATTGGGGGAGGGCTTAGCCCCCCTAGCCCCCCCCCCCCCTGTTCCTACGGACCTGCAGTACCCACAGTCGATCAGGATCGATTTTTCGCTTTTGATTAATTCATTCGATGCTTACCTGGTTACAGACTTTGTGTAAGTTGTGGATTATCGCTTATTTCGTCATAAAGGTGTCATGTACGTGATAAGAAATTTCGATAATAAAAACGACATAGACATATGTAAAATATTAAATTGAAACTTTCGGTCTTTAGCAAAATTGTTCCTCGTCCGAGCATACATATTATAAAATACGGTCTTTTATATCATATTCGGCACGAGATAACAAAGTTTGCACTTCTGACGAACCTATTGTTTACGGTATTGTGTACAAATCACATTTGGTAATTTATGTAGCAGCTAGCCTACGATTTCATCTCTCAAGCATGCTTGTGGTTCTTCAACTTGAAATTTCCCTTCTTTGATAAATTTTGTCAAAGACTGCTTGGTTACGAGTTTTGTTTGAGTTGTGGATGATATCACTAATTACGTCATCATGACTGTACATAGAGGGCTGTAAAGGTGTCAAATACGCGATAACATACTTGCATTATCTGTAACCATATGATGTTATACAATGCCACAAACATTACACGAAGCATTGAATTTACTGTATGTAACTTTTGAAGTTTCTTAGATCTAACCGGTAATTCGGCCATGGAAATCCTGTCGTCAAATGCGCTTTGGCGATGTCCGGTAGCATTATTTACAGTCGACACTCGTTGTGTCGACATCGGATAAGTCGAATTTTCGCTTAAGTCGAAGTTCAAATCCGGTCCCGTCCTCATCTATTGACATATCTTTTTCAAAACAAAATAATTTCGAACTGAATATAACCATTGAAATATAGTAGGAAAAGGATAGAAATTGCTCGACACGAGCAATTTCTTTCCTTTTCCTACTTTATTTCAATAATATTCGTACTTGATAAGTTTCAAAAACGGTAAAATATCAAATATCTCGATGCCGAACAAAATCGGATGAGTCGAACTCCGGATATGTCGAGGTATTTTGACGGTAGCTCCGACTTCGACACAACGAGTGTCGACTGTATAACATTTGCAAAGGATTAAGATGCATTGATGTCTAGATGGGTTCCAAAAATGTGATTTTACACAAAACTACAAAAGAAGCGCACGTTTTTTTGGAACTAAACTAATATAACTGAGTTGCTGACATGAGCACAAGTGAATCGTAGTATAGAGTCTTGAACATCCTTAAGGTAGAAGACCCATAATGAAAAACAACACTTTCTAGCCATACGAAATGCATCAAATTACACATACCTGTAAATACACTTCACATAAGTTGATTCACCGTGCCGGATTTCAAGATTATGCTTCAAGAAGAAAATAATTTACAAATATCATTTTACTCTATTCATATGCAAGGGAGGTAATTTTGAACATTTTTGTCAAATACTTTCATACTTAGCATGAATTCAAAATTCTAAACGGTTCAAAATGCTAATGTTTTATTTGGAATGGAAATGTAAGACAGTTTAGGAATTGCTGGCATTTTTTGAAAATGTGTTTTCCCCATTATGGGCCTTCTACCTTAAAAGGCTCATTGAATCGCCATTGCATTAGATTACAATTTTACCAGGAGATACATGTAGATGCCATCAGGGTCAATATACAATTGTATGTTTAGTATTTGCTATAGCTACAAAATACGTTCACCATTTATCGTATATAAAGTCGTCTAATGCGAAAAGTTTCGATCCAGGTCAGCCAACGCTATTCGCGAAGGCTGACCAAATTCGACACTTTTCGCACTTCTAATTCCTATGAAACACTTCTTTCGAGATGACGCGACGATTTTTGGTAAAAGTTTGTCACTTGAAAAATGAGTTAGGTATCGGTATCTCTTTGATTACATGTTATTTGACACCAACTCGGGTAATCCATGATAAGATTTAAAATCCTTGTATACAATATAGGCTTTGTACCGAGAGATAGGCTCAATGGCCCCCCCCCATGGCGCGGTTAGGCCCAAATAACAGGCGATAACAACTCATAAGTATTCTCAAGTAATAAATCTACTCATAGAGAAACATCTTAAAATATTTTATATCAATGGCCTGTGTATTTTGACAGAAAGGCTATGTCTATGGTTTCCTTACAGTACTTCAGGGGACACATTCACCAACATCTGTAAATTGTTTGTCTAGCTAAAGTAAAATTACATAACAAGACATCTGATTGGACGAGACGTATGTCTCGGCCAGTTGGATGGATTGTAATGTAATTTGAAAGGTAGACTTGGAATAAGACTGGTTGGTGCATACCACCCCAGGTGCATACATATCATTATCACCTACTTTCATAATGGGGGGGGGGCTAAAGCCCTTGTCCTGATTTTTTTTTTTTTTTGGGGGGGGGGGGGGGGGGGCTCATGCCTATTTGGATTTTCCCAAAAATTTCAGTGTAACATTAAGAAATTTTGGCCTTTTTGGCAAACTTTGGGGGGAGGGGCTTAACCCCCCTAGCCCCCTATTCCTACGGGCCTGACAGATCTACGTAATTATTGTGCAGAGAATTTCATTGCAAATCATCGCAACGAGGAATGAAACCGTCCATTCATCGGACCGTCCAAATTTTGTTTGTATTTATAGATGAATTGTCATTCGAGGCGACTTCTACAAGAGAAATACATGTACGCGTAGTTGACATATCGTTTACATTTACAGGCCCTACATACTATACTAAGTTGAAATTGGCTGGATGCTTCATCGTGTCTTTTAATCTAAGTTATGCAAAAAGGAGAAATGTCCTGCATTTTTTCACAATATTTTGGCAATTCTTACAGGCTTGTGTTTCATTGAGTGAAAAAGATTAGGGTTATCAGAAAGCTCTTCCATTCCCATTATGTGATAATATAAACTCTGAATGTTGGTGGTTTAAAAATAGTTATAGTTTTTATTGGAAGCAAATGTTGCAAAATTTGCTTCTCTTTGCAGCCACCTGTCTCTGCACTTTACCATTCTCTGCATACCACACAACATCTTCCGGTCCTCCTCACTAAAATAGTTCTATCAAAAGCAAAGATTAATGAGGTAACATTCATTGGAATATTCAATATGTAAGTCTGAAGTTATGTGTAGATATTGAATTGTGTGACTGAAAATGAAACATTCAATTAATCATATCTCTAAGATAATAAAAGATCGACGTAGTAATTTGCTTTATTATGGTTCAAGATCAGTCCAGTGGCCTTCCTTGTAAATGGGTCAGTCAAGTTTACTGAACTATGAAATATATTCAAAGCTTACACAAACGATTAAAATGCATGAAGTTGTGCTAAATATAGATACAACTCAAGCATGGAATCAAAGTATTCAATGTCTTCTGGATAATCAAAGTACCTAATCAAAGTACTCTACGAATCAAAGTATTCACATTATTAAAATGGATAATCAAAGTACCTAATCAAAGTACTCTACTTCCGACAGGACTACATTATTGACAAATTTGTTTCCAAACAGTACTTTCAGTACTTTGATTCTAAAGTCTAACGACTAGAGGGTACCCAGTGATACCCTAATGCGAACATACAATACGGCATGAAAGTTCTTCAAGAATCTCGTTACTGCAGCCTAAACAAGCTTCAGTTACGGCGTTTTCGAAGAAAAACGACGATGTGACAAGGTACCGTTTAATTAATGAGGTATCAGAAATCAAGGAGAAATATAAAGAGGTATTTTATATATCCCATTGATTTATTGTACTTGATTAAAAGTGAACTATCTAGGGCCCTTGATTTTGTGCTTTGTAATTCAGCGAGTTCGGCGCTTTTATAACGTCTTTCGAGTCGTCGAAATTTCGAATAACATTTTAAGGTGTATGCTATAAGATATCAAGCGCGCGGAGTTTCGCCGAAAACTTCGCCATTTTATGCGACAACGGAAATTGGCGAGGATATCCGGATTTTAAAAATCCGGATACCCTCTTCAATCTCCGTTGCCACGATTGACGCCAAAATTGCTCCTAATTTTTGGAATCTAATAATGGATGGCATACCTTAAAATGGCGACGCTGGTACACTTTCACAACATTTATTCGTATACCATTATTTAGGAAAGAGAAATGAAAAGAGCACGATGAAGGATCCATTTGTAGTCGTAACCGGGTAAAATCGTAGTTTCATATTATTGTAAAACAAATGGTAAAGTTGCAGACAGAACAAATCAATGTAGCAAAGCTATAATACCTGTATATTAATGTTTTAAAGGGACCCGTGGTAGGTTATGAGACATACAAACAAGTAAAAAGTTTATTCGATAAACACCATATGGAATTATCAACTGTAGGCCTACTTGTATAGCTAGAATATTTCTGTCAATGGAAATTTTAAATGAAGTTCATTCAGTCCTTCTAAGTTAAGTTTGAGTTTATTGGGGTTTTACGCCGTTTTTCAACTACCAGGGTCATATCGCGGCGGCTGGAGCACCTACCCATGGATTCCTGTTGTTTCTCAAACCAGTACTACCACAACACCCTTACCGAGCCTCCAGCTGCTCGCCCACTTAGGTTAACGATTTCAAACCCATTGGTGGGTGACAATTTTGTCAGAAAGGGTATTAGCCGCGGCCGGGTATCGAACCCGGGACCTCTCGTATGAGGGTCAGATGCGCTACCAACTGCGCTAAGGCCGCGGCCCTCTAAGTTAAGTCTGTATAATTAACTGGACATTGATAGACAGTGTAAAACTTGGTACTAACGTTCAGTTTGTTGTCTTAGATAACACAACCATGCACTACACAACAATGCAAACCCTGGCCGTCCCCATGTTACTCTCATCCTCGGAAACCTAGCGGTCATAGCTACGCCACATGTAGCGTAGTTGTGACTACTGGGTTTCCGAGGAAGTGTTGCTCTTATCTTTGAAAAACCTAACATGGACCCTTTAGCCCATTACCACACATGAACTCCTTTTGACTCCTCTATAGAAAAAGGCTTTGGAAAACATTGTGGAAAATGAAGAAATTGCTTGTGACAAGCAATTTCTTCATTTCCCACAATGTTTTCCATCCAAAAAGACCTAAAAACTAAAAATTTCATCCACTTGAAATTGTCTTTTGCAGGATCTTTCAGTTTGGACTGACCAAAAATTGTGTTGTTTGGTAATGGGTTAAGGTCAGCAAGACCATGAATTGTCAGATTTAATTGTAATATTGAAAAGTAAGAATTACAAACTAAGATTAATGACTGTGAATGACAGTGATGTCTTTATTATACACCAATATGTCTTGATGGGCTTCTGTTTATCTGTACCTTGTGAACTCGTGTGTTTTTGGGGTTTTGGGACTAAACTGATCTTCATTAAAATTTTCCTTGAACAGAGATGATCTACTAATACAAGTTGACTAATCCATACGATATTTTTAAAGGCATTTTTACTTGTTTGCATGTTGGAAAACCAGGCATTGGTCCCTTTAATGATAATATGGCGAAGATGTTGGGTCTGACAAGAGGAAAACGAAATCAATGATTAATCATTGACAAACGTAATATTAATATTCAAAGATATATTTGATAAATTTCATTTAGCAGGTTAGTTTATGCGGCTTTAATATGTATATATTTAACCCTTTCCAAAACTAATTCTGGTTTCTGACTAATGAATATCTATTATGAAAGCATTGAGAGTAAGGAAGAAACTGATGTTTTCCAGCATTTTCATTTATCGTCGGTGTTAATGCAAAAAATCGTATCTCATTTTTGGAAGATATTAAAGGGGAAGGAAAAACTTTAATAACTTTTCCGACGAAACTGAAAAAGTTTTTACTTGAAACCGAGGACATATTGTTCACATATAATGCGTCATTAATACGATAAGTAAGAGTTCTCCAAAACCTGCAAGAATTGTGTGAATGGAAAATACGAAATTTTACTTTAAAATTCACAAAATTTGACATACGAAGTTTCATATATTGTCACCGGGGCAGGTTTAAAAAAATGTGACCAAAGTGTGACATTTAAATTTTAAGAATAACAGCTATTTTTACAGAATATCATCCAGATTTCTTTATTAGGATGGCTAAAAACTATTCTAAATGGTTAAGCAGTGCCCAAATTATATTCAAAATTCATGTTCACTAACTTTTAGCTAATATTTTGTGCACAATCTTGCAAAATGACAACAAAAAACTCCTGACAGCATATTCGTAAAAAAAAAAATTGAGTGGTAGATTTCTGGCTGAATAGACAAAAATGAGAACACATTTAAAAAACAAAAGTGTTTCACTCCTGACATCAAATTCAGAGGGTTTTTGTATAAAAACAGGCTCCACATCCTAAACCATTGAAGATAAAATGAAAAGGTAATTTTAAGATGATGATGCACATGTTGTTTTATGAATTACAATAATTGCTTATTGTAGTATCCTGTCACTGTCTTTTATTTACCATAGCTTAGAAACCTGGTACATGTGTTAAGTGTCACACAAAAAGCGTTTCACTCCTGACATTTTTGACATCTTTTAATGATGTATCTTTTTTAGTAGTGAAGCGATTTTCTTTAAACTTGGCACCCAGTATAAAGACACAATAACACATCTGTTTAGCATTGATTGGGTTGAATATGTTTTTCTGTAAAAGCCGAGGCATGTAAAAGGTAAATGGTACTACATTTTTTAAACTTGCCCACCGACATTATACTTTCTGTGCTTTCCATGCTCCAAAGTATGGGTAATATGTATCAACAAATATGTTGCATTCGGTTTTCGCATAAAGTATTAAAGCCTACTACTCATCAATTCATCATTTTGTTCTACGTATTCTGCAACTTGCTAACCTATGGATCGTAGGAGGAAGAGCATAGGAGGGAGAGTCTGGTTTGTTGATTGATTTGGGTAATTCAAGCTTCATTTGACTGTTATTTTCATATCGCGGTGGCTGGAGCTCAGATTCCTGTCGTTCCTCATGCCAGTACAACCACAACATCCTTACGGAGCCTCCAGCTGCTTTTACGATTATCAGAACGTTGGTCTAATGCCAGAAAGGGTGTTTGTCGCTCCTGGGGGGTCGAACCCGGAACCAAAAGTCCAGTATGGAAAGAAAGAAAATATGAAGAAGATTCAACGTAATATTTGATAACTTCGTTATTTTCCATTTTCGAGAGTGGCAATTATAAATTCTCTTTGTTTATGTTCGCAGGTGACATTTTGTTTTGATAAAATCTTATCGTGTTATAGTGGCATTTCTAATGGCTTCAACTATATAACCTGGTACGATTTGATTTCGTCATTTATCATAAAATTTAGCATAAGATTCTCCATTACTAATTAAGGAAGTACATGTAATTATATCCCTTACCATTTTTAACCCATTACCACACAGTGACTCTTTTTGACTCCCTATAAAATATTGATTTTTGAAAACATTGTGGAAAATGAAGAAATTGCTTGTGACAGACAATTTCTTCATTTACCACAATGTTTACTATCCCAAAAGACCAACAAATTTTTAATTTTATGCACCTGGAATTGTCTTCTGGAACATCTTTGAATTTGGACGACCCTAGTAGAATTGTTCCGTCTGGTAATGGGTTAAATCATGGTCCGTAATGTTATATCTACATTTTAGAACAGAATCAAGCGTCTAAAAAAATGTGATTGATCCTGACGCATCAATTCATGACAATGGATCTGAAAAAAAGGTTCAATATTGCATTTTACACGGTGGATAATCACGTGATACAATATTCTCAGAAAATCTTCAATAATTTTGTAAATACTGGACCGATTTGAATTCGGTTTGAAGCAGAGAAGGTGGACAGACGTCGCGCATTAGATGGACGTAATTTATTTTTGAAAAATCAACTGATAAAAAAATTATTGAAGATAAACCAAAATTTTGGTTTATCTTCAACAATTTTTTATCCGTTGATTTTTTTTTAAAAAATCTATCACAATTATGTTATTCCTGACATTTTTCCACCTTCTTTGCTTCAAACCGAATTCAAATTGGTCAAGTATTGACAAAGATATTGAAGATTATCGGAAATTCTAAGTCACGTGATTATACACCGTGTTTTAGATGAATTCAGACCAGCCTGTATATACGCATAGTCTGGTCCATTTCCATGTATCTTTCAGTGGCTTAGCAACTCAAAGTTATCAGAATGGATCTTTCTTTGACCACAGACTGATCCGGGCACATATTTCTAAATGTGTTCTGAAACTAGAGGATATTTATGAGACGTATCGTCGGTGGGATGTCAAAACCTCGTACCTACAGCTTGAATAAGCTGGAGTTACGATATTTTGTTCTCCCACCAACGATATGCATGAGGCTACCAATCCGCATTCAAACTGCACAAAAACGTCTGAACGCCACTATCTGACTCTGATAAAGAATCTAAGATTTGTTTGCATCTTTTGTCAGGTTTCATTTCGAGCGTAAGCCATACTAAACAGTGCTGCTCGTATTGGCCAGGTCGGTAGGTGCCAACGGATGATAAATGATCCAAATCGTCGGTCAACTCGCCTGCACTTAAAATGGAGAATAGGCCCGTAGGAAAGAATTTCATAGGGGGGGGGGGGGGGGGGGGGGGGGCTAAAGCCTTTGTCCTGAATATTTTTGGGGCTAATTTGGATTTTCCCAAAATTTTCAGTGTAAAATTTAGAAAATTCGACATTTTTGGCCAACTTTGTTCTTACATGCCTGGAGAAACAAAGTCAAAAATGAAACATCTTATACCAGAGTCTAACCCAATTAATTGTGGTCATTAATCATCCAATTACACGCAATTTGTTTATTTTACTAATTTAAAATTTCAACTTTTTTCTTTAAAAACTTGTAAACTTGAAGGACGGACCGATCATAATCAATCATTGATAAACAGTATTAGACAGGTACAATGTCAATTAACAATTCTGTTCTGCCACGAAATACGGGACTTTCTAGTAGCAAATTCTTCTTCTTCTTCTTCTTCTTCTTCTTCTTCTTCTTCTTCTTCTTCTTCTTCTTCTTCTTCTTCTTCTTCTTCTTCTTCTTCTTCTTCTTCTTCTTCTTCTTCGTCATCGTCGTCGTCGTCGTCGTCGTTTTTGTCGTTTTTGTCGTTTTTGTCGTCATCTTCTCCTGGCAAGTATTCTTTTCTGTGTGAATGTATACGGTCATGGATAGACCATCGAAGTTGATTTGAAAAGACAAAACGGACGGTCAATTAAACCTGGTAAAATATACTAAACAAAAGTGAAAATGCTACACTGCAAGATTTCTTATTTCTGGAAAAGTATCGAACTAATAGCATGAAATATATTTTGATATTATTTCCCAGACTTTCAGCAAACGTTTTGTCGAAATTTCATTGCCTTGTGTCCTTTAATGTCGGAGTTACAGCCCTTAATGCGTTTAGAGCTAATTTCATGGAATATCGCATATGCGCATGCGCAGAAAACGCTTTATAATTCTTTCGGAAAGGGTCATATCTTGGTTGCCGAAAAAACACCTAAAATCTCACTTATCTGTTGTAGCAAGCTCTAAAATCAAAGTCTAATTTGGCAATTTTGCGAATTACCTCCCTTTGACATAAACAAATAGGGAATTTGAAATGTTTGGTATTCACAAATTTTTCACGGTTTTCGATTAGGTTTTTTAGCAACATCATGTAGGCCTTACAGGGGATTTTTGAACCCTTTCTTCAACTAGGATTGTTCCCAGATGTCCATGCAATAGTGATTTCAATTTCCTATGGAGATTACATAGTAAAATTTTCAAGCTTTGGTACATAATGAAAAATTCTGCTTTTCAAACATCATTTTCTAAACTCTGAAACAATGTTATGCAAGCTTCTTTACATTTTCTGACTTGTTACTCGTCAGACTACCATTCAGTATAGTTCGGCATGGTTTGCATTCTTCTGCTTTGATTTCTGAAGGTTTAAATTGTGTAAAATTTCTGTTCAAATTGTACACCTGAAAAAAACGGACCCCTGTCACATTAAAATGGTCCGTTTTTCATCCACGTAATTAAGATCCACTAAACGTTTAGTGCTTGGCATAACCAAGTTAATGAACAATGTGAAACACTTTCATTTGCTTTTTACTTGTTGAATTTAGAAGAAATATGGCAAGCAAAGTATGTGTAGCGTTTTCACCTTTGTTCAGTATACTTTGATTTTAGCAAATTACAGATGCTTGCCCAAAGACCTCACTGAACATGATTCATTAGCTTTGTTTATCATTGGTAAAATACAGATCTAGACATGACTGTTTAAACCAATTCTGATCATTGGATGAGTTAATGATCGTAAAATTAATCACTTTGATCGATTTCAAATTGAGGTTGATTACCCTAACTCTTTACCAACTTCAGGCTTTTGGACAGTACTGTTGCCATTTGAACGCTGATGCCAAAAACCATAATGGATGTTGATAAAGATGTGATTTGTGTACAATATAGCTAAAACTATTGAATCAAAGGCATTTTTGTTCTTTTGCGTCAATATTTTCAGCCTTTTTGTGCAACCGAGAATCAACCCCCAATAATATTTTTGAAAGGGTCAGAGTTTGGGGTCATCTTACCGAAGAGGTCAATAGAAGTTGGTATCATTTTGATCGCCAAGTTTAACACAAAAAGTGTCCAAACAGAACCAAATACCGCTACTCTGATACAAATACGATGGGGCATGGGCAAATTGGGTCTTATGGGGTTTTTTTTTGAGACCAAAATAGATTTAGATCAGCCTGCTCGTACGCACAGTCTGACCAAGATCAATTTTGTAACTTTATAATATTAGGTCTTCGTTTTTAGTGATTATACGAGTAGAAGTACATTTTTGTCTCGACCAAAGTTCGCTTATATGTACAGGCTGATTCGATTCCATGTTGGTGTCAAGTATTAGGCTATAGTGCCCATTTATATATTCCACGGCTCGAAAGTTAATCTTTCCCAATCGAAAATGGAATTGTCCCAACTGCCAGACGGCAAAGTAAGTTTTATCAAATGTTACATGTAGATTCAATGTGTATTGCATAGAATGGAAATCAATCAAATCATTAAAAGTAGGTGAGAAAATCGAGGGTTTCAGCACTGTCTTTATTTCTGTTCATGAATGCTCTTTGTTTACAGACGTCAAAACAAAAGTTTGTTTGGAAATGGGTTAAAGTCGTGTTTTGTATTGTAAACGAGTTAGCGAGGTCAGATGTTACAGTTTGAATTAAACTCTGATCAGATAGCAAGGTGAATGAACACACCGCTATTGATACGGCTAAATGTGGAACGGCATGAATTGAAGGGATTTGTTGCATCTGAGAAAGAAGCTAACATGAATTATCGTCGCTTTTCAACAAAAAATCGTAACTGAAGCTTCTTCTAAGCTGCATTTACGAGGTTTTTGTTGAGTAGTGACGGTATGCTTTCCCAAAGGTACACAAAAGTAACCAAATTTGGCGTTTTGCAATGCAATGCGAAAAGATTTAGTAAATGGCTTCGTTAGGAAGCACTGCATGATTAGTGTCGAAACTTAAAAAAAATGAGTTTCTCTTTACAGTATCATAAAGAAAGTCACCTTTCCTTATATAAGCACTAAGGCTTACATTGGCCTACCGTAAAATTAACACGAATATCTTGAAAGATTTATAAAGAAAATTCGAAATTTTAAACCATTGATGTGTCCAGAATGTGGGCTTTTGAGTTTCCCATACACCACATGGTATTCTACCTTGCTATGACAAATATTTAAGAATAACTACTGCATTCTTTTTGTTTCTTTTTTTTTTATTTTCCTAATCCCCTTGTCCTTTTTTTAGACGTGTCACAAAGCCGCTATATTTGGAAGACGATTCAATACGCCGATGATTTGAGAACGACGTATTTCAATACAAAGCTGATAACAATCTCGATCACACAAAGTTACGTTTTGTAATTGGGCACATGTTCCAATCTGATAAAACCGACCATTCAATGATTAAAGTTATCTGTTTGTCACATTTTGCTGATGACAGTTTGGATTCATTGAAGTAACAAGTTTAAGTTTTGAACGTCCGTTAGGTGCCCGATTTGTGAACCCAAGAAGCAATGAAAAGTTGAAAAAAAACTGTCGAAAACGAATTGACTTTTTTCACAAGAAAAGTTTAGTGCAGTCTCATCATATTCTATTTGGGAAATCGTGGAAATTAATTGGGCCAGAATCTGTAAACAAGTCCCTAATGTAAGTATTTTAGACCTATGTGGATCCAGATTAGTTAACTTTGTAGCTGAATGCAATCTAAGTCAGTAAGGTCGATCATTACTGCTGTCAAACTTGCCATATGTGAGGGCCACATGCCTTTGAATAAGATTGTGCGTATGCACAGCCTGATCTGGAAACAAGCTGATCGCCAATGATATATGGGACCCTTTCAAATCCAAGCTCGATTGCAACTTAACACGCCAATGGTTAATATGGTCAAACATAGACAAAAACTTGAAATCAATTTTGCATTGTTAGGATGGTCGAAAGAGAGAGTTCATCTGGGGTTTTATAGTTTTAACGCATTAAACATAAGATTAAAGCTGTAAAATTAATTGTCATCAAAATAAGCTTTGTTTGCTTACATTGTGTTAGAGTGTCCAAAAACAAATAAAGTGGACATTAAATATTTGTTGAAGGCTAAATTAAGACCGGCTACAGAAAAGAGGGACTTGTCGAATGTGAAAAAAAAATATTGACCCAGGTCCAAAGCGGCGATCCTTGGCTAAAGTTGGTCCATTGTGACAATTTGACGTTTACGTTTCGAATTGATTGTAGATATTTTTTTCACTATTTTTAAAATTTACCTTTTCAAAAACCAGGATGGGTTGTAGAAAGTCTTCTGTCTGAATAACCTTCCTCAATCGAAAGTAATTTGAATTTGCTCCAATTTGAACGCTGATCCTCAAGACGACAAAAAGGCTACCCAAAAGAAGAAAAAAACAACAACAATATGACAAATATGGATGATTACTAAGTCAACATGATAAAAGAGAAAAGATTCTCAATGTAACAGCAATATATTCTGTTCAATATTAGCCTTACCTATACGGGACTTCAAAAATTTAATCTTTGAGGGGTCCATTTGGAATGGCGAGCACATTTTATCAAATAACTTATGGACATCTAATAGATATATGGTATCATCTATCTTAAAGTGTACATTTTTGTGTCAAAAGTAATAAAGTATCGTCGGACGATTATGAATTATCTTCGAACGAAAATTAATATTCGTACGACGATAAATGAATGCTTTTTGCCCAAACGGTACACCATACCGTCTTCCAAACTGCAATTTCCTTTCACAATCTGGTTTCCATGCGTCAATTACGGAGTAAAACATTGATAGCCAGCACTTTCTCATTTTCTCTTTTTCTATTTATAATTCCCATGTTGTAATATTGTCTTTTCCCACATTTGGTAACAATAACTTTGTCGCCTGCAACCCCCTCATTTTACCTCAGCTGATTCCGCACGTTGAAGCCCATTATAGTTAGGCCTATATATCCATACCTTTCACTTTGATCTAACATGGTGGAGCTGACCTTTTTCGGGATTAATTGCATTATCTGTTTTATTTTCTCACCTTTGAAGATTTCCTTTTCATCTTGATTAAAGTAAACTCAAACAAATCAGGTCCTAATTCATTATTATATTCATATTTTATGTCAACACATGAACACAGTCCCGGACATGATTACAATTGTTAACCCTTTTCCAATCTAGGCCTGTTTTTTTGCTTCTCATATAGAAAAGCTTGGGAAAATATTAGGCCAAGAGAAGAAAATGCTGATAACCAACATTTTCTACGTTTGTCTCAATATTTTCTGTGTTTTTTATATACGAATACTATCTTTATCTACACCAATTGTGTTGTCTGCATCAGTTCTGAATTTGGACCATTCTAAAACTTTTTCGTTTTTTGATAGAATAAATCTTTCCCAAACAACAAGATTTTAGGGCGGTCCAAGTTGACTGCTGTTTCAGACGACAAAGTGCATGTTATTAAAGATAGATATAGCACAGAAAATATTGAGACAGAAGGAGAAACTGCTGGTTATCAGCAGTTTCTTCTTTTGTCTCAATATTTTCCCAAGCATCCTCTATTAGGGACATCAAAACCAGCTCTTGTTTGGAAAAAGATTAACTGACCATCGGTCAACATAGATTAGCCCCGGTGGTCAGTTATAGCCACGCTGACCACGGATTTATAACGTTATTGCTAACTCTGTCAAAATATTGATATTTCTACTGTGCTAATATACAGGCTACCTTTCTCATAGGAACTTTAACACTTTTCCATAATGTAATATTGAGCATAATTTGTCTGCTTCCTACGAAAATGAAAATTCCCAAAGTAGCATTCTTTTCGCAAACGATGCTTGTCCATTACCTTCTACTTAATATAGCTCGTGAAAAATGACCTGGTAGAGCAACAATAGCTTATAGCTACGGGTTCTCTGCCTTGTCATTTATCATGGGCTCTGATTGTTATTCTTTCTACTCTTTTTGCATTGAGTATTACAAGCACTCTTTTTGCATTGGTTATTTCAGGCACTCTTTTTGCATTGGGTATTAAAAGTACTCTTTTTGCATGGGTTATTACAGGCACTCTTTTTGCATTGGTTATTACGAGGATTCTTTTTGCACTTGTTATTTCAAGCATTTTTTGCATTGGTTATTACAAGCACTATTTTTGCATCGATTATTACAAGCACGTTTTTGCATTGGTTATTGCAAGCACTCATCGTGCATCGGTTATTGCAAGCACTCTTTAGCATTGGATATTATAATCACTCATCTTGCATTGGTTACTACAATCACTCTTTTTGCATCGGTTTTTACAAGCACTTTTTTGCATTGCTTATAACAAGCACTCATCTTGCATTGGTTATTGCAAGCACTCTTTTGCATTGGTTATTTCAATCACTTTTTTTAACACTGGTTATTACTATCACTTTTTTAACATTGGTTATTGCAATCACTTTTTGCATTGGTCATTACAATCTCTTTTTGCATTAGTCATTACAACCTCTTTTTGCATTGGTCATTACAATCTCTTTCTTCTTGCATTGGCCATTACAATATCTTCTTGCATTGGTCATTACAATTACTCTTTTTGCATTATATATTTCAATCACTCTTCTTGCATTGGTAATTATAATCACACTTTCTTGCATTGATTGTTACAAGTAATATTTTGCGTTGGTAATTAGAACACTCTTCTTGCATTGATTGTTACAAGTAATATTTTGCGTTGGTAATTAGAACACTCTTCTTGCATTGGTTATTATAAGTATTATTTTGCATTGGTAATTAGAATCTAACTTCTTGCATTGGTTATTATAAGTAATATTTCTGCATTGGTAATTAGAATCACTCATCTTGCATTGGTTATTATAAGTAATATTTCTGCATTGGTAATTAGAATCACTCTTCTTGCATTGGTAATTATAAGTAATATTTCTGCATTGGTAATTAGAATCATTCTTCTTGCATTGGTTATTACAAGTAATATTTCTGCATTGGTAATAAGAATCACTCTTCTTGCATTGGTTATAACAAGCACTCTTTTGCATTGGTTTTACAATCGCTCCTTGCATTGCTTATTATGTACAGTAACTCTTCTTGCATTGGTTATATTAAAATTACTTTTTTTGCATTGGTTATTAGAATAACTTTTTTGCATTGGTTATAACAATCACCGTTTTTGAGTTGGTGGTTGCAGTCACTCTTGGCATTATTTAACCCTTTCCCAAACGACAAAATTGTAGGGTGATCCACTTCAAAAACAGCCACATATGGAGTAAGGTCACTCAGAGAAGTCCTTCCGGGCCGTAGGGTGCTAAAATAGTTCTTTAAAAAAAAAATTGCCCCTTTTCTGGTGATGCCTTGCCCTCTGCATGAATGATTTTGAGGTAAGGTTTTCATTGGATGCTTTTGAGTGACATGTTTTCTCATTTCTGAGCCAGAATCCATGTTTCTTTTCAGGACTATTTGGTGTGTTTGGGTGCAGGGATACACGTGACCCCAATTTCCGTTGTCTCTATTTTGGCGCGGAAAAATTCACGGTATGTATACATGGTTGAGTGAAAATTGTGAAAAAAATGAATCACATGAGGTGGGTCCATTTGCTGAAAATTTTGCAGGGCAAGGAGGGATCTGTGCCATTTTAGGCATAGCTTTGCTCTTGTTTATTTTGGAAAAGGTGTATAAATGTGTTGAAAATGGGCATTTTACATAAAGTTATATAGGAGCCCATCTGAGTGACCTTCCACCATATGACAAAATGGATGTTATTAACGATAGGATTTGTGCAAAATATGGCACAGAAAATATTGAGACAAAAGGAGAAACTGCTGGTTATCAGCAATTTCTTCTTTTGTCTCAATGTTTTCTCAAGCCTTTTCTATTTCGGGGCGTCAAAACCAGGTTTTGTTTGGGAAAGGGTTAAACCTACTGCTGTCACTATTTCTGCATTGGACACCACAGTCACTCGTTTCGCATTGAACATTTTCGTAACCACTCTCTTTGCACAAGCGATTTTAGCCTAATAGGTTCTTGTATTTGTGCAAGGACATTGTCAATTGTTGAAATTTACGGGTCATCTTGTTGACACAGTGACAGTAGCGACGGGAAAAGGGCGCGACAAAAATCATTACCTTACAATTAAATTACGCACCAACACAATGTGAATCAAATATTAGCACAAGCTTGAAGGATATCCTATTTCGGACTGTCCGCTTGCTGACACTTGTTTGCATCAATCAGAGCTAGGGATAGGAGAAAGGGAGTGATGGATTTTCTAAATGCATTATTTCTTTTATTGTTGACCAAATCCTATGATGTGGGTACTCATTGGAATCGTCTGGTCAAGACGATTCCAATGAGTACCCAAAACATAGGGTTTGGATTTCAAATAACAAAGTTAGATTGCCTTCACCACCACTTATCTGTTGCTCTGATCAGTTAACCCGTTACCAAACGACAAAATTTTAGGGCGGTCCAAATTGAAAGATCCTGCAGACGACAATTTCAAGTGAATGGAATTTCTAATTTTTAGGTCTTTTAGGATGGAAAACATTGTGGGAAATGAAGAAATTGCTTGTCACAAGCAATTTCTTCATTTCCCACAATGTTTTCCCAAGCCATTTTCTTTAGTGGAGTCAAAAAGAGTCAATGTGTGGTAGATCTAATGGGTTAAGTTTTTTTGGAATGAATTTCTGGTTTTGACACTTGATCATAAGATTAAACCTTTCTTGAAAAAAATCACTGCTTTTTGCGCACACGACAGAGGAAAATTTTGAAAATATTTAGGAAAAAGGAGGCTAGCGACCAACATGACCAACTTCGGTTACCAGCCACTTTCGTAGAATGATAAAAAGATCGGCTTATTGTTAATCAAAATACAACGCCATGCGGAGCGAGATCTCTTGTAATAAAAATGTCTTAAGGTAGAATACCTTTAATGTGGCAATTTTGAGATTCATAAAACATAGTGTTGTTTTTTTTCGAGCGTCGTCGTTACGTATCCAAACTTATTCGGGCGCGGTCGTAAACATTCGGTGATGGAAAGTTCCACCGCCGAATGTTTTCGACGTCGCCCAAATAATTTCGACGTCGCGCAAATCTCATTATGGGTAGAATACCTTAAAATTCTTCTTTTTGCGTGACGATTCAACCTCGTCAATGAATCACTACATCTTTTACTCTTTGTAAAATACAAACCGTAAGACTTATGAATAGTAATAGTTTCTAAATATTTCATTATACTCGTACCCAAGCATTGCTCCCTTATTCTAACCCTTACTAAGCAACCTCTCGCTTTGATGATAATTGAAAATGTGGAAAATGATGAAAATGGAGTACATAGTGAAAGCCAACATTTTCTGTTTGTTTATTTGTTTTTTTGTGTGTGTTTTTTTTTTTTTTTTTGGCTTTTCTTCACCAATATTTACCTGCTATAATCAGCAATTTCTATTTTTCTTACAGTTATTTTTGTCAGTAATTCCTTGAAATTCTAAAATTCTAGATTATTCCTTATTTGAAAAAGGTCAGGGGCAATGTCAGGTTTTTTGTAATCGTATAAACGTAATGAAAAGTTAATTGTTTGTTTTTTTCTTTTTGTCTTTAGAACATGTTTAATTTATTTGTCCCATTAATAATTCAAAATAGTAGACCTGACCGACTTAGCTTGACTTTTTTGTCAACAAATAGTATGTTGTAAGATTTCATCTAAATGCACTCCTATATCACGGTGTATAATCACGTGACACAAAATTTCCGATAATCTTCAATATCTTTTTTAATACTTGACCAATTAGAATTCGGTTTGAAGCAGAGAAGGTGGGAAAATGCCAGGTATAAGCTGGACGTGTTGGATTTTTGAAAAATCAACCGATAAAAAAGTTATTGAAGATAAACCAAAATTTTGGTTTATCTTCAATAACTTTTTTATCAATTGATTTTTCAAAAATCAACCACGTCCATCTAATGCGTGACGTCTGTCCACATTCTCTGTTTTAAACCGAATTAAAATCAGTCCAGTATTTACAAAGTTATTGAAGATTTTCTGACAATATTGTGTCACGTGATTATCCACCGTGGTTATGGAAGATGGTTGTCTATACTGGACGTATGCGCGATGGGGAATCACGAGACATATCATTTCTGATATATTTTCAATAGTTCTCTTAATTAAGGTAGTCTACCCCTAATGAGATTCGCGCGACGTCGGAATTATTCGGGCGGCGTTGAAAACATTCGGCGGTGGTATGTTCCACCGCCGAATGTTTACGACCGCGTCCGAATAAGTTCGGATACGTAACGACGACGCTCGAAAAAATCCGATGCTTTATGAATCTCAAAATGGCCACACTACGGGTATTCTACCTTAATGACAAAGTCTGAAACGGATTTGAAACAGGGAAGGTGGAGAAATGCCAGGAATTTTACGTATGGTTCATATAAAAAGTTGTTCCAAGTGACAAAAACTTATTGAAAAGAAAATTTGTAAATTTTAGAATGGAAATCCTAGAGAGAAAAGGAGAAAATGCTGAACATCAGCATTTTCTTCTTTTCCCTCATGGGATTCTTATGGTGGCTGATTTATGCCATGTTTTTGTCCTTTGTGTGGCGGGGCGCCAGGCGAAAATACGAAATAGAATAAATAAGCCACCATAGTTTCTAGACGAACATCTTGTAGAGTCGTCAAAAACCGGACTTGCTTGGGAAAGAGTTAAAGCGAGTGTTTTGACTGGCTGCTGTCAGTATATAATCAAAACTGTCAATCTACTTTGTTTGAAATGATGATTTCTTCAAAGGAAGTTGTCAGAAATAATTGTAATTTTATTCCACCTTCGCTTTGAAATTGTATTTTCTTTTTCTTTCGTATCAGATTATAATGACTCTATTGTTTCAATATTGTTATGTTATTATCTTACATATATTCACTAGGCTATGTATAGATCACGATAAATGAGCTAGAGGCTAGAGATGCTCTACCGGGCCATTTATTATGAGCTATACAATTATTGTTCGCAGTGAAAGATAGGCCCCCTACATTAAAAAGTTAAAATTTGGGAGCAAAAATATGCATAGTTACAATGATTATCATCTGGTATTACTATTATCTTTTCCATCATTAAAGTGACATTTCAGATTTTTTGTCATAAATTTTACTTTTATTTTTATCTGAAAGAGCATATTTCCTTATGAAAATTCTGAATATTTCAAGCCAAAATATTGCGCCGTTTACGAGAAATTTATATTTGTGTTAAAATTGAACAAATTGTTGTGGACAACAGTTCCGATTTACATGCAATTTATCGATTATGTCTCAACTTTAAATGCGTGTTTCTCGCTTATTGACAACAACTTTAAAAATTTAAAAACTAATATTTATTAAATAAACCATGACCTCTGGACAGACGAGTCAAACTGAATAGGTAAACCAGGTATGTAAACGTCGCACGGTTTTAACCCTTTCCCAAACAACAAAATTTTAGACTCGTCCAATTTGAAAGCTGCAGCAGACGACAAAATAGATGTAACTAGTTGAAATTTGTGAATATTATAGCACAGAAAATATTGAGGCAAAAGGAGAAACTGCTGGTTATCAGCAGTTTCTTCTTTTGCCTCTATGTTTTCCCAAGCTTATCTTCTTAGGGACGTCAAAAGCAGGTCTTGTTTGGGAAAGGGTTAAGAAGGCGTTTACCGTTAGATGTAATCACAACACCCCTCTCACGTAGGACAGTCAATAGTTAAAAGTACATTTGAGTCAGTCTCAATGTTGATGGTACCACTATAGAACATGTATTTATACTCATTAGAATAACCAATCTTGGCATCAAGACATACTTTAAAAATTGAAATCGGAATGAAATGTCCCTTTAAGCCCGAACATTGTGATTATAGTATGACATGAACGTGAAGAGTATCAATAAGGAAAATTCTGGATAGTTTAAAGTGAAAAAATATCAGCCTGAAAACCTGCGAATTTATTTTTTGAAATACTTCCGTGTGATGGTTGCTTTAGTTGAGCGGAACATAACAGGAACGATACTCACTGGTGGTGAACTCGGCCAAAGCGAGGGACGTTTTTTTGCGATCGATGTATTCCGTCGGTGTTGTGATAAAATATCGTAACTACGGCTTTATCGAAGCCATAGTTACGAGATTTTATAACAACACCGACAGTTTTTCAATACAAAACGGTAAACCCGGTCTGTTTTTAGAACAAGTTCGTTGTCATTAGAAAAAAAAATATATAAACTCACATTTAAACGCAAAATATCTATACCTTGTTGTAACGAAAATTGTTTTAGTTCACCACCAGAGATACTGTAATATACCGATGCTTTTCAATGAAAACTCGTAACTGCAGCTTGGTTTAAGCTGCGGTTACGAGGTTTTTGTTGAAAAGCGACGATACATTATTAAAGTTATTATTACACGTACAAGTTTTGCGAATAAACTGTTTAAATCTAATCATAAAATACCACACAAAGATAAAAAGTTAATAAAAAGGAAGAAGATTCAGGCCCCAGGGTTAAAATATGAGTTGTTACGAGATAAATCAATTGTTTAATTGCAATATCATGTTTAACTGACTCAGTTTTCGTATAAATCATGGCTCAGTTTTTTATAAAGTAATTTTACTCCCTCTCGTCTCAAAATCTTGAAACGTTGTTTTTTAACTTCCTTTCGTAATGATGATATTACTGCTCTCATTTGACATGGCACTGACATCTATGCAAAACATGTTCGTATTTTGCAAATGGCCTAACATTTGTGAGCCAAAAGAAATGTACCATAGTACACACAAGGGCGGATCAAGGATTTTTTCCAGGGGGGTCCAAGCCCAAAAATTTTTCCATGTGGGGTCCAAGCCCAAATCATGCCTTAAAATGTAGTAAATATGTAACGTTACACTAAATTTATATAGTCAAAATTCAATTTTCGGCCAATGCCAGGGGGGGGGGTCCGGACCCCCCTGACCCCCCCCCTCTAGATCCGCCCTTGACACATATAAAAGGGATGCAAAAAAACTACTGAACTATTTTTCTCTCAGCTCCTGTGTCAAATATCAGTTATCCCTTTCCCAAACGACAACATTTTTGGGTGTTCCAATTTCAAAGCTGCTCCAGACGATAAAATAGGTGTTGATAAAGACATGAATTGCAAGTAATATAGCAGAGAAAATATTGAGGCAAAAGGAGAAATTGCTGATTATCAGCAATTTCTTCTTTTGTCTCAATGTTTTCCCAATCCTTTTCCATTAGGGACGTGAAAACCAGGCCTTGTTTGGGAAAGGGTTAAGTTAGTGTCGAGATAAGAGTCTTTGGAATGATTTGTGGGTGTATATCAAATCTTTAAAGGGGGAATAACACTTTTAACATCTTGCGAATTTTCCGAGAATTTCGTACAAAAAATAAATATATATTATTAAAATATGGTCTTTAAATTGCATATATGCCAAATCTTAGCTTTCTACCTTGTGTATTGGCTTAGATGTCGACGGATTTAAAACCCCATGATTTTTTGTCGGGGGGATAAAAATTATAATAATAAAACATATGGGGTTTTAAATCCGTCAACATCCTAGCCAATACACAAGATAGAAAGCTAAGATTTGGCATAGATGCAATTTAAAGGCCATATTTTCATAATATATAATTATTTTTTGCACGAAGTTCTCTGAAAATTTGTAAGATGTTAAGTGTTATTCCCCCTTTAAGTTTGAACAAGGAATAATAGAATAGCTCTAGACTCTACATGTACAATTGTATAACCACTATTTCTTCATTTTTGATGAATATTTTAGGTTCCATAATTATAATTCAATGCATACATGTATCTAATTTGTTTCATGTACATACTCCGATGAACCCAAAATTGTCAAGAGAAAGCGCGTCAGTTTCAAAACTTTTGTGATTGTCATTTTAAAGCACAAAAACTTTTCAAACAGTTATGATCCACCTATTTTTTTTTTCTCTTCTTTCATTTTTTAGACAAAAACATTTATTGTTATGTAATAGTTTTGTCTGTTGTATGTCCCTCATAATTAGTCCCGACATTTGGAAAATTTGACATTCATTTGAAAATCCATTTGTAAATTTCATGTCTGTTTCCACTTTGACGAGCAGTTGACTTACAAACTGACATGTGACCGTTTTAACCCTTTCCCAAACAAGACCTGGTTTTGACGTCCCTCATAGAAATGGCATGGGAAAACATTGAGACAACAGAAGAAACTGCTGATAACCAGCAGTTTCTCCTTTTGCCTCAATATTTTCTGTACTATACTGTACAGTAATCATATCTTTAAATTAATCCATTTGGTTGTCCACATCATCTTTTAAATTGGACCACCCTAAAATTTTGTCGTTTGGGAAAGGGTAAATGTTGAAATCTACAAGGGTAAAAACATGCTTGTGCTGAAAACGCGTTTCAATAACCCCTTAACCTCTTACAAAACTGCTAAACTCTAAACAAGTCCAAACTCAACATGTTGGTAACGACAATTAGATTTCATGTGAATGAAACAATACAATTTCACGTGAATGAAATTTAGAATGTTTTGGTCTTTTTGGGGTAGAAATCATTGTGGAAAACAAGCGATTTCTTCATTTTCCACAATGCTTTCCAAACCCACTATCTTGTTGGGAATAAAAAAGAATCGCAAATCAATGTCCACTTGCAATTAACTATCTGAGCGCAAGCTGATATGATTCATCCTTAAAGGGGCCCATGCTAGATTTTTCAGGGATCAGAATAACACAGGGACAGTCAGAGTTTACATTGTTATGTGTTACATTGCATTGTCTAAAGCCAAAAAGAAAGAAAATTTGGCACTGATGCCAAGTTTTACACTTTCCATCAAGGTTTAGTTTCCCATAAAATATTACTCTAGATATAAACAGCGGGTCAGCTTAAATTATATACAGGTTTGATCTAGAAGGACTAAATGAACTCCATTTGAAATTTTCTTGTGCAGAAATAATCTGGACATGCAGGTTGCCAATTCTGTACGATAATCTTGAATATCATTTCTTACCTCCGACAACATAGCGAGTGTCCCTTTAATTTGTGAATAGTTTCGAATCCGAGCGCAAAATTACTGTAATTTTGCATGTGATGGTTTGAGTTTTACAGGTGCAAGATTCGAACAAACAAACACAAAATTGTGTCGAAAATTGAGGTATTTTCCCTTGTTTACATGGGTATAATTTGTAAGCATGCAGGGGTCTTGCTACCAATTTTTGTTTGGGGCCAGGGGCCAGTGAAATTGGGAACAATAGCGACATTTTAACCTAAATTGGGAAATACTATAACAAGTTTGTATTCATACTCTCACTCAGTTTCAGCTGCAAATAAGACTTTAGTGGTGTAAAATGCATTTGTACATACTCTTGTTTGAGAATCTACTCTAAAACTGTCTTCAAAATGTTTGTAAATGAAGATGAGGTCTTAACATGGGGCATTCTAGGTTCTCGTTGGGAATTTTCACCAGAGAATTGGGAAAAAAAGATACTTTTTGCCATTGGGAATGGGGCCCATTAACGGCCCCAAATTTTGGCAAAAGAGACCCCTGGCATGATTGTCAGAATACCGCGACAGGACTAGAAGAAGGCCTGCTATATTTGAGCAATGATCTGGAAAAACGTCCCTTAAAGCATTTGAAACAGCTATGTTTCAAGATCAGGCTGTGCCTAGATGCAGTCTAGCCAGCATCCATGTTACTCTCAAATGGATGATACAGACCATGACGAAGCTATTTCAGAACAACGTGGTTCCTTGTCAGACTGCGTGTATACGCAGGCTGATCTGGAACCATGTTGTTCTCAAATGCTACAAGGGACGTTTTTCCAGATCCGGACTTATTTATAATGATACTGTTACAAGCTTTTCTTACAAAGAGGACTCGGTGAGAAAAAGAAAACAAATGCAGAGATATAACCTTGCCAGAATATACTGTGGTATATTGTTCTCTTTAGCAGATGTTTTCCTACCCTAGTATAACCTTGTGTCATGTGAAATGACTCGAGTGACAAATTGACACTTATATGTTATCTAAAATCTTTTACGCACTTTATAAGGAGAAAATTTAAATTCGAATTAACCCTGAATGTCATTATATTAGTCTATACACCGAGATTTACTGCATTCGACACTTTAATATGTTTTCAGGACACATAAAACTTCGGTGGCAAAGAATGGCTATTGAACAAAATATGTTACACGATACGATAGTATGTATGTCCTATACTCGTACAATATGGCAACAAGAGAACCCCAGAGGCCGTATTCGCCGACATGTTTAAGTCTAAATTTCAGTACAATCCATCTGATTGGACAAGACGTATGTCTCGGTCAATCAGATCGATTGTTGGGTTATCTTAAAGGTGTACTTGGATTAAGACGGGTTGTCGAATATCACCCTGAATTACCAAACTCTTAATTTTACTCTCGTGGTTTCTTTTCATGGATTCTTTCCTTGCGATTTGTATCTAATACAAGAGCCGTCAGAGACGGACAATGCTCCCCGATTAAGGCATTGTCACAATAAATGTATGCCATGCAGAGCTAAGATTAAGCTAACAAACGTTAAGCCCCCTTTTTCCATGACATACCTTTTATACGCAAATTTGAAGTAGTTTATTGTCAAGGGCATCTTATTTGCTACTCAAATATGAAATTTCATCAAATTCTGACCATTAGACTATGAGAAATTAGAGAAAAAGTGTATTTGACCTTAAGTCCCCTTTTCCCATGACGAGGCCTCGAATCCAAAAACTGGAAAAAGTACATCGGCATTATGTCATAGGGAGTTCACATGGTAAGTTTCATTTGATTTGGCCCAAGGGTTATAGAGAAATCGCTTCGGACGGACGGACGGACGGACAGACGGAATGACGGACGGACGGACGGACAGACGAAGCGGCGACTATATGCTCTCCCTTCGGGGAGTATAATTAAAGTACGTGTTTCATATCGTACCAGCATGACTTGCTGTCGCATGGTCAAAATTTACAAATCAAAAAGAAAAACTAGCATATTTTGGTTTGTAATGTCTAAGCCCTTCCAAAGTTGGCCTAAAATGCCGAATTTACCTTAGTTTACACTGAAAAGTTTGGGAAAATCCAATTAATCCCACCCAATATTAAAGTGACATTTCACAATCATTTTTACATAAAGTTTACTTTTATTCTATGTGAAAGAGCATCTTTTCTTACGGAAATTCTGAAAATTTCAAGTCAAAATATTGAACCGATTATGAGAAGTATATACTTTTGTGCTAAGATTAGACAAATTGTTGTGGACAACAGTTCAGATTTATATAGAATTTGTCATTTCTGTCTCAACTGTAAAGGCATATTTTCTGTTATAAATAACAACGTACGAAAACTGATAGCATTTCTATGCATTAGAATAAACAGTCTTTGCATCATTTGCATCATACTTTTAAAAAATGAAATAACTGTGAAATGTCTTTAAGACACTGGCCCGGACAGATGATTGACCCCCCCCCTCCCCCTATGAAAATGCTTCCTACGGGCCTACTTGTAATGGTATCATCTCATTCCACACAGTCTGTTTCTCACCTAGGGAGAAGGTTTGGTTTATTGGGGTTTTCAACTGCCATGGTGATAACTCGGCGGCTGGAGCACCTAACCATGGATTCCTGTTGTTTCTCATACCAGAACTACCACAAAACCCTAACCGAGCCTCCAGGTGCCCCCACATAGGTTCACAATATCAAACAATCGATTGGTGACGTTTTTGTCAAAAAGGGTATTTCCCGCGGCCGGGTATCGAACCCGGGACTTCTCGAATGAGAGGCAGATGCGTAACCAACCTAGGGAAAAGGAGAAAAGGGAGAAAATGTTAGTTAGGAGCATTTTCTTTTTTATTGTCAATGAATTGAAAGCCAGACCCTGGTTTTTCGAAAAGACTTAAGTACGTTCTTATGCTCAAATCTGAGCACCGTGCTCAAATCGCACGAAATCCACGTGAACTTCAATCGAATACCCTTCAACGTTGGAGAGTATCCCTTTGAAGTTGAGCATGTTCTCATGAGAATATACTTAAGTTTTTTCGAGAAACCGGGGCCTGGTTTTGTTTGGGAAATGGTAAATCTAGCATTTCAACAATTTCGAGTACACGTAACTTTAATTAACATACACGGTATTGATTCCTGGTTGCAAGCAACACTCTTAAGGGGTCAAGAAGCTAGGATTTCTCACCTATGCTAGTAAAACGTGTCGTAAAATTATAATTTTAATTTTCCGCGGTGATTTTCGAGTGTTTGAACAATATGTCGGTCTGTATGTTAAGATCTTAAACCAGTGATAAGGTATCATAAATATCGTTCAAGTTACGAGGCATCATTAAAAGTCAATATTGCCACCATCTTGCAAATTTTTTACCCCGTTATGCGAAAGGGGGCTATTTAGGCAAGTCTTATACAATGGAGCTTTGAAGAATTTGAGAGAAAAGAAGAACATGACGATAGGCCTATTCAGCATTTTCTTATTTTCTCTCAATGTGTTTTGCTATTAAAATAAACGTTTCCCCCCACATATAGTTGATCTATTTGTTCTGAGAGTAAATTCCAAATATACTACAAGCTTGGAAAGACAGACAAACTAATACTCTCTAACAAACTAAATGCCTCTCATGCTCTTTCAAATGACCTGCCATCATCTGCTACATTGTATTTTGCTTCAACTATTATACCCAAAAAGTGACTTAAAGGCACATGGGGCCTTGTGACAAGCAATTTCTTCATTTTCCACAATGCTTTCCAACCAACAAATGTTTTTAAGATTTTATTAACTTGAAATTGTCGTCTGCAACACCTTTTAAATTGCACCTATCCAAATCATTGTCGTTTGGTAACGGGTTACAAACAAGACCTGGTTTTGACGTCCCTTACAGAAAAGGATGGGAAAACATAGAGACAAAAGAAGAATTTACTGATGACCAGCAGATTCTCCTTTTGCCTCAATATTTTCTTGGCTATAACATTAACATTTTGGCCTTTCGTGATCATTTACTTCGTCGTCTGCAGCAGCTTTCAAATTGGACCGCCTTAAATTTTTGTCATTTGGTAATGGGCTAAAGGAATAAAGACACAAAATTTTATGCCATATTTGAAATCGACCCGCTGCATTGAGTGTTGTAGATTATCTGATTGGTTAAACACGTGAATGGATCGAGGATTCTCATTGGTCGAAAGATTAAAAGGGGCCGACGCGTTAACTCTAAAATCAATAGACGTAGTATTTTCAACCTTTACTACTCAAATCTGATTTAATTTTCAACTAGTGCTGTTAAACTTTAATCAGAGCGGCAATTTTGTCACAAAATTGCAGACTTGATTTTTTTGTGTTTCGGAACATTTGTGGAAAAGGAGATTTTGGTTCACCGTTGTAATTACCAATTTGCTTGTGAGGGACTATTTTTGTGTAAGAGCAGACGGATTATTGAAATATTCATTGTGAAAACAGGTATCTCATTTTCTCTGAATAATTTAGTAGCGTTTGCAATTACTTAAAGCAACTGTTGACACCAGAACTATTGTTTCATCAACAACGTATTTCGAGTGATTTTTCATGGCAGTTACCTATGGACTATCAAGGTACATTTACAATTATTTTACTTTTGACTTTCGAAAAGAACACGTGATTACTAGTTTATAGTAACGCATTGTTGGAAAAAGAGAAATTTATAGTAAGATTTTGCTGTTTAAACGCTGAAAGATTGGAGCACTCTTAAAATTCAAATGTTCTTTTTTTCTCAATGTAAATACAGTTTTACTAAAATGGAAAAAATGAAACAAACTGAAAACTGATGACAAGGAAAATGAAATAGTGCTAGTAAGTTATCTATAGGCCATTTCTCATTTCTGAAGATAGGAATTATGGACTTTCTGTAAGGCAGATCAGTTAAGAAATTATTTTAGAAAAAAATAATATCTCCCCTCAAGTTACCAGTCTGTCAGATGCTAAACCCTTTTCAATAAACATAGTAGAACAGTGTGGGAAAAGATGCAATAGCCTCCATACAATACTGGACAAAACTGTACTTTCTTTTCTTGACTTAATTTTGTCGCAATGTAATTTTATATATTATTAACCCTTTCCCAAACGACAAAATTTCAGGGGGGTCCACTTCAATAACTGCCACAAATGACAAAATGGATGTTATCAAAGATAGGATTTGGGTAAAATATGGCATAGAAAATATTGAGACAAAAGGAGAAACTGCTGGTTATCAGCAGTTTCTTCTTTTGTTTCAGGCCGCGGCCTTAGCGCAGTTGGTAGCGCATCTGACCCTCATTCGAGAGGTCTCGGGTTCGATACCCGGCCGCAGCTAATACCCTTTCTGACAAAATTGTCACCCACCAATGGGTTTGAAATCGTTAACCTAAGTGGGCGAGCAGCTGGAGGCTCGGTAAGGGTGTTGTGGTAGTACTGGTTTGAGAAACAACAGGAATCCATGGGTAGGTGCTCCAGCCGCCGTGATATGACCCTGGTAGTTGAAAACGGCGTAAAACCCCAATAAACTCAAACTTCTTTTGTTTCAATGTTTTCCCAAGCTTTTCCTATTAGGGACGTCAAAACCAGGTCTTGTTTGGGAAAGGGTAAGCTAGATGTCATTCAAATCATATCATTGAGAAACAGACTAGCTATAGGGATGCCAATGAAACAGCAAGTAATTGAGCAAGGATTTGGAAAAGGGGGTCTTGTGGCATTTCAAATCACTATATATTAATTTTACACTGCTTTTCAACACAAACCTTGTAAATGCAGCTTCAAAAAGCTGCAGTTATGAGGTTTTTTGTTAAAAAGCAATGATTAGCCTACATGACCAACCTGAAGTTTACTGAAATTGAACAGTCTGACCAGGATTTGTCTTATTGTCTTACTGTAATGCAATTGCTCTGGTCATAAAGAACCTATATTAACCCTTTCCCAAACAAGACCTGGTTTTAACGTGTTTGATAGAATAGGCTTTGGAAAACATTGAGACAAAAGAAGAAACTGCTGATAACCAGCAGTTTCTCCTTTTGCCTCAATATTTTCTGTGCTATATTTTACACTAAACAAAACTATATTTATTTAAATTTTGTCGTCTGCAGCAGCTTTCAATTTGGATTACCTCAAATTTTGTTGTTTGGGAAAGGGTTAAAGAACTACATGCATCTTGATCAAACTGAATGTATATGCAGGCTGATAAAGTGCCTTTTTCCAGATCTCAACTCAATTATGTTTTGGCCTTTTTTAAACAACATCACAATTTGAACTATTTTGTTACCAGGTATTTGTTAAAGCCCAGGGTCATTTTGGTAAATGGTCACTATTTCTATAATGGGAAAGGTCATTTTATTATGATTTATCTCCATCTGAAACATTAGGGTTTGCCAGTATAGAAATAAATTTTCTCAACCCATTAACAAATGGCAGAGTTTTATGTCAATGACAAAACAAATTAAATTCAATTTTATTGAATTAAACCTTTCCAAAAGAACAGTTTTCAACTTGTCCAAATCTAGATCTATCTTGGATAGTAGGGTCATTGCTGATGACGATATTTTGTTACAGTTATCAAAGGCAGAAATGTTAATGTTATACAAACTTATTATTCATGGAAAGCAATCAGGGAATAGGAGAAAATACTTATTCCTTTTCCACAAATAGTTAGGCGGATATGGCATATGATCATTATTTTTTTCAGGAAAGCACCAAATTTGGCACACGTGTAGTCTAGACCTATACAAATGATGTGGTAGGCAGAGCCCAAAATTTTAGCACCTATATGGCCGCCATATTGAATTCCAAAATGGCCGCCTAGTTTAACCTGTTATGGACAATACCTCCCTTATTAGTGAAGATATTGACTTACTTTTTACGTCTTTACCAATAAAATACCAGCGGATTCAATACAGGTACTTATATATGCATTTGGGATGGCCGTCTTAGATTTCAAAGATGGCCGCCAATAATTACTGTTTTTTACTATCTTTCAAATTATAACTGACACAAATGAATTTCGGATGCCCTACCAAACTTTTCAAAGATATTGTTGCAAAGGAATTATTTTCAAATAAATTATGATTCATCCATTTTGAATTTCAAGATGGCCGCCATGAAGAGGGTCTAGTTTTCTATTCATTTTATTAGACTAATCTTTGTTACTGCACAGTATAGTTGACATAATTATTTGTAAAGCAGATATGTCATTAATGTGTTTGGAATACAAAACTAGTAGAAATATTGCTCAATATTAATATTCCAAGTAAAATATGAAACCAACAGAAGTTCCTTCTGGCTGCCGTGTTCTCAGATGGATGCCATTCAATGAATAATAATCCTTTAAATGCATGTGGAATTACTTGGAAATTGATGCAGAGAGCTGGAATAGAGTGACTTAATTATAAACGTCTGATTTATATAGTTACAGAATGAATGTTTGGCATTCTAACATGGCCGCCAACGAACATAGTATGCTTATACATAGAGGACTGATATTTCGCATTTTAATGTTGGAAAGTAAATTTGCTATAATTCATATCATGTTTAAAAAAAACCCCAAAGACAACATTGTACCACCATTTACAAAATGGAAGCTCACCAGAGATGGCCACCGTAAGAGAATGTAATATAGAATGCATACGAGGGTTGATCCAAAATTAGCGGTACTGATGCTCTAAAATTAATATTTGTGTGTTTTTCTTGATGCAATTACTATTACTATTATACAAGTACTATTCATATTTGACATGATAGGGAAATGTTGGCACTGTCTTTTAATTGCGTCTTTGTTGGAAGTGTGTCCATAGCAACCAAGGTACGGTTAGGCGGGGCAGGGGAAAAATTACTTAGCTTTTTAATATTCTTATTTTTAAGACGTTGTGAACATCAAAACTAACTTCATACTATTCTATGACAAAATTTTGAACGTTATTTCTGGTTGAATGGGAAAACTGTGAACCAGTTTGCTCTGGTGATAAAAGTCAACTATGACGTTGGCAGAGTATTCGAACTTGCTGGGTTTTTAAGTTTGGGATAGAACATGGATATTCCCCCATTCGATACGTACAGAATAATGAAGAAAACCTCATTAAACACTCTTTATTTAGAAATTTCACAATCGTTTGGTATCGAATGTTCAATAAGGGGAGAACATTGGTGTAGGAAAAGGGGGTAGCAGCTAGATGAACATCTGGAAGCGACGTCAACTAAAGGTATTACGGGCGTCAACGTTTGAGATCGCCGCTTCACCATCAAATACATTTGTTACAAGACGGAACTGAGTTATGGTAGTGAGTTTTAAAAACTGACAGATCATTTAAACATGAATAGGCTCAGCTGTCAGGGGATTCCATATCTACCTAATACAAATAATTATGGGAAAACGTGTTCGGTCAGTGAAGAAATTCTGGAGCAAAGATTTCGTTTAGAAACAAATTCCTTGATAATATCCTAACAACAATTTAGATGCACTTGTTTGACTTAAAAAAATCTTGAAAATCACAATAACGGACGTCACCTAATTTCAATTCCAATCCAAGAAAGCTTTTTGTTAAAATCGTTCCTTGTCACCAGTTAAAGCTTCAGTGGAATTTCGGGTATTTCCCTGTATGCAATCAGTACTGAAATGTCACAGTTTCAATGTCTTTGATGAATTAGCTCTACACATATACTCGGCAAAACTGCTAACGCATCACTCAGATTTTTGTAAATAATTTTTTAACGAATGTTTAAAATACCTTCAAAATTTGCACATGCCGACTACCACCATTTGATATGAAGCCTATGAAATTTCATAGTAAATGCTACAGCCTGTTTTGAAATATTGAACTTTTAATAAGGACACCCTTAATTCTTAAATTCATAAAGTCTGAAATTTGATTAAAATGGGAAATTCACACATAACTTTCAAACCTTTTGTATTGGCTGAAAGAGTCCCTTTGTAGAAAAGTTACCCTTCCTTAAACAAACCGACAGCTTTAACACTTTTTTTTTTTTTGTTGCGTAATTTATTCCCGCAGAGGTAATGTTACAACACTAATGTCGTTGGTGTCATTGTTGGCGTCGACGGCGACGTCGGTTAGGTAGACAAAAACGTATCGGTCAATATCTTGTGAACTCTATTAGATGCAGTCTTGATATTTCACATATAGACAGGTTCCACCAAGACCTTTCACATGAGACCATAAGATTTGACCTTGTGACCTTGACCTTGAAAAATTGACATTTTCTTTTAAAAAAGGTGCGTTTATGCGAGTTAAGTTGTCTGCGAACAGCCCTTGTTACGTTAGATAAGGAACTAATTTTTTCAGACTTCAATCCCACAATAAACCAGCTTTCAAAATCAATTCAAACAAAAATGATTGAAAAATATCACAAGTTACAAGAGCCGGAAAACTGTTTTGGTCCCCCTTTCGTATGACGCGGTCACATAAGAGAGAACACTTAAAAGTAGTTTTTTGGATGAGTGCAGAATCTTATAGGATAATCATATGCTAAATTCTAAATCTAAATCTTTAACAATAAAGAAGATATGCAATTTTAAAAAGTGATGCGTTAGCTCTTTTGCTGAGTATATAACGGATGTTTTCTACCAAACTAGTTTTATTGTAACTTTTTTTGTTTTAGGTCCGAATCTGATGATATTTAGTCGATTGATCATTGATAAATGATATTTCATTCCGTTAAAATTTGATTGGCTTAGATGGATTCATATTGAAGTCTCGTATGTTTACCCTCAATGCTTTAAAGACTAGCAGATCTAAGGAAGTCACTTACAGATCTAAAATGCATGTGGGATGGCCTCTTTGGTGTTCAAAAATGCCTACCACTTACAGTTATGATGCCAAAGAAAAATATCTCAAACATACAGCTTAAAGTATCATCGAAAAGAATTTGTCAAGCTATGATTTAGATAATTCCATTTCGCACTACAGATATTTAGACACTTCCGATGTGTTGACCATATTTCATTTATAGGTATCTTTGGAATAAATCAGTGTCTATCATAATAACCTAAAGTTCAAGATTGAAACACATTTTGAACTAACGTTTCGTCTGTCTGGTCCTCCAAAGTTTTGTTCTAAAACTATCCATTGAAAGCACTAACCACCATCACCATAATATATGGTGGAACAGCTTTATCCTTGTGATAGAAGCTTCTTCTCGGTAACCCTCTGTCTCGAGAAACGATGCCAACTGCATGTAGTCGATCAGGTTGATGACAGACGACAGCAATGGCCTATAATCCAAAGCGATATCCACGGCATTTTCATATTAGAAATCCGATTGTAATAAAGATTTGTGCACTTTGTATAAAAAATGTCGTATCATCTTATTTTAAACAATGATATTGCTCTTGCGCAAAGTCCACTAGCATAAAAAGGTAAAGGAAGAAGAGTAAAAAAAATCATATTGGAAGAAATAACAAAGTTTCACATGGCAGCCATCTCTGATTTGAAAAAAAAATGAATAAAAAAAATCATGAAATGGATACAAATCTATAACCAATCGTATCTTTCATGCCTTTCAAATAAATTGCTGTGTTTTTCTTTCTCTTGTGGTAGCCATCTCTGATAAGCTTCCACGTTGTAAACGAAAATATCATCATATTATATAATGATTTCAAACAACAGTTATCTCAGAATGGCAACCTTGCACTAAATAAGACGTTTTATTAATGATACATTTTAATATCAACTTTGAATGCTTAGAGACTCTCTTTATTAAAGGTAAAAGCAACATTTCACATATTTCATAAATAACTATGTATTGAATGTTGCATTTATTGAAACATGGCAGCCAGTAGAACCTTGATGTGGTTATCACTTTTTAGTTCAAAGGTACACATTGGGCAATATCCTTCATTACATTTAATCTTGAATCATAATTTGACGAATTTATGAATACATGCTCCAGAAGAAAAGCCACTCGACTTTATAATGGCCATCTTAGAATTCAAAATTAACTAATTCAAAGAACCAATTTGAAAATAGCCTCATTGAAACAAAAGCTCTTCAAAGAGTTTGTTTAAACATCGAAAGTTAATTTGCATCAATAATGATTAGAGATATAACAAAAAAAGTAATTTGTGGCGGCCATCTTTGGGATCTTCGATGACGACCTTAAATGTATATATGAGTGATTTTATTGGACATGATGGTACTTTAAATATGGATGAGGACACAAAAAGTAAATCAAATCTGCCATTACATGGGAGATATAACACAGATATTTAATGAATAGAAAATCAGATTCTCTTAATGGCGGCCATCTTGAAAATCAAAATGGATGAATCAAATTTATTTGAAAATAATTCCTTTGCAAAAATATCTTTGAAAAAGTTTGATAGGGCCTCTGAAATTCATCTGTGTCAGTTATAATTTGAAAGATAGTAAAAACAGTAATTAGTGGCGGCCATCTTTGAAATGTAAGACGGCCACCCAAAATGCATATATGATTGACTGCATTAGATCTGTTGGTACTTTAAATGGGGGTAAACACGCAAAAAGTAAGTCAATATCTGCCATAATAAAGGAGATATTGCTAATAACAGGTTAAATTAGGCGGCCATTTTGGAATTCAATATGGCGGCCATATAGGGGCTAAAATTTTGGGCTCTGCCTATCACATCATTTGTATAGGTCTAGACTACATGTGTGCCAAATTTGGTGCTTTCCTGAAAAAATTAATGATGGGCCCCATTTTTCTGATAAATCCGCCTAACTAAAATCTTTTCCATAAGTGTCTCTCTTAGGTACCTTACACCAACACCTTAGATTATTTAGAAAAAGGTCTAGCATTCCATACATTTATATTCAGTAAGCTATGAAATATTAGGGAAAAAGGAGAACATGCTGAATGTCTAGATTTTCTTAATTTTCCAATTTGATGATAGCTATTCTATTGTTTAACTCCATTACCATAGTTACATTGATGCTTTTTGACACCCTGCAAGATAATGGAAAAAATGTTGGAAAACATTGTGGGAAATGAAGAAATTGCTTGTGACAAGCAATTTCTTCATTTCCCACAATGTTTTCTACTCCAAAATTTCATCCACTCAAAATTTTTGTGCTGCAACATCATGCATGAATTCGGACCTGTCTAAAATTGTGCAATCTCTGGTAATGGGTTAATAATTGTCTCTTTGGTACCTTTATCAAGCCTTGTATTTTGTCATCAGGTAAAGGGGTAATTAAATTACCGAGTAACGACTTGGGAGCTCATGAAATCGTAACTCACTTTTTGCCCGTCTTTGTCATATTTTGGCTTGTTTTTCATGCATGAGTAGTTCCTCGTTTTTGTTTTTATAGATTTTTGACGCTGATCACTAATGCTGTTTTTTCCTGACTGCGTCTCTCTCACGCAATTATTGAACAGATGGTTTTAATGTACTGCTTTCATCATAATCTTTAATGATATAAGAAAGATTAAATCAATGTTGACCCTTTCCCTAACAAAAAAAAATTCAGGGTGGTCAAATTCTAAGCTGCTGCTGATGAAAAAATGGATGTTGCTAAAGATGAAATTTGTGAATTATAAAGCTCAGAGAACACTGAGGCAAAAGCAGAAAATGCTGATTGTAAGAATTTTCTCTTTTGTCTCAATGTTTTCCCATGCCAATTTGTAATATTTTGGGACTTCAAAACCAGGTTGTTTGGGAAAGGGTTAACTCAATATTGTTCACTAAATTTGCAACTCTTTTTTTTTGTAAAAATATGTAGCCCATGCAAATTTTGCAAGCACAACATGTTTGGAAATCGAAAATGTACATGATTACAGTATTTCTCCTTTTCCTTTGAAGTTTCATATCATTAAGTAAATTAATTGAAACATTTTGAGGAAAAAGGAGAAAATGATGATTATCATTCTTAAATCTTTTGCCTCAACTTCTTCCCTTGACAATGACTGGAATGGGATGTCAAAACCAAGTTTTGTCTAGGAAAGGAAATGTCCCCTTTTTATCATCTGGTAATGGGCTAACATTTCAATTTTTAAGTTTAAGTGAATGATACATTGGCATATACTATTTTATGAGAATATTTAAAGCTACTATTTCCCAGATTTGGACCCAAAAATTGTCAAATACAAACGAAATGTACACTTTTTAAGCTTTATATGACCTGATTAAATGATTACGACAAACTATTGAAGCAACGACTCATTTTTTCGCAATTTGATACCAAATTCATGAAGCGATATCGAAAGTAGGTCAAAACAGTAGGACATGCGACTTTCTTAAATGACGTCACAACATACATGATGACGTCATATTGAAATCCAAGTATGAATCTCGTTTAAATCATGGTCCGCGCTGTATGCGCATGTGCAACAATTTCAAAATAATTCTAACCCCATCAGTGATGGGGTTGAATTTAGGTTTGGATTCTCCCTAAATTCAGCTATCTGTCTTGTAATTTCGGCTCGTTCTCTGTCTGAATCGCATATTATTAACCATCCCGAGGTTGTCAACACAAAAGTTTTGCATATTTTTTAAAAAAAATTCATTTTTTGCAATTAGACCATCTGTTACCGTCGCCCTTTAAATGTTTTTAAATGGCAAACTAATGTACAAATTAAAGACTGTCCCTGCATTTAAGTTCAATTAATACAGTGAAAGTATCATTTAACGGTTCAACCTTTAGGGCACTATGTAAATTAGCGGTCATCTAGCCATAAATATTGCTGCTTTTCAACAAAAATGTCGTAACTGCAGCTTAAAACAAGCTGCAGTTACAAGGTTTTTGTTGAAAAGCAACAATATTTTGAAACACAACAGCTATCTGCCTATCTCTGAAATCAGATATTTATCCTTTTTCCATGCAGTGTCTCATGGTTTTCATAATGAGAAATGAAAATTTTCACGAAAAACTTTTTCTTCCTTTTACACGATGTTTTTTTTTCTCCATTTCCAAGAAATTTCATGATTCTAGTAATATTTACTGTTTGTTTCTTTTTTTGTTTGCAAGATCAACCCCTTTCACTTTCAAGACCTGTGTAAAATTTTGTCATAGATTTGAGAAAGGGTTGATAATAATAATTATACCCCTCCTACCCCTAATTACTATACAGGATATCATTAGGGAGCTTGATGAGTGTCATTATTGTTGGTTTAACCACTTAAATTTTAGACCAGAATTGTCTCAAATTTAAAAATTTCTCAAAAGGCAAATTCAGCCTGAGTCTGATAACGGAAAAACTGTAATTAACAAGGCAGAAACTATTTTTGGAAAGGAGAAAATGCACATTAACATCTCCCCCCCCTTACATTATCTAGAAATTTCTTTGTCAGGGCAAACATCAGAACCAGTGATGATTAAAGAAAGGGTTAAGCAGCCAAATTTATGACAAAATGGCATGATCAAAGATTTTCAAGGCTAAACACAGGCCTGTTTTCACACAGGAAATAATAACCATAATATTCTTTCAAGAGCTTTTATATGAACAATGTTACTGTTAGAATTGACTTTTTTTTTGTTTTTTTCATCATATTCCTGATAACAAAATTCAAGACTTCAAAACTATTGAAGTATGTCACATGATTATGCTGAAAACATTATAATAATTACAAATTTAATTGAATAAAACTGGGTAGATTTTGTGGGGATACTCTGATCATTGTGTACTTTTTCCAGAAATGTTTTCACAATTGCTATTAGCCAACAATGCCATGAGGTTCGAAAAAGAGTTAAAATCAATGCAACTTCAATTAGAAATGCATCATTGAATTAACGATCTGATGCCTGATGCATGTACATTGTAACATTGCCGTCTCGGTTGAAAGACCAAAGTATCAAAATGATAAGCTATAAAACACATTGGCTAGGGAATGATATTTCCATCAGAGGCGAGTTTCATCAAAGCTTTTAGAACATATTTTTGTCCGTCAAATAATCCTTTGAAACATTTAGGACAAAACTCACATTTCCTAGGTCTAATTTAACATATTGGTAATACATGTGTATTGTCTTAAACATGTCATAGGACATTTCTAGGGCAAAAATACATGTATGCTCTGAATGCTTTGAGGAAACATTGCTCCCACTGGTCTTGAAATGATATATGAACGCTTGCAGTCATGAATGTGATGTTTTAGATTAAGCAAAGGTCAATGCAACGGTCATTAGAAATGCATCAATGAATTGATGATCAGATGCACCAGTCTTTACGGTTGAATGACCATTTACCCCCATTGGGTGAAAAACATTTAAGATAAGTATATTTTGTAAAAAATAATGTTGGAAATATAGAGGCAAAATGAAGAAAATGCTGGTTATCAGCATTTTCTTTTTTTGCCTTGATGTTTTCCCATTATCTTTCTATATTGAATGCCTAAGAAGCATTATGATTTTGGAAAGGATTAGAACAATCAGATTCACCATCATGAGTCTTTACAGTTGAATGACCAATGTATACCCATTGGGTATAAAATATTTAGGCTAAGTATGACATTTTGCATCCAACATGTAATTTATGACAAATTATCCACGGATGATGAGAGTTTTATCTGACATAGACTGGGATAATGACCGGTCTGAAACATAGATGACCATCAGAAATGACCATTACTGGGTACTTTTGGCCTCCAGGTTATTCCTGGGAAATAGAAAATATATTTGTTGCTGTACTGGATTACCAAAGTATCAAAATGTTGCTTTTGTAAGTGAAATCTTTCGTGTGACAACAGGAGGCAGTGGCGGATCCAGGATTTCTGTGAGGGGGGTTCGAACTGACAAATAGACCTAAGGGGGGGTTGTTTTCCTATTATTACAAAATTTTGATTGCATTTCTGCATGGAAATGAAATAATTATGCTACGGAGGGGGGTTCGTTCGAACGCCCGAACCCCCTCTGGATCCGCCACTGACGGGAAAGACCAGAAACTTTTTAGAACAATTTTATAATTGATGCAGTGAAAAGATGATTCTATAGCCTTTTCCTAACAAGATATTCTTTTGATGTTTCTAGTAGAAATGAATTGAAAAAAAAAATCCCAACAACATTGAAGCAAAACAAAAAATGCAAAATTTTCTCCTTTTGTCTCTATGATTTTCTTCAACTATATTATAGACTAATCTTATTGTTATCAACATCCATGTTGTCTTTTGCAGGGCAGCTTTCAAAATTGGAACAGTCTGTTTTTTTGCTGTTTTGGAAAGTTTGGATCAGTATAATTATCGGACCTACAAACATCAGGCGTAATAAAGAACTGTTTCTTTCTCACCATCATTTTGAAAATCACTTAAAGACTACTTTCTTTATCGTCGCTTTTCTTCGAAAACCTTGTAACTGCAGCTTGTTTTAAGCTGCAGTTACAAGGTTTTCGAAGAAAAGTGATGATATTATGCTGTTACAAAGACGACTCAAATTGTGTCACCAGAGTAATAAAATAAGTTGACTCATAAAACAATAAAAACTAAGACTTTTACGACTTGACGGCTTCCCAAATTTCTACTGTCACTATGGTATTATAAAGTTTATAACTTGGCTACTTTTTACTTAACCATTTCCTTAATGATCTCTGTCATTTTCACTTCTCTTGTAACTGAAGGCTTAATTGGGGGAAAACATTGAGGCAAAAGAACAAAATGCCGGTCACCGTAGACCAGCATATTCTCCTTTTCCCTGGATATTTTCTAAACAACAGAATTCTAGGTTGGTCCAATTTTTCTCAATGTATTCCCCAGCATTTTCTGTTACAGAACCCATTTTTTGTTTGAGAAAGTTTAACCCTTTCCCAAACGACAAAATTTTAGGGTCATCTAATTTGAAAGCTGCTTTAACCGACAAAGTATAAGTTGATAAAGATATGGTACTTGTAAAATATTGCACAGAAAATATTGAGGCAAAAGGAGAAACTGCTAGTTATCAGCAGTTTCACTTTGTCTCAATGTTTTCCCAAACTTTTCTACTAGGGACGTCAAAACCATGTCTTGTTTGGGAGAGGGTTAAATGCTCAGCAAGTTCATTTGAAAAGATATCATTGGTGAAATGACTAAACATTGTAACTCCAGCTTTTTCAAACGGAAGTTACGAGGTTTTGACTTCACACTAACAATATATTTTTCAAATTAGCATGATATATCAATAATTATTACCAATATTTATTATGATGAAACTGTTTGACAAATTATATTTCATTTTATTTTATTATGCGAATCTATCTGATTTGATTTGAATCAATGCAGAATATTAATTATAGGCTATAATGTAAATGATGTAGCTCTTTCCAAAATTATGCACCGACATAATTTTCTTACCAGAAAAAAAATTGGGAAAGCACCGAGTCCAAAAGAAAATGCTGATGACCAGTATTTTCCTCTCAATATTATTCACATTATTAATTGAGGATGGACGAAATTTGCAGAACAGGCTCAAACCCATAACAACCTTTCATAAATATGACACTTGTCATTTTTTCCCACAATATTTCAAGCATACACATGTTTCCACAATGATTCAAAGGACCATTTAATGATGGTGTTAATTTTCAGTTATGTACATTAATGTCATGGGGTTTTAATCCTATCATGCCTTTAATAACCTTTTCCCAAATAACTTTGTTTTAGACCTGTCCAATTTCAACGCTTAGGTGTAGTAGAAGAATTAAAAATAATATTTTGTAATGCAGGATAATTCTGAACATCATACCATGGAAAGCATAGAGGTAAAAGAAGAAAATGCTGATCATCAGCATTTTCTTCTTTTCCCTCAATGCTCTCCAAAGCATTCTCTATTATCGACATCAACATCAAGACTAGTGTTGTTCGGAAAAGGGTTAAATAAGGGATTTGTGACAGACCCTAATCTATTTAATCCTTTTATGTGTTAATCACCATTATAAAATATTGATGATATTATCATTAAATATTAGGTAATGTAAGATTATAACTTAGTGTATTATTACTGTTGTTTATTATTACTCCACTATGTAGCAAAATAATGTCATAAGAGAAATTTCTGTACATTTTTTTCCCCATTAGAAACAACAATATTTCAGATTAGTAAATGGTTTAAGAGGTGTAATATGACAAATTTGATTGAACACAATTAAATAAGAAAAAATGAAAGAAAAGGTGAAATGTTGGCAGCCATATATTAACCCTTTCCCAAACAAGACCTAGTTTTCACGTCCCTAGAAGAAACGGCTTTGGAAAACATTGAGACAAAAGAAGAAATTGCTGATTATCAGCAATTTCTTCTTTTGTCTCAAATTTTCTGTGCTATATTGTACACAAATCCTGCCTTTATCAACATCCAGTTTGACATCTGAATCCGCTTTCCAATTGGAAATATCCAAATTTTTGTTGTTTGGGAAAGGGTTAATATAATTTAGTAGATCTATTCTGGTGTGATAATCTAATAACTCCATGTCATTCAAATCTTGGTCAATTTTGCTTGTTTATAGCTGCAGACTAATGCAAAATTATACTCCGTAAATATTGATCTGAACCTGTCGAATATGCAATGAGAAATTGTGATTCGGAATAATAACTCTCCGACAAATATTGACACGAGAAGCATGTGCAGAATACAAAGTTACAATGCTTTTGGAAACAATCGACTCTGCTTAACATTGTATGATTGGTGGCAAGTATTTATTAATCAGTTACAATTACTCATTGCATCATTGGGCTCACATCAATATTTACAGACTATACCATTTTTTTAAAGCAGTGATAAATTATTAATATCAAAGGGAAGGCAGTAAATTACTAGTCTTTCATCAGAATGCACTTTTGTATAATATTTGCCAAAGGTTAATTCCACCTCAGCTCAACAAGGGTAAATTAGTGAAGAAATGAAAAGGAACTTTCAGAAAATAATGAAATAATTATTAGCAGGGCACTTTAATGACTCGGTATATTTTTTATGTAAGACAAAGGACCGTAAATGTCACATTTAAATAAGAGAAAAGGAAATTTTATGCAGCTCAAAATGCTAATGAGCTCTTTTACGTATTTACTCTTACATGATACATTTACATGAAGAGAGCCCGTAGAGCAAGTTTAGCTCCTTTTGCTGGCTGCATCTTAATCGATCCTGCTTAAATAACATCTAATCCTTTCCCAAACAAGATCTGGTTTGACATCCCTTGAAATGATAATCAGCATTTTCTCCTTTTGCCTCAATATTTATTGTGCTATATTGTATACAAATCTAATATCTTATATTACATTTATTTGTCATCTGCAGCAGCTTTCAAAGTGGAATATTGTCCAAATCTTTGCTGTTTGGTAAAGCGTTAGTTACATTTGCTGACAGGTGCACATAACTATGTGTTCCTACCAATTTTTTTCACCAGTATATAAACACAACATCCAATATTCCATTGACAAGCTGGCTATATCAAACATAGATAATTCACAATAATTAGGAAGACTTCTTGTAACGAAAAAAAAGAGAAATTTTCTACAAGACATTGTATGGACCGCAGTCAACCAAACAATTCAATGCTTTGCAATTGTTGAATGAGGTCCCCTTTTAGAATGACAGTCTACAATTCTAATTTATAATTGAAGCTCTAAGCAACCACCAAAAATTGGAGATTGAAAAGACAATTAGTTAACCCTTTCGTTTGCAGAATTATTTCCCAGAAATGACTTATTCCCTATTTCCAAGCACTTCATGTATACAAATGCATAATAGATAGATTTTACTGGCAGAAAACCCATAAACCTATATATCATTGGAAAGGTTATTCAATTTCCTTTAACAATATGATGAGTAACTGATAGAAAATTTGCATCTCATCAAAATCTCGACCTCTAGCCCCATGACCCCTGTCAGGCCCCCTGCCATAACCCCCGACCACCCCCACCCCTACGATTTGGGACTGCATTCGATTTAGGGTTATCGGAATCACTATCGGGGTCACTATTCGAAGTCTCCAAAACAGTTCTAATGTTCAAATTACCTTTTTACACCCAAAAAATCAGTGTAATCGCTATCATCATCGTCCGGCACTGACATGATGATTCGCCGGACCTCTTCTGCAGAATATTGAACCCTCCTGGCCATCGTTACAGCTAATAAAACCCCAAAAACTGCTCTTTTCTTCACATTTTACGAGAACAAAACATTATCGCGCAATATTTCAGCATGTATCCGGTGTCATAATAACTTTAACGGTGTAAAAATTGTTTTTAAAAGCCCATGCCCCCCCCCCCCCCCCCCCCCCCTTAAAAGTATAAGCGTTCCTGACCGCGCTTTAAAGCGCGCTTGCAAACGAAAGGGTTAATCTGATTTAGTTGTTAACTTGTAATATTATAAAGATAAAACTCATTCTCCAACAATGATTTGATAATCCTCTTACTTTGATTTACTGATATGGATGATCCAAGGAAAAGAAGTCCCATGCAGTCTTTAAATTTAATGCTTTTATTCTAATTGTTGCACAATGCGCAAAAGTGTAATTGTTTCATAATTTTCCAAGATGATCTTTTTGTAATCTTTCTGAAATCTTAAATTAATTAGTAATACATGTATTTGTATAAAGATAACTATAGTTAGTACATTGAATTTTGTATGTGGATATTTCCTTTTATTTCTGACTTTTTCCTTTTCTCTAACCAAATTAAACCCTTTTTTCATTTTTGGAAATGAAATAATGTGAAAAGTCACCTTTTTAGGCAAGTTTGAAAAAATATAAGGGTATTTTGTATTGTATAAAAACATGGGAAGGTGCAGCAACTGTTACAAACTTTGATGACCATCAACTCTTTGGAGTTTTACTAAATATTGAAGTGATTTAATCTTAAATGACTTAAGCTACTGACATTACGAACTATATAAAGGGATTAAAATGGCGTAAAGTTAGACAGTATTACATAAACTTGATAATCTTCACATAGAAACTAAATCTAAGTTTTCTACTTTCTAACATTTAATATGGATTAGAGAACTGGGGCTGTTAAGTGTTGGGATAAATTATAATTACAGTGAGTTAATTTATTTTTTATTTGATTTTTATAAAAGAAAAAGAAGCCATTTTTTTACTGATGATTTTATTTTTAAGTCATTCTCACTATATAGAATTTTGATTGCTCCAATGTAAAAGTGGACATATAAAGAAGACATTTTAGATGAATTGTATTGTATTTCACAACATGGCACTATCAGCATTTTCCCTTTTCCTCAAATGAATGTTTGTCAAGGTTGTTTCTGTATGTGATTTCATATGCATCAAATTAACATCAATTTTGCACTAAGGTCTCAAGTATTACTGATAAATATTGCAAAATCATTCAACAAGTTGTAAATGATTGTTGATTGAGTATACGACTGTTTTGATAGAGATATAATCAGTCTTGCTTTGATCAGTCCAACAATCTATCATTCAAATCAAGTATGAATATCATTTCCTTTTAACTTGTTGTAAATTAGTTGTCAATAAATCTGAAGTTTTTAAATCATCCATCATTATTCAATCATTGTCATTTGATTCTAGTATCTATTATAGCAAAAACAGTTCCTATATCTGAAATTGAAGACCATAATGAAAATTAAGTAATTCTATGAAAAAAAAAGCCATTGCAATACAGCACCCAAAGAAGAAATGGTTGAGATTATTGTTAATCAGATCAATTAATTTGTACACCTGATAATTTCAATAAATTCATTATTATTTTTTTTTTTTCTGAAAAAATATTGTAAAAGTTCAACTTTAAAAACTCAACTTTCTGAGGCCTTGAGACACTGTTTGCAAAGAACCTTTTCAAACTGACATGCAAAATGGAGGACATATCAAGACCAATTTTGATATATAACTTTAGTATCAAAATTTTTCATTGAATCATGAAGCATAAATTCACATGATAGATTATAGGCGATTCATCATATTGGGCATAAATTGCTGTTGTGACCTTGAAACTGTACTGTCAAGATATTTCTCTTTGATCTGCACTCCTTCATTTCATGATTTTCTACTTTGATAATAAATTAAAGTTTCATGCTAATCTATGTTGTGAATAACATCATGGCTGTGTCTGTTGTATACTTTTAAAAGGACATATAGTCTTAGAAATCAACAAGTATAATATAATATAACTGTTGAAAATTCCTCAAAAGACAAAAGCTTACATATCATTGAATTGTTTTAATTCCTTTTGAGTCAATGTAAACATGGGATGAATAACAGAAAACAGTGGATGTTTTTAAAAGTAACTTTCAAAGCCATTATTTAAATAGACTCAATCTATATTCAGTAAAATGTCAAGAATTAATATAAAAGTTTGGTAGAATTAATATCTAACAGATGGGGGATGGTCTTAGCTGGGCCTGCATTATTCAAAAAAAGATATGAATCATTAAAAAAAAGAAAACAGTAGAAAACAGAAAAAATTTAAACATGAGAGGCCTTGTCTTCTATGGTATCATTTTCCGCAGATTTTCGTAGATAAATGGTTTGTTAACACTACAGACTGACACATATAATATTAACCCTTTCCCAAATAAGAACCTGTTTTGACGCACGTAATTGAAAAGGTTTGGGAAAACATTGAGGCAGAAGAAGAAAATGCTGATAATCAGCATTTTTTCCTTTTGCTTCAATATTTTCTGCCCTATAATTAACACAAATTATATATTTATTAATGTTTTTGTTGTCAGTAGCAGCATTCAAGTTGCTTCGACCTGAAATTTTGCTTTTTGGGAAAGGGTTAAACTGAAAGAGAACAATTTTCGTGTCAGATACCACAATGAGAACTCGAGACCCAAGGTTCAGTTTTTGAACGAATTAATCTTAGACAATTTTCTACCTTTTCATAAGGTTAAATGAGGTTTTTATTTGAGTTACACTTTTGTTATACCACTGGCGCTGCTCACTTTAGATTTTTATTTAGTGATTGTTTGCTTTTTAAAATCGAAAATGATGTGTCCTTAATGTAATACTTAACGTTCATGTGTTCACTGATGAGACTTTTTGAACAGAGACAAAAAAAAAAAACATCTGCTTTTTCAACATGATCATTTTTCCGAAACAATCTTTGACTATAACATTTATTTGATTGGAAAAAAATACTTTTCAAAAGATCACATAATTCTGTTTTCTGCAACTCTAACTTATTTCAAACGTAAAATGTCATTTATGGGAAAGTTGTATTTAATTTCTAGAACCGTTAAAAAATTTCAATGCTTGTTACTAGTTTTTATTTGGAACAAAGTCTCTCAAAGTTTATAAAATTCATCTTTAAGGTTTTGCAAGCCAATTGTGACATAATTGTATAAGTACTGGGTGAACGGTGGTTATTGGTCTCTTCAAATTAAAGAAACGGTAGTCAATTTTACGATTCAATTACTATAGGTAATATAAAGTAAATAAGCTATTTCTGACACCCTCCACACATGTTATCAAAATAGACTGTGTGTCTCGAACCTCGATCCTATATATAGCTGCTTTTCAACAAAAACATCGTAACTGTAGCTTGTTTTAAGTTGCAGTTATGTGCTTTTTGCTGAAAAGCGACGATATATAACTATATTGATGGGTCAGAGCTAAACTATCGAAAGTGGATCTAGAATTATATGCAACTAGCCTTCTTTCCCAAACTGGTATAGGAGTTTAGACTATTTCAATTTAAAAGTTGCTGCTGATGAAAAAATAGATGTTGATAAAGACAGTGTGGTTAGGATACATGTATATATATGTTACTGTGCTGATTTTAGCAGGTGTTTTAATTGGAAAAAAAATGAAACTTAAATCAAAATAAAGCCAACACATTCATTACCTAAAATGGAATAATCAACAACGAATTATTTTAATTTGGTGCAATATTAATAGAAACACAATTATTATATTTTGCATCATGACTTTATGGCTATTAAACTGTCTAAAATAAAGGCTGGGTCCTTTTTGACATGCACAATTATAAATATTGTCGCTTTTCAAGGAGAACCTCGTAACTGCAGCTTGTTTTAAGCTGTAGTTGCGAGGTTTATGTTGAAAAACAGCGATATGATACTATTTCCTGCTTTTAGAAGTTCAGGGGCATTATAACATCAGAATTTGAATCAAAGAAATCATGAAAGTGCTATAAAAGTGTTACAACAACCAGATAATTTAAAGGGGGACGAGCTAGGCTGTCGAAAATGCAAATGGCACAATAATTACAAACCAGAAATAACGTATGAAATTACCAACCTGAAGGGGTAGATAATTTATGTCCATTGTTACCACTCGTCGAGCTTTATTAAGTATTAAAATCCAAGTCAATTAATAACATGCTGGTCGTCCTTGTTTTTGTTTTGTAACGGCTACATATGCCCAACCTTCAAAAATCAATTACGCCAGAGATACGTCATATGTGCTCAGCGAGATTTAACACACCATACAACCGGCTGCGTAGAAAGTCAGCAAAGACAGATTCGGCATCTGATGTCATGTGCATGGAAGGTCAAATGAATTTACTTTTATAAATAAACGAAAGGATCTTTGGTATTCTATAGTTGATAAATACGCGTATAAATGTTCAGTGCTTGAACAAAATAAACCTTTCACGTATTCCTCGCAAATAACGTCACAGTCATCCACACAGCCGGTTGTATGGTGTGTTAATATCGCGGAGGTGTGTCTCGTTGACCTTGACCTTGTCTTGTTTTGAAGTAAAAATAGAATGTGCTTGTAAAGGATTGATCTATAGCAAAGGAAAAATGTTTTTTCGCCGAGATTGAGGTTTTTATCCATTGCTAATTGTTTTTCCATGCACAAATATGAGTTCCAGAACAGTTCGGAAGCATAAAAACATAGATTGAGCCCCTTTAATGTACATTATAGATTCATACTGAATTGATATTGTAAGAATATAAAAGTTTATTTTTGTAAACTTAAGCTTGAAGATAGCCAACATATCCTGAAAGTTTTTACGTGCACATTGATTCAAAGAACTAGAAGTTTCATTTCTTCTTCGGTGTAGTATGGTTGATACATTAATTTTTTTTTCAGTAGCCTGAGCCAGATGGTCAATTTTAGCATGGCCTGTCAAAATATTTGAGGATAAGAGTTAAAACCATCAGTAAAGGTGAATTTGAAAAATTACTGGAGGCCATTTCCTTTCCCAGTTGGATATACTATTCATCCCTTTCCCAAATGATACCTAATTTTCACATCCCTAGTAGAGAAAGATATAGAAAATATTGAGGACAAAAAGAGAAAATGCTGAGCATCAGCATTTTCTCCTTTTTTCCTCAATGTTTTCTATCATTTTGTATTTCAATTTTGAAGTTTTTGTTCATATTCATTTTATCATCTGCAACATCTTTTAATTTGGACAAGTTATTAAATTTTTGATCATTTTGGGTAAGGGCTAAACAGTCAATATTTATTTACTCTTCATTTCGTTACAGGGAAGCAGTGGCTGATCATGGACAGATAATTATACGATTGGACGAGATTCGGACAAAATAGATGGACACCTGAATTCAATGGATGGCGAATTAAAACGTGTAAGAATATATAATAGCAGTGACACAACTAAGGATTGTTTGCGGTGAAAGTGTTTGCGTTTTCGATGACCTTAGATAGTTGGTGTTCTTCAGGTGCTGAAAGCTTCATTGTTGGAAATTTAATTGAACTTTTTTCGGGGGTCTTTTTCACTTCAAAAGGATGTTTGAGGGATAAATAGGATTTAAATCATCAGTGTTTGTTTTGATTGGTGGAATTTACTCACACTGACTTGCGAAAAAACATCTTAGAAGAATACTTCAATAAAAAAAGACAGTGCCCTTGGGTGAATTTTCTACAAGTGTTTTCTGTATTTGATGAAAAGAGTAAGTGATTGCGTTTAGAAAGTGTTGAAAACTACTTAGATGAAAGATTGCGAAGATGATTAAAGGATGAAATTTTTAATGCTAGCGTAAAATTTGTTTTTTGAGTCGTAGAAAAAGGAACTACAAAAGCAGCCATGGAGCAAGCAGAGAGTTTGTCCTGCATGATATGTATTTTTACATATTTGGTGAATTATGGCAAGGCTGTGGAATATATCTTACCAGAAGGACAGCCTAAGGACACTTATGTAGGTAACATAGCAGCAAATAGCAGTATTAGAGAGAACATCAGTGAGACAGTATTCCAGAACTTAGAGTATCGCTTTATGAACAGTGAAAGTAACGCTTATGTTAAACATTTCAGCATTAACTCCTCTACTAGTGATCTCACCATAAATATACCTCTAGATAGAGAAACTATCTGTGAATTCTCCTCAGCTTTTTCTTGCCAGTTTGAGATTGAAGTTGCAGCTCAAGAAGATATTGGTGCTTTCTTCAGGAAAATTCCAGTAACAATTACAGTATTCGACATCAACGATCACTCGCCCTACTTTCCTATCTCTACAGTATTTTACGATATATCAGAGGATGAAGTAGTTGGTAGATCTATAACTCTAGACAAAGCCGTGGACAGGGACAGCTCTAACTACACAGTCCAGAACTATCAAATGTTGACAACTGGTGTTCCATTTGCCACAGAATATGTGACATCTAAAGATGGAGACCAACTCTCACTCATCATTATAGGAAAACTGGACAGAGAGAGCATTGAGTCTTATTCCCTGATGGTTGTAGCTAGAGACGGAGGAAACCCACCACTAAATGGAACTTTGACCATAAATATCACAATTATAGATGCCAATGATAATAAGCCTCAATTCCTGAAGCCAGTTTACAATGTGACAATCAAGGAAAACTTGCCAGTAAATACCACCATTATCACTGTCAATGCCACTGATGATGACATTGGAGTGAATGCTGAAATATTCTACCGTCTTGATCAAGAACAACCTCAGAATATCAAGGATGCTTTCTTCATCAACTCAACATCTGGAGAGGTCAAACTGTCAAAACAACTAGAATACACACCAGACAACCTGAGAACTGTCAAGATAATAGCTGTGGATAAAGGTATGAGGCCTCAGACATCGTCGGCAGTTGTTGAGGTCACGGTCGAGGACTCTGAGAACAACCCACCAATCATAACAATTGACCTTCTGTCAGACAAAGGCTATGCTACTGCTTCTGAATATGCTGATGGTTCTGCTGTGGCTTATGTGTTTGTGACAGATTCTGATCAGGACAGGAATGGTGATGTGACTTGTAAATCTGAGAATGATTACTTTAATGTGCAGTTCTCAGAACTTAAGGAGTATAAAGTAACTGTTGGCAGGACTTTGGATCGTGAGACTCAGGATGAGCATACTGTTGTTATTGAATGTCATGATCATGGAATTGTGAATCTCTTTACAAGGAAAAACTTCACTGTTAAAGTTCTTGATGAAAATGACAACCCACCAGAATTTAATGACCCAAGTTACTATGCAAAAATAAAAGAGAACAATGTGATTGACTATACCATACAACAAGTAAGGGCAACTGATAGAGACATAGGGGCAAACGGAAGGGTATCTTTCTATCTTGACCCAGATGATAGAGAATTCTTCTATATCAACCCAAAAACTGGCTTGATTCAAGCAAAGATAAGTTTCAACAGAGAAAATCAGTCACGATATGAGTTCGAAGTTTTCGCTGTTGATGGTGGGAACCCAATGCTGTCCTCTTCAGTTACTGTCTCAATTGATATTGAAGATGTCAACGACAATGAACCATATTTCGATGTCAATCCTCTGAGAATCCCAACACCAGAGAGTGACAGCATTAACACAGTACTTAAAAAGGTAGTGGCTGAAGATAAAGATGAGGGAGGTAGTGGCTATATATCATACAGCATGGTGAACCCACAGTCCGGTCTACCATTCCAGGTGCTGCCTGATGGAACTATAAAAACAACTGGTGAACTAGACAGAGAGGTGGTTCCAGCTTACAACTTCACTATTGAGGCTATTGATCATGGTGTGGATGTCAGACTTAGTAGTACACTAACTGTATCAGTGGTTGTGGTCGATATCAATGACAATTATCCAATCATAGAGTATCCGAGAGATCCTACACATGTGAAGTATATCACCTACATGATGCCAGATAAAACACAGATCATGAAAATGGAAGTTAGGGATGCAGATGAAGGGAAGAATGCAGAACTGACATACAGAATCACTCATAGAAATGATTCAAATATGTTTGACTTGGGACGTAATGGTGAAGTCTATGTGTCAAGAAAAATGTACGAGTCTGATATAGAGACATACGTCCTTGGTGTTGAAGTTTCCGATAGAGGTGACATTCCAAAAAGTGCAACAACTAACATAACAATTGTTGTTCTACCAAGGAACGAAACCGCTCTTGCTGTCACTAAGGACGGAGTTAGTAGCCAAAATATCATCATTGCTGTTGTTGTTGTCCTGGTAACGGTTGTCATGGCAGCGGTTATTCTGATAATTATATGGATTGTTAAGAGGATTGATCGGCAGAAGAGAAAGTACGCAGAGAGCATGTATGTGAACCAGACTGGAGATAACGATTCTGGTTTCTCGTCCAATGGAGGAAGGCGAACTCCTGACGCGGTGAAACTGTTCGAGAGTCAACTGCTGCCCTCCTCGCCAACACTGATAACTTCGACCAATGAGAAAGTGGAGCCAAAGAAAGATGTGAAATTTCAGGTAAGCTGGTTCTACATAATTTTTCCATGATATAACCCATTACCAGACAACAAAATATTGGACTGTTCCAATATGAAAGGAGTTGAAGAAGGCAATTTCAAGTTAATGAAATTTTTAAAGTCCTTGCATTTTGGGTTAGAAAACAACGTGGATAATGAAGACATTGCTTGTCACAAGCAATTTCTTTATTTTCCATAATGCTTTCCAAAGACTTTAATCTTATGGGGCGTCAAAAGGCATTGCAATGGTGCAATGTGTAAACCAATTGAAATTGTCGGAGAGTCAATTGTCATAGGACTCCAATCAGACTGCAATTTAGAAATATAGTCTATTTTGTACTATGATGGTCTCAAATGTCATTTGGCTTTTTGTGCCGAATCAAAATATCATTGCATAAAAACCCTGTTTCTTTAAGTGCAGTTTATTTGAAAATAAAATATTGACAAGACTGATTTGATTCTGCATGTTTGCAGGGCGACCAGAGATAATATTTCTTATTAGCATGATGGAATTATTAAAAGTAACAAAGTGCCAAAGAAAAAATGAAAAAAGAGACCTGGCGTAGGTAGTAAATCTTCAATCACATTCTAAAATGCCATAACTAAGCTTATTCGATTTGTAGTTAAGACATTTTTGAACATGACCATCAAAATGCTATGAAGAGTCATACTGTAAGAGCATTGTCAATATTTGTAGAGTTAAAAAATACAGGGTACTAAAGTTGTTATTTTGAATCATAATTATGCCTAACCAAGATAAAAAGCCAAGTTTGTCTTTTTGAGTGTTTGGAAGAGCGTTTGTTGACAAAATTCTGTAAGAGCAGTGCTTTCTAATCTTTTGATCGGAAATCAAAGTATCATAAAATTGGAATCAAACATACCCCATATAGAGATAGTTTTTCAGCATATTGATCTAGTAATAGGTATATGCTGATCCCAACTGATAACCTTTTAAAAGCAATGTGATCTTTGTCTACACTACTTTAACCCTTTCCCAAACGACAAATTTTTGGGCGATCCACTTCAAAAACTGCCACAAATGACAAAATGGGTGTTATGAAAAATAAAATTTGAGTAAAATATGGCACAGAAAATATTGAGACAAAAGGAGAAACTGCTGTATATCAGCAGTTTCTTCTTTTGTTTTAATTATTTTCCCAAGCCTTTTCTATTAGGGACGTTAAAACCAGGTCTTGTTTGGGAAAGGGTCAACATACTTCAAGAGAAAAAAGATTCTTAAAATCAGCAGGAATTGATCTTTGAACTGTCAGTTTTTTACAGATTAAAATATATATAATTTTGCCATGCATAAGGCTGATGCTTAATACCTTTGTGAAAACGTAAAAGACTAGTAAGTCAACCATAGACTCATGCAAGCTTCAGAATAATTTTCATTTGAAATAATATGTCCGATTATGCACAGATAATTAAGATGAGAAAAATATCATATTTTTCGAACTACCGGTAAATTTTAAAAATCTCTATGCAAATTATAAACATTTACTTAAGCAATTGTGTACACTTGTTCAAGCAGCTTTGTCCATTTGTTTAGGAAACTTTTTACAAAGAATTGTATATAAAGGTGAAGCGTCAAAGATTTAAAATTTAAAACACTTCAATGAAGTTTATCCGGTTTAAATTTTGAAGTATTAAAGATTAAGTGTTAGGCACCGCTTTGGTTTTTCTTCTGCAAATGTCACCAAACTTTGTTAACCTTTTAAGAATCAAAGTCTAGCTTTGAAAAGATTAATCTTTTAATTCAAAATACTAAAGTGATTATGTTGCTGATGTCATAATGCTTTGTTTTATGAGTTACTGAGTTACTAAAAGTACTTTGCTGCATAATGTAAACTAAAAGACTTTTTTTTTTTCAAATTTTGAAAAAAAAAAAAAAAAAAAAAAAAAAAAACATTTAAAAAGAACCTAAGAGTCAAGTCAGTAATATAGCAAAATTAGAGAAAAAATGTCAATCAGAATTAATATGCTTGATGATCAAATTGCTGAATGATGGAAAAGATGGATTTGCTTCTTAACCCTTTCCCAAACGGCAAAATTTTAGGATGGTCCAATTTGAAAGTTGTCGCAGACGACGAAATGGATGTTATTTAAGACATGATTTGTGTATAATATGACATAGAAAATATTGAGACAAAAGGAGAAACTGCTGGTTATCAGCAGTTCCTTCTTTTGTTTCAATGTTTTCCCAAGCCTCTTCTATTAAGGACGTCGAAACCAGGTCTTGTTTGGGAAAGGGTTAATTCTCTAGGATGCTAAAGCCATGCAAACAGTTTTATGCATTAATATCAGGACATAGCTAATTAAAAAAAAAAACTCCCGCAACTTCAGCTTAAAACAAGGTGCGCTTTTTCGCTTTTCTATGAAAAGAGTTGAAATAATTTTCATGCACAGAGTATATTATTACCAATTCCCCATGCGAAAAGTTCATTTAAGTTCAAGAACTGTCCATAAAAACGTTCTAGAATGTTAAATAGCACTAATAGTTCTAAAACAGTTCTATAGAAGTGCCATTTAACATTCTAGAACAGTTCTAGAAATGCGTTCTTGAACTTTTTTCGCAGGGGAGTATTTAATTACCAATATGTTTCGAGCATCACAAACCACAAAAAAGTGCAAACTACAAAAAACATATAGAGCAAAGAACTTAAATCTTGACAGAAGATTCAGTAAACCTATTCTAAAAAGTCCAATTTCAGGTCCTTTGTAGTGTAAAATTGGGGCACAATAAATATTTGATGGGGGTCCTTTACTGCTTGGTTAACTCATTACCAAACAGCAAAAATTTAGACTGATCTAAAGTCATGTTGCAGACTACGATATCAAGTGAATGAAATTTTGCACACTTTGGTCTTTCTTGATGTAAAACATTCATGTGGGAAATGAAGAAATTGCTTTTCACAAGCAACTTCTTCAATTACCACAATGTTTTTGAAAGCTTATCTTGTCAAAAAGAGTCATTATGTATGGTAATGGGTGAACTGAAATGCTGTCTCTGAACATTGACAACAAATTCACTATTGGCCAACCACCTTCTTGAGAAGAGAATATCGCATGATTGTTGAGATAAGTAAAGGTTTATTTATGTGTCAATGATGTCAGGTCTCACTCATGAGGTCTCGGGTTCAATCACTAGCCATGGCAAACATCATTTCTTACATTTTTCTCCCTCCAATGGTTGGATATTTGTAAAGCTTTGTTGGCAAGCAGCTGGAGACTCAGAAAGCAGGTTGCAGTAGTACCGGTAAGAGAAATGACATGAATCCATGGTTAGGTGCTCCAGCCATATGACAGAGTAGTTGAAAGATGTGTTAAACCTGATTCAATCTACAAGCTATTGAATGATTTATTTCATTCTTTCATCAATATTGTGATAGACTGCATTGATTGGTCAATTATTACACAAAATTACAGGCGGATTTAGACGGTTAATCAGTCGAATAAGGAATTGTTCAAGAAAGGGTTGATTGTTTGGAAGAGGTTAATTCCTATTAGAATGAGTGATTGCCTCTTAACCCTTTCCCAAACAAGACCTGGTTTTGACGTCCCTGATTTAAAAGGCTTGGGAAAACATAGAAACAAAAGAAGAAACTGCTGATAACCAGCAGTTTCTCCTTTTGTCTCAATATTTTCTGTGCCATATTTTACACAAATCCTATCTTTAATAACATCCAATTTATTATTTGTGGCAGTTTTTGAAGTGGATTACCCTAAAAATTTATCGTTTGGGAAAGGGTTAAAGATCAAGCGTTCAACAATGAACATCCTGTGGAGAGATTGGTCAATACTTGATCGTTTCATTACAATGCTTAACCCTTTCCCAAACGGCAAAATTTTAGGGTAACCCACTTCAAAAACTGCCAAAAATGACAAAATGAATGTTATTAAAGGTGAGATTTGTGTAAAATAGGGCATAGAAAATATTGAGACAAAAGGAGAAACTGCTGGTTATCAGCAGTTTCTTCTTTTGTTTCAATGTTTTCTCAAGCCTTTTCTATCAGGGACGTCAAAACCAGGTCTTGTTTGGGAAAGGGTTAAAACGTGGACATCCTATGCAATCAAAGTTTGCGCCATGGGACAAAATACCCATGATTCACGGTCCATTGATCTCTGTCAATTGTCGCCGAAGATGCTGAACGTTATCACCTTCCGTTACATTAAACAGCATATGCCCGATATAGCCTAATATGTCCCCCACAGCTTTTATACCGGCTTAAGCCTCCCAATTTTCACAGGCCATATATCAATTAAAGTCAGGTGATGAAAAAATTCATTTTGAAAATACTTAAAGCTTATTGTTGAGGCTGTCTTACTCTACACATTGATGTGCAAAGCAGTTTCAATAAAGTGTTTATAAGTTCAAAAAGGCTTTAAAAAATATTGTATATTTAATTAGTACGGGAAATTCTAATAGATAATGCTGCAGTTACCAAAGCTCAATGTAAGAACCATTATTGAAGAGGCTTATAGGTTTACAAATTTCAAAGATAGAGAAAACAAAACACAATACAGAAATTTGGTGATACATGTTAAATTAATGAAGTTTTACTACATGTACATACTTCTAAGTCATCAATACATCATAAAATTGACAGATATGTCACTTTTTTCAATAGTTAATGAAATCTAATTTTTATATACCATTTCCTTGTTAATTTATTACCTGTTTTGACTAATTTTGTGAGATCAAAAAGTTAACAAGAATATGTCTTGACCTGTCAAATGTTGCATGTGCTTTACTAATTGTTATGTCCCCTTAGGTGCTTCTTATAATAAATATGATTGCAGGTAATTTAATTGCTGTATCAAATATTAAAAAGAAGCACAAAACTTTGAAGGTTTAGAAACCATTAAAATGCATGCTTTGTATGTTCTATTAATGCAAAAATAAACAAATCATGGTTAATTATAAATCCTTACATGCTTTACAAGATTTTAAAGAAGTGAATATAATTATATGTGCTGATTTTGATATCAGAATATACTTGTAATAATTACTGCAATCAAGGCTCAATATCTCTATGGCCTGGTTATGACCTGAAATACAATATTTACAAAACCTACACCATGGTTATGTATATGCAATGTGACAGAACTAACAGCATCAACAACAACAAAAATATGAGCAAAACAGACTAATTTTTAACAAGAACTTTTGTGGATTTCTTTTCTCTTATGTACAAGGTACAGGACCTGTACCTTGTACATTATGCATGTACAATTAATCCAATGTAAGCCCAAGGCCAAGTCAAAGGCCCTACAGTCAGATAGAGCATTATCTTTCCAGTCAATTTAGCTTTTGTTTCAAAGTCAGGGTACAGAATCCTAAATGAGGTGCCCGCAGCCAGACTTGACCAATGTACCATCACATAGATCTGATGATTTGATGATACCGCAGATCAAATTGGGCTGCGGGGTTTTGTTTATACTGATGAGATGTATAGATGATTATCAGGCAGGATTTTTTGTCACCACTTGTTACATAGCGTCGCTTTTCAATGAAAACCTCGTAACTGCAGCTTGTTTTAAGCTGCAGTTACGAGGTTTTTCGTTGAAAAGCAGCCATAGGAAGTGATACACTTCATCAAAATAATGCACTACCCTTATTCAAAGTTTAGAATGTTCTAGGGTTTTGTTTATACTGATGAGATGTATAGATGATTATCAGCCAGGATTTTTTGTCACCGCTTGTTACATAGCATCGCTTTTCAACAAAAACCTCGTAACTGCAGCTTAAAACAAGCTGCAGTTACGAGGTTTTTCGTTGAAAAGCAGCGATAGGAAGTGATATACTTCATCAAAATAATGCACTGCCCTTGCTTAAAGATTAGAATGTTCTAGGGTTTTGTTTGAACTGATGAGATGTTTAGATGATTATCAGCAAAGATTTTTTGTCAGCACTTATTATATAGGAAATGATACACTAAATTAACCCTTTCACAAACAGCAATCTTCGATGTGTTAAAGCTCAAATTAAAGATGGTTGCATCGGACAAAATTAGTGAGACATTTTAAAATGATACCCTGCCGTGATGCTTGAAAGGTGAGAATTAAAAGAGACAAGGTACCCATGAGATTTCTTTGAAATTGACATGCAAATGATTCCTGATATGTAAATCAAAGATGATCAAAGCTATCTCTTTAGGCATCTTCCGGTTATCATCATGTATAATTGTCAGCAATGCATTTGCTCTCAAGAATGAAAAGTACTTTTGCAACTAATAAACCACACATACAACAAGAAATTTATGAAATTAAGAATTTATCATCAAGGAAATGCCACATTTTATATGGATTTCACAAAATGATACAGAAAACAATGATTAAATTTTGAAAAATATGCATGTAACTGTGTCATCTACATGAACACTTTGATATAAAGCACAATCCTCAAGAAACAACCACAATTTGCAATGATCTATAATATTCCTTATGTGGCTTTCAACTTAAGGCCAAATTTCTTCAATTAAGCTCAGGATCAAAAGCTCGGTACAGTCTTGTGTACAAGAGATTTTATCCCTAGTTTAAATGGCAAGACAGGAAGCTGTATGGAATAGAAATGTTTTCTTTTAAACATTGATTAAACACTTAGACAGCAATATTAGAGAAAGACAGACTTGGGGGAAATACCAAACATTTTATTGTAGTTTTATGGTAAAAAGTACCCTCAAAGGTCTGTACTTAACTCCCAAAAAGTGGACTTAATTCATGGTTTGAATTGTAAATAGTCTAAAACCGCCCTTTTTAGTGGTCTTTAGAGCCAAGTTTTATTAAACAGTGTAATTTGATACTGTTAATTTAGGTTTTGTTTGATTTGTGTGTAACGTAAATTCAGAAAAAAAGAAGTTTTGCCTATTTCATCTGTCATTTGATTTGACATTACGAAATACTTTCAGATACTTTCTGCTTTAATTTGAGCAGATTCACAGATTATTTTTTTGTCACTTAATCCTTTACCAGACACCAACTTTGTAGTTCTGAGGTATATTAATTTCATTATTTTGATTGCCACATGGTAACAAAATTGATGTTAAGGTAGTTCACCCCTAATTAGATTTGTGCGACGTTGGAATTATTTGGTGGTGGAACCAGGGCCAAATGTTTACGACCGCATTGGAATATGTTCAGATATCTAACGACCCTGCTTTAAAAAGTCCGATTTTCAATGAATCTCAGAATTCCCACAATACGGATATTCTACCTTAAGGAATTATCGAAACTAGATCACATTCTATAAAAGACATAAACGCTGATGTTTCGTTTGTTTGTTGTTTTTTTTTTTTAGCCTAAAAAAATCTTTTACTGGGACATTATATGGCGTTTTACAGACACACTTTAATTAAAGTTTCTTCAATATGAAAGAGTAAGAAACCATTTTGGTTCTATGAAAAGAAAGAAATTGACTACAGGACTGGGCTAGATTTGGCTAGAAACCATGGATTATCCACCGTTCACAGATTAAAGACATAACTAATTCCTAATCCTGTATAGTAATCCATTAATCCATGCAGATCATGTCATTTCATATAATTCATGTAATTAATACTTTACATCTGCTTATTTTTCTTAATCCAAGTAGATATATATTGCTGGTCACTTTCGAAAAAAAAAATGTAACTACAGCTTGAATAAGCTGTAGTTACAACACTTTCTAAAGTAACCAATGGTATGTAATGGTAGAATTGATTTAATCAATTTCGATTCATAGTAATTATTATTTTCAATTATGCAGTGATTTAAAAGCAGATAGACTGGTAAACAACAAAGATTTAACACATTACCACACAATGACTCCTTTTGACTCCTCACAAAATAATGGCAATGGAAAACACAATGTTTTCCATCCAAAAACATCTAAATATTAAAATTTGCATTCATTTTAAATTGTCGTCTGCAGGATCTTTCAATTTGGACCGCCCTAAAATTTTGCCGTTTGGTAATAGGTTAAGATGCAAGACTACAGCTTTCAGGGTAATACAAAAAATGCTCTTCAAGTTCTTGAAAAATTTAGCTGTCTGCAGCAGCTCTGAAAAATTAGGAACAGTATCAAAATTGCCATACAGTTGAGTGTTAAAGTCAGGCCCGTAGGAACAGGGCGGGCTGAGGAGGGCCCCCTCCCCCCCCCCCCCCCCCAATTTTCTTAATTTTACACTGAAAATTTTGGGAAAATCCAAATTAGCTCCCCCGGGCCCCCCAATATTCAGGACAATGGCTTTAGCCCCCCCCCCCCCCCCCCCCCCCCCCCCCCAATATGAAATTGCTTCCAACGGGCCTGAAAGTTGCAACAAGCCTCGCAAATCTTATCAAAAAATATGTCTACGAGAAAAGTGTTGAAATTTTTAAGTGTGGAAGGATCCTTGTAATGACAATTTTTTTAAAATTATATTTGAAAAATGGTTGAATGCAACATAAAACCTCTGTATCCATAGAACTAAAATTAAAATATTTCATTATTTTGAATAGGAAAATGCAACAATGGAGTACTCAAGCGTCCTAAACCTCATTAAAAATTATGTATAGGAGAAAAGTGTTGACATTTCTAAGTGGTGAGGGGTCCCTGTCATGAAGTTTACAATGGACTGGGTGGTCAAGCGGTGGTCACTCACTGGTCAACAATGTCTAAAATATCACCGATATTCAGTTGGTCACTTACAGAACAGCTTCATCTCAGGATCTCCTGGGGAGTCGCATCTTTAACACTGATACTTGTTAGTCTTTATTTTTTTCTATATTTTAAGGGCCTTTTGTTTAGACAATGTAGAGTAAGATTCCAATTTTATAATTTCTTCTTTTTCTTGCCTGTATTTCAATGTCCTGTAAAGGCCCTTCAGCATGATTTGAAACTTTTTGTTGGATATTTCACATCATTATTGCAACTGTTAAACTTCTATTTGATAATGGGATCTGACCGAACCAGTCTGGTAGAATGGGAGGGGAACACAATTTTAATTGGATGATTGAAATGTTTAAATTGATTACAGTGGTGGGAGGGTGGGGTACACAAGGCCAGCATGCTGTTTTGACAGGCTTCTCAGATGCATGATTGTTATATGTGTCATTGTTAAAGTATTTGTCACTATAAATTGTTTACTTTTTAGAGGTTATTATGTTCTCATGCACTTTGTTTTCATTTGACCGTTTAGTATAGTGTTGCTCTGTTACAAATTATTGTTAAAAGTGTTTACAAGCAATAGTTTTTCAAAGATTCTCAATTAAATAGTAGATTTATTATGTATACAGATACTTGAAATGCATTATCATGGATTAGCAAGCGTTCGAAATTCAAATTATTCAAATTATTCCAATAGCTAATAGATCTGTCTGATGTAAATATCAAGGAAAGCAAACTTACCAATATAATTATATATTTTAACATATTATGATGATGCATGTTCAAGACATTTTCAAACTTCTTATTAAAGATTGATACCAAATGATGCTAGAAATGACATTTTTTTTTTGAAAAAAAAAATCTTCCCATGGTGTGCTGACTGTACATGGATAGTCATGGCCATTTAGTCTTAATAAATAAATCATTTTGCTTGACAGACATCAAACATTTATATGCAAACTGATCATTTAGATGCATTCATAAATTTTATTGGTATCATTCGACCCTTTAATTCCTGAACCAACCATGACCCGATAAAAAGACTTCAGAAAACTTTATAACCAATATTTCTTTTCCTTAAATTTATCTGTGCTGTAATATATCTATATACTATTTCGTTTTCTTCATTAACACACACTTTGTGTCTACAGGAGTGTATTAATTGGACCATCCTAAATTCTTGTTCGTGAAAATGTTAAATGACAGCATTGCAAATGCAACAGGAAATATAAATAAAGAATATGACTTGTGAAGAAAAGTATTTTGAACGAAAAAACTTAAAACATCCTTATATTACAAGAAGTTATGCAAGCTGGAACCATAATGAAATAACTTAAAATAAATGAAGCATATGGTATGATCTAACTTTAATGACAAAATCATGTCATCTTTTGTATTGGGGTGAACATTTGCTTGTAATTTTATTAGATCTACTCAAAAATTGAAAATTGATTTGAAAAAGAGTATGCATTTGTAATTCAAGGCTCATTAAAGACCATGAAAGACGTTCAGTATCAAAGATTTCAGTCAATTTAAGTCCCTGTAGTGTCAATAGAATTTAACGGATGATTATTTTCTAGTCTTGAATCTTAAAATCATTATTTCCACTATATTTATGTGCATGCTTTTATCATTTCATTGGGTTAACCCATTCCCAGATAATGACGAACAGTGCATTAAAAGTACATGCATAGATATTCCTTGAAAAAGTCCTAAATGAAGATGAAATTCAGTTCTTTTTTAATGGCTGCAGTATTATGTTTCAAACAGCAAGATTCTACAATAGATCAAGTAAAAGAAGAACCCATCTGCAATAAAATGCGACAGGAAAAATAGAGTAAAATATTTTACCAATGGTGTGGCCAAAGGATTTACAAAACTTGCAAAAATAGAATCTATATATCTTGAGTATACAAAACAATCATTAAACATCAAATCAAAGCCCAATATATTTCTGAAGATAGTGCATAAAAGTATATACATAAATTTCCCTTGAAATAAAACAAATGGGAATGAAATAAGATAAAAGTAGTCTGTTTTTATGGCTGCAGTATTATGTTTCAAACAGCAAGGTTCTACATACATCAAGTCAAAGAAGTACCCAACTGCAATAAAATGTGACAAGAAAGATACAGTAAAATATTTGACCAATGATGCCACAGTGGTCAGTTTCAAATGTGACATGTCACATAAAATGGGACATTCTGGAAAACTTGAGTGCTCAAAATAAGAAAAATTGTTGCAAAAAGTGGTAAGGGAGAGTGCATGCATATACATTGTGTTTGCTTCTTTGCCAGACCATTGAGTGCTAATATAACCATCTAAAGAACACCAGGATCTGTTGACCTCACTGCAGTAATGCAAAAAGTATTGGTTCTGTGTGAGAAACGTATGCTTGCATGATGGTCAATGCTTATTGCAATTTCAGTAAATCCTATTTTGTCATGCCATGAGACATTTTCGACCAATGATGGCAATAACAGTGGTCAGTTTCAAATTATTTTAGGGTCGGACCATAAAACTTGATGCTTTTGTCCCCTTAAATTAATTGAAAAACTGACCAGTTGAAAGGTGGTGACTAATTCAATGGGATGTGTGGCATTTAAATCTTTTTAAAAATCTCTTTAAAATTTCAACCCCACATGGTCTAAAATGCAGTAAGAAGATGGATGTTCCTAAATATGATCTTGAATGCTGTTATAAAAACAGTAATTTAATCTGGTAATCTGGTACCAGAAAATAAAGTCTTGGACTTCATCAAATTAGAAGATGTTGCTGCATATAGTTAAATAGATATGTCAAAAGCATGTACTTTTTGTACAATGATATAAAGAAAGTAATCTGGAAAAGGATGGTCATAGCACAGATGTTATAGTTGTACATTTCTCATTGGAAAAAAAAATATAAATAAGGATCAATATAAGCCGTTAGAATCGATCATCACAATTTTCAGCGCATGGCTGTGTAACTTAAAGAATCTTTTTGATGCACATTTATAATGGAAATGATATTGCGTTAGATATTCAAACTAAATGTCGTTTTTTCTCATCTTTGATAAAACGAATATTCAAAGAGAGCATAGACAAAAAAATAATGATGTATCATAAGTTTGCCAAACTGCATTAAAATTGCATAAAGATAGTTATGGTGTAGCCTTAGCTTCAATCATATACAGGTTAAAGTAATACAAATCTTAAGTGTGAGATTTATCCATGTATAGATCTATTATACAAAAAAAGTTGCACATGATAATTATAATATCAAGACAAATATTTTTTTGACAACAAGCAGAAAATAGCATGCATAATGTATCACTTGATATCTATTGTAACATTAAAATGATCACTTTCAGCTATCAATAACAGATAAAAAGGGCATCTTGAATACCTAATGTAACCTTGAGTGACCTATTGCATGATAGTCACGGAAGATATCCTTGTTACCATGTTATCAGTTACTTGTAATTTTGGAGGTTTAATATTAGGATTTCTGTCTACTCTATTCAACATTTTTAACCCTTTCCCAAACAAGACCTGGTTTTGACGTCCATAATAGAAAAGGCTTGGGAAAATATTGAAACAAAAGAAGAAACTGCTGATAACCAGCAGTTTCTCCTTTGGTCTCAATATTTTCTATGCCATATTTTACACAAATCACATCTTAAATACCATCCATTTTGTCATTTATGGCAGTTTTTGAAGTTGATCACCCTTTAATTTTGTTGTTTGGGGAAGGGTTAAAGTAAATAGAGTTAAACAATTTCTTATACAAAACAAAATGGAAAGGATGAACATGAAATACCGGTACCTAATATATCTTGACAAATGTACAACTGAGTGTTGTCAAAAGAATTTATTAACCCTTTCCCAAACGGCAAAATTTTACGGTGATCCACTTTAAAAACTGTCAAAAATGACCAAATGGAAGTTATTTAAGATAGAATTTGTGTAAAATATGGCATAGAAAATATTGAGACAAAAGGAGAAACTGCTGGTTATCAGCAGTTTCTTCTTTTGTTTCAATGTTTTCCCAAGCCTTTTCTGATAGGGACGTCAAAACCAGGTCTTGTTTGGGAAAGGGTTAAGAGATCACTCCGAAACATGTTAGCAGACTTTTTTCCTGCATATTCAATATGGTACCAGGATGGAAACGTAAGCTAGGTATCAACTGTTGAAATCTTATATTCAATGATATCACCACCTTTTATTTTGTGAATCATTTGATACAGCCATTATCATAGGATATTCAGTCAGTTAGACAAACAAGTATTATGAACAATATATCGAGTTTACGTCATTTAGCCCTTGTCCAACTTACTTTAAATATAATTTTTAGGTTTGATGTTAAAATTAAAGCAAATTATAGGACTATTGAAGGAAAATGACTGTAAAAACCTATATGTAAACTTGTGATGCTTCTAGTCAATTTCTTGCTACAAGATTTGACTTGTGTGGCAACTGTATTTATTTTGATTTTTCTCAATATTCCAGTTTTGATACCAATCTTGGAAGATTTCCCATGTTCAAGGGGTTGTCCTTCTATAATCTTTAATCAAATTCAATTCTTAATTAAGATTGAACAAATGTGCAAACAAGTCACACAATAGATACTTATTTAATGAATTACAATTAGGCCTAGATTTTAGTAAATCACAATACAATTAATCAAGATATTAACGATAAATCTCTGTGGGTATCAAAGATTTCTTTTGTTTAATACTCTGTTGATCATAAATTCAAGATTTATTTCAAAGATATGTATCAAGGTGATCGATTTAGAACAAAAGACACAAAGATTTGACGACTTAACACCTAAATAGTTGCCAGATTTTTTATCGTACTTGAATTTCTTAAAAACCCTGGGAAAATTGCCAACTTGACTGTATGCATGTCTCTATCAGTTCAATTGTTTTAGCTTTAGACTGATCTTCGATGTGATAACTTGTGTTTGGTAAAGAAGTGACTCATATCCTGTGATTGTATCTTTTATTTTGATAATATGGCAAGGCTCTGTTACAAAAGTCAACATAATATCTATGTTTTTTGACTGTTAAATTCCTTTAACTATTAAACAAAAATTCTCTATGCTATGCAACTTTCTAGCATTTATGAAAATATATCATACTGTGAACTATTGAATACATTGTCTCAAAGAGTATACTCAGGGTATAATTTTAAAGCATATTGAGAAACAGGAGAATATCAGATTCCATATACATTGTAGCTCCATGTATCTAGTAGCAAATGATTGACAAAAGCAAAGTGCATTCTAGGTAATGTTATTATGAAAGCACGATAAGGCTCATGAAGGAAACAAATGTCATCATTGTGCTAAAGACCATAAGAATCAGGTTATTTTTCATGAAAGCTTTGAGCAAGTTGTTGAGCGTTCAATCCATTATTATCATCTATCATAACATGTTATTGCATCATATATTTTCAGGATGAGGTCCATGTGCGAGAAAAGAGCATCGACTCCAACGATACCCCATTACAGAACACTGTACAGTTACATCGACTGACATCACTGAGATTACACCAAGCTTTGATACAAAACCAGAATAAATCATGGAACACAAGTCAATCAGAGGTAATTGAAAACGCCAATTTGTCGCTTTTCAACAAAAAACTTGTAACTGCAGCTTGTTTTAACCCATTACCAAACGGCAAAATGTTGGCCTGTTCCAAATTCAAAGATGTTGCAGACAACAACTAAAAATGAATGAAAATGTACCTTTTTTAGTCATTTTGTATGGAAAATATTGTGGGAAATGAAGAAATTGCTTGTCACAAGCAATTTCTTCATTTTCCACAATGTTTCCCAAAGCCATTATCTTGTAGGGAGTCAAAAAGAGTCATTGTGTGGTAATGGGTTAAGCTGCATTTTCAAGGATTTTGTTCAAAAGCGTTGATATTATACTACAGAATTTTGACTACTGTGCAAAAGACAAAAGTAATATCATTTTAAAGAGCAAATCTTCGTATGAAATAATGTAGAAAAACTTATGTGGAAACCATAATGTTAGCACTCAAATTCATACAAGCTCAATTTCTGGATGGATGACCAGAAATTTAAAAAAGAAAAAAAAAAAGAAAAGAAATCCAGCTTTTCAAGCTGTAATGACCAAATGACAATACATTAATTCAAGATTTTATGCAATTATCCCATTACCACACAGTGACTCCTTTTGACTCCCTAATAGATAATGGCTTTGGAAAACATCATGGCAAATGAAGAAATTGCTTGTGACAAGCAATTTCTTCATTTCCCACAATGTTTTCTACCCAGAGCGCCTAGAAAATGCAAAATTTCATTCACTTGTAATTGTCGTCTGCATTATCTTTGAATTTGGACTAGTCTAAAATTTTGCTGTTTGGTAATGGGTTATACAAAGCCTAATGAAGTAAACATTTGAGATGAGTAAGTGCAAAAACCAGAACTATCTAATCATTTTAACCATCATCTATTGACAACTAACCACCGTTACGTCGCATTCATTGAAACAATGTTACAAAAATAACGGCTTAATTTACGCCTTTTTTCTCATCAAATCCTTCCCGCCTAATTTGGCTATCTGCAGAAAAGAGAAATTTTATTTCTCTCTGAGTAGAAAAAGTAAGATAGAATTTCATGATTTTATATATTTGAATAACTTAAATACATCTACCTAAATCAATTTTTTTCACAAAACTGAATTGGTTAATAATTTTGACGAAAAAAGAGCTAGATCTTAGCCAGCACAATGTGTGACATGTCATGTGTGTGACTTTAATTTTCAATGAAAATCCTTCTTTAATTTATTATGCTAGAAACCAGCATTTAGACACACAAAGATCATATATTTATTTTTTTCAGAAGAAGAAAAAATATGATGCCATGATTTCTGTCTCTTATTTTTTTTAATTAGACACTTTGTTAGTCTTAAGATTTTTCACTTTGACTGTAATATTGACAAGGATAAATTCTATGTCTATGCTATTAAGGATAAGGGTAATCATTAAGAATTGTATCTTTTTAAAACAATCAGGGTTGGTGTGACCATTATATTACAATGTGTGAATTGATGATAATATCTTCTGTCACGAAAATGGCTTCTCAAATGTTACCCCGCTTAATTTGGTAAGCGATCCCATTTGAATGCTTTAAATTTGTGAACACTGAACGTTGCTTGAAAAGGTTAGAATATCCCCTTTTCTTTGTGCAGGTGTTGTTTGTGAACATTATTTAGCATTAAATTTAACTCAAAGGAGAAAATTTAAAAAGGAATCTCCTTTTATGAAAAAAAAAAACCAAACAACAATTTATATACATAAGACCTATATCTAAACATACAGAGATCCAATTCTTTAAAACTTTAAAACATCCAAAGAACTTTTTTTCATCTGGGCTATAATTCTTTCAATTTCTTTCTTTTCCTTTTATTTTATTATTCTTGATAAGGCAATGATTAAAGGAAAAATGTTCTTCAAAGCACTAAAAATTACATTCCTAGATTGCATGTAGCAAAATTTGCTGTCAACAGGCAAAGGTTTTTGAAAATTAAGGACACAAAATTAAATGTTGTAATTAAATTTTCGGAAGCCATGCATGATTTCTCTCCTTGTTTGGCAAAGCTTTTAATCAAATGTTCATTAATTGACAATTTCAAAATGAGTTTGAAATTGTCATGAGCAAAATGAGAAAGTAATGAAATTAAAGGAGTGAAAGAATTTAGAGCAAATGTTTGATTTAAAACATTCATTCCTTTCATGATCATTTTAACCCTACACAGAAATCTTTTGCCATAGTAGCTCTACAGTGTATTTTTTCTTTGTTGTTGTGAAACAGTTAAAGAGATTGTTCGATAGTTATTGAAAAATGGATGTCTTTTTATGCCCCCAATAGGGAGGCATCATAAATTTGACTTGTCCGTCCGTCCGTCCGTCTGTCTGTCCGTCTGTCTGTCCGTCCGTCTGTCTGTCATTCCGTCCAAAAACTTTAACATTGGCCATAACTTCCTTATTACTTAACATATTCGCTTCATACTTTACCACAACATTCCTTGGTACATTACCTTTCTGTAGGCACATACTTTGGTGACCTTGACCCCTGGATGACCTTGATCTTGAACATAGATTGGCCATAATTTAAAATCAAAGCGGTGTCGGGGGCATTGTCATCTTACAGTGACAGCTCTTGTTGAAAGCATGTTTGGGATATATATTGTTGCGTTAATTTGTTACTTACAACGTAAACAATAAACTTTATAGTCTCCTGATAAAGATGTAAGTGTTAATATTTAGTAATGATAATGTTCATAATCTTTATGTTTTATTTACAGTTAAATGATGTAAAAGACTCCAAGAAACAGGAGGACCTGCACAGTGATATGTCTGTAGATACATTGACATACGATAGTGGTATTGGTGGCAGCGTTTCTGATACAGGTTCGTTACTTCTGTTTGTAAGTCTTTTAAATCTCCATGTTGAACATGAGCAACAGATAACGTTTAATCCTTTCCCAAATAGCAAAAATTTGGGTTTTCCAATTTGAGAGCTGCTGATGTAGATTGGATTTGCGTACAATATTACACAGACAATATTGAGACAAAAGGAGAAAATGCTGGTATCAACATTTTCTTCTTTTGTTTCAATGTTTTCCCAAGCCTTTTCTATTAAGGACATCAAAACCCGGTCTTGTATGGGAAAGGGTTAAAGAGATCAGTAATATTCAGATTTTGTCAGGGCATTGATAAGACAAAAATACATACCATATACTTTGATGGAAATGGCCCTTGTGATTCTTTCCTTTCAATAAATTAAATATTTTCCTCTAAATGAGTGAATTTAATCTATGTACACTTAAAAAATTTCTTAAAAGACTCAGATATAATTAAATAGGTAATTAGACATCATAAGAATGAATAATTGCCTCAAAATCTACTTAAATAGTTGTAAAGCCTGTTTAATGTTCGTCATTTTTCAAAATTTCATAAAGCAGACATTTTAGAGCCATGCTGAGTACAAAATAATATGTTTTAATATTACAAAACCCATTAGCAGGGGAGTCAAAAGTCTCAAATTACAGGAAAAGAGATATTCTGTTGTAATTCTACACCTTACAATTAAAAAATAATATCAGTGGCATAAATTATCAAAAATTCATGATTCAATACCAGCAGAAAATTTTAGATTATACCACGGTGTATAATCATGTGACTTAGAATTTCCGATAATCTTCAATAACTTTGTCAATACTGGGCCGATTTGAATTCGGTTTGAAGCAGAGAATATGGACAGACGTCACACATTAGATAGACATGTTGGATTTTTGAAAAATCAACCGATAAAAAGGTTATTGAAGATAAACCAAAATTTTTGTTTATCTTCAATAACTTTTTTATCAGTTGATATTTCAAAAATCCAACACGTCCAGCTTATTCCTGGCATTTTTCCACCTTCTCTGCTTCAAACCGAATTCAAATTGGTCAAGTATTAAAAAAAGATATTGAAGATTATCAGAAATTCTGAGTCACATGATTATGGACCGCATATACTGTCACTTTTAACCTACTGAAAACGAGTTTGGCATATTTTAACTACATATTTTAGTATGTAGTGTTACAAAACGTCTATGGAATTTTTCTTTTTCTATAAATACATGTATTGCATAAAGATGTTTGTAGCATTTTATATCCAGAATTAATTGTCCACTTGTCCAAATTGAAAGCCTGCTCTCAGTCTGATTACAAAAGAAATTAAAAAAAACAACCAAAATATATATCACTTTTGGAAAGACACATATTTATACTGCCCCAAACACTCTAAAACCAGTGTTGCAAAGAAAGTAGAAAATCTGTGAATCTTATCATAGAAAACCTTGAGGGAAAAAGATATATTGCTGTTTTTCAACAAAAGCCTTGTAAATATTGCTTTAAACAAGCTGCAGTTACAAGTTTTTTGTTGAAAAACAACAATAGCTAGTTTCTATAACCCTTTCCCACACATCAACGCTTTTGGACGCCCCACAAAATAAAGGCTTTGGAAAACATTGTGGAAAATGAAGAAATTGCTTGTGACAAGCAATTTCTTCATTTCCCACAATGTTTTCTACCAAGAAAGACCAAAAAATGTTAAATTTTGTTCAATGGAAATTGTTGTTTGCAACACCTATGAGTTTGGACTTGGCTAAAATTTTGTTGTTTGGTAATGGGTTAATAGTTTGATATTCTTTATAACTTTCAGGAGATTTGAGACTTGCTCAACTACAACAGATAGTCAGTCAGAATGGACGTCGAGGTCAGCCCCCACACAAACACGGACACAGCCCCGCTAAACCACCGAGAATCATCGCGAGAAGACATGATTCTTCCTCAGACATACCACCTGAAAGACCTCCACCATTGAAGAGTAACGTTTATAAAACGACATCGCCAGTACAAAAACAGACTCATTATAACCATGCAGTTAGTCCGTCGAGATTTAGCACATCAAGTCCGACTCCTTTCAGCACAAATCAGTCAAGATATCAACCACCAATTTCGAACTCTCATATTCAAAATACTTCACAAACTAATATAAACGGTATGAGTCCGTCTAAAAATGTGGTACAAGACTTATTAATGTATAAAAAATTTCAAAATGGACTAAAACCGCCAAATCGAGGTCATGTGACGATTGACGAGTCTGTGGATACGACTCACATGGATGATGATGAAAGTACGACATCGGGAAGTTATTACATCGATAACAACATCGACGACATTCACTTACCAAAAGTCAGCGATATATATGTGTGATGTAAAGGACTGATCACCATTGGGCTTTCAAACTAATTTATATGGTAAGCTTTTTCCTGTTTTTCATTGATAAATGCAAAGGAGTTGTGGCTAATCCAGGATTTCTGTTAGGGGAGTTCAAGCATACATTTCTTTTCTCTAAAATATTACTTTAAGATACTTCCTATGAATTGGGTCATTCGAAATAGATAATTATGGTCATGAGTTTTGCTCTGAAGCTTAGTGAGATAGAAGCTTAGTGAGATAGAGCCACGTAGTGGAGGTATGATTTTAACAAACTATATACAGCCAAAAGTTAGGGTGGTCCAAATTGAATGGAGTTGAGACTGATGACAAAATAATTCACATTGAAAGAAGACAAAGTGTATATATAATATAGCACTTAATATATTGAGGCAAGAGAAGAAAATGCTGATTGTCAGTATTTTCTTCTTTTGCCTCAATGTTTGCCAAAGTCTTTACTATTAGAAATGTCAAAACTGGCTCTTATTTGGGGAAGGGTTATTAAATCAGATTGGAAGTTTGGGTCACTAGGATCAGTGGTCAAGCTGTCAACATTAAACTAAGACAAAGCCATCCGCAAACAATACACATTTAATTTAAATTTGAATATCCGTCACCCAGAAACTGAGTTATGGTTGCCATGGAAATGTCAGGTGACAACGGAAAGCGGTGACTTGTGATGGAAATTTAATTTGTAAACAAGTAAATTATCGTTAAGATAGATGAGGATTATCTTGTAACAGAATTAACCCTTTGTCCGAGTAGCAGATCAAGAGGGAGTTCGTTGGTCACAAACAAACCCCCGCCATAGCCTGATTATTTCATTTTCATTCAGAAATTCAGTCAAAATTGGGTAATACTATGAAAATGAAACTCACTAGGTGAATATTCAAACCCTCTCACAGAAATCATTGATCTGCCGCAGTGTCCATATTGTATGTCACTGTTATGATCTCGGGCAGCAAAATCATTGAAGAACATTTTCTTTATAAAGATCTGCTGATAAGTATATAAACCTTCCCCAACCACTGCCTGATTTTTGCATCACTTGCATTAAAATTGATCCTTAATATTTTGTTTTCAATATTTTTGTTACACAATTTTGCAATCTTAAACTAACTCATTCCTACATAATGACACATTTTGATGCCCCATATGACAAGAAAATTTCTTTATTTACCACATTGTTTCTTACCCTGAAAAAATAAAAAAAATGTAAAATTTCATTCACTGGAAATTGTCATGTGCAACATCATTGAATGAGTCCTAAACTTTATTGTCTAGTAATGGGTTGAAAATCTTGAATAAAGGACAGGTATATCTTTAAAACAGGCAAACAATTTATCAGATAAATGGTGATGGACGGATGATATAGAGTAAATATCTGCTCAATGATAAAACTTGTCTTGATAAAGTGTATACAAAGTTGAGTCATACAGAATCATAGTTATACCCCCCAAATTCAATTTGGGGGGTATATAGGAGTCAGCTTGTCCGTCTGTCTGTCTGTTGGTCTGTTGGTCTGTTGGTCCGTCTGTTGGTTTTTTGTCCGCTCTATTTCTCCTAAACTGCTGGTCCAATTTTGTTCAAACTTCACATGTGAACTCACTACCAAGTGGAGATGTGCATATTAAATTTTTGTCACGGTCCATTGATTTTTTACGGAGTTACGGCCCTTGAGTGAATTTTCTTGTCCGCTCAATTTCTTGGAAACTAATGGACAGATTTCAAAAAGAATTTACAGTTATGCTTACTGGCTCTGAAATATGTGCATATCAAATTCTGGTGATGTTTCATTGATTTTTGAATGAGTTATAGCCCTTTGCTGAAAATTGCCATTTTACGCGAAATCAACGCGTGTTAATCGGTTTTTCAATTTTTTGTCCGCTCTATTTCTCATAAACTACTCGACCAATTTTTTTTCAAACTTCACATGTGAACTCATTACTAAGTGGAAATTTGCATATCATATTTTGGTCATGGTCCATTGATTTTTGACGGAGTTATGGCCCTTGAGTGAATTTTCTTGTCCGCTCTATTTCTTGAAAATCAATGAATGGATTCCAAAAAAAACTTTACAGATTTGCTAAGTAGCTCTCAAATATGTGCATATTAAATTCTGGTGATGTTTCATTGATTTTTAATGAGTTATGGCCCTTTGCTGAAAATTGCCATTTAATGCAAAATCAAGGTGTGTTGATCGGTTTTTCAATTTTTTGTCCACTCTATTTCTCATAAACTACTGGACCAATTTTGTTCAAACATCACATGAGAACTATTAACAAGTTGAAATGTGCATACTAAATTTTTGTTACGGTCCATTGATTTTTGACGGAGTTACGGCCCTTGAGTGAATTTTCTTGTCTGCTCAATTTCTCGGAAACTAATGGACAGATTTCAAAAAGAATTTAAAGTTATGCTTACTGGCTTTCAAATATGTGCATATCAAATTCTGGTGATGTTTCATTGATTTTTGAATGAGTTATAGCCCTTTGCTGAAAATTGCCATTTTACGCGAAATCAATGTGTGCTAATCGTTTTTTCAATTTTTTGTCCGCTCTCTTTCTCATAAACTACTCGACCAATTTTGTTCAAACTTCACATGTGAACTCATTACTAAGTGGAAATGTGCATATTATATTTTGGTCATGGTCCATTGATTTTTGACTGAGTTATGGCCCTTGAGTGAATTTTCTTGTCCGCTCTATTTCTTGAAAATTAATAAACGGATTCCAAAAAAAAACTTTACAGATTTGCTTAGTAGCTCTCAAATATGTGCATATCAAATTCTGGTGATATTTCATTGATTTTTGAATGAGTTGTGGCCCTTTGCTGAAAATTGCCATTTAACGCAAAATCAAGGTGTGTTGATCTGTTTTTCAATTTTTTGTCCACTCTATTTCTCATAAACTACTGGACCAATTTTGTTCAAACATCACATGAGAACTTATTACTAAGTTGAGATGTGCATACTAAATTTTTGTTACGGTCCATTGATTTTTGACGGAGTTACGACGCTTGAGTGAATTTTCTTGTCTGCTCAATTTCTCGGTAACTAATGGATGGATTTCATAAAAAACTTACAAGTATGCTTACTGCCTCTCATATATGTGCATATTAAATTTTGGTCATGGTTCATTGATTTTTGACTGAATAATGTCCTATGTTGAAAATAGGCTATGTTTACAAAATTACCATGTGTTGGTCAGTCTGTTTTTTTGTTTGCTCTTTTTCTCACTTGATCATTTCACAGTTCATAGGGAATGTACATCTCAAAATGCACAAACACAGCGCTTTTGGGGGGTATGATCACTTTCAGTGATATTCTAGTTCCATAAGGTCACACACAACGCGGTTTCCACTTCAAGTCCAAAAAGTATGCTTAACCCTTTCCCAAACAAGACCTGCAGGGTTTTGACGTCCATAATAGAAAAGGCTTGGGAAAACATTGAAACAAAAGAAGAAACTGCTGAAATTCAGCAGTTTCTCCTTTTGTCTCAATATTTTCTATGCCATATTTTACACACATTCTATTTTTAATAACTTCTATTTTGTCATTTGGGGCAGTTTTTGAAGTGGATCACCCCAAAATTCTGTTGTTTGGGAAAGGGTTAACAGGTTAACCTATTTGGAAATACTCTGACAATGATAAGATCACTTGGTCTTAACCCATTGACACTTTTTGATGCTTCCAAAGAAAAATGCTTGGTAAAAACGTTGTAGATAATGAAGATATTGATTTTTTGCAAGCAATTCCACAATGTTTTATAACCCAAAATGCAAATATTTTTTTTTTAGGTTTCATTAACTTGAAATTGCTGTCTTCAACACCTTTTTTTGAACAGTCAAAATTCTTCCCGTTTAATGAATGAATGAACCGCTTTCTAAATACATTGAAAATACATGTTCTACCATTTGTATTGTTCTACTATTGGTATTGTTTATGTGCTATGAATATGTTATATTCTAAGCAAAAAAGTTGTAAAGAAAAGCAAAAGAGTTGTCAGACCTAGAGCATGTTTATTCTTGACTAACCTTGATATTCTTCTACTTTCAGATTAAATTATTGGTTGAACACAGAACTAACTAACGCTGATGGTTGAGTGTGAAGAAATTTGAAACAGAGAGCAAAGGAGAAATTGTGATATGAAACTGTAATGGAAAAGACTATGTTGGTAGCAGTGAAATATATTCTCAAGAACTGTGACATGCCATCAAAGAACTACAATACAAATTTAGGGCAAGACAATAACAAAGCTGTATCTGTGATAAGTGCAATATATTGGTGCAATATTGTGATAGTTAATTGAACATGAACAATATCATGATTTTATTTTACTTGTATATTTGTGGGATATGTTTTTTACCTGTAATAAAAGGGGGATTTGAATTATGTTTAGTGCAAATTCAATCAATGGCAACATGTACATGTACTTAATGATAAAAACTCTAAGGTTTTCTAAATTCAAAGCTATGCAGATCTATAGCTGAGCAAGAATCTGGAAAAAAGAGCTTTTGTGACCATCATGGATCCAGATCAGTGTGTTGAGCATATGCACAGTCTGATCAGGATCCATATTGCTCTCTAATAGCTTCTTGATGTTATGTAGGTCTCAAATCGTCGGTGTAAATGCAAAACCTCGTATGTCGATTGTTGTGATTTTCAAAGTACAAACTTGTGTGCCCAGTTAAAGGCAATTCTTGCAGGTTTTGAGATATTTTTACTGATCAGTATTAATGACAAATCATTTACGAACAATGTGTCCAAATTCAAGCAAAACATTTCAGTTTGGGAAAAGTTATTACACTTTTTTCTCTCCCCTTTAAAATTTTCCAAAAACGAGATACGAGGTTTTGCATTTACAATGACAAAATGCTACACAGTAATGGCCTTTTTACCAAGATCTAGGCCCAATTTAATAAATATTGGTACAATATATTCATTTTGTGAGAAAATGAATCAATCTTCAATGTAAGGATGAACATTCAATAATGTTTTTTTTTTCATTTTGAAAGCAACAATCAAGAAAAAGCTGTTTACTAGCTTTTTCTCCTGTCCCTATCGTGTTTCGTCCTTCAGATGTCTAACTTTGATGTATTATTTAGATTTTTTCAACAATTTCTTCTTGTTTTAACCCTTTCCCAAACAAGCCCAGCTTTTGACGCCCCTAATAGATCTTGCTTGGAAATACATTGAGACAAAAGAAGAAACTGCTGATAACCAGCAGTTTCTTCTTTTGTCTCAGTATTTTCTATGCTATATTGTATACTAATCCTATCTTTATCAACACCCATTTTGTCGTCTTTAAAATTAATGTCTTATCTGGTTCCCAACCAAGATCTTTTTTTGACATTCCCGAAAGAAAAGATTTGGGAAAATAATATTAAGACAAAAGAAACAAACCTGATTCATCTGCAGTTGCTTTCAAATTGGAGCATTTTTCAAAAAAATAATATATGGTTGTTGTTTTCTTTTTTAGATATTTGTCACCTTTTTCTGTCATGATGTATTTAGAATGTGAATTATTTTGAAGTATTATTTACACGATCATGTGCTACAAAATTTATCTCAATTATGGAGGTATTGATCTGATTTCTAATTAGAAATATTTCTCCTTCACCCTTTACCAAACAATATCTAGTTGTGATGACCCTACAGCAGGGTTCTCCGCAGAATAATTTGAAGCTGTAGTGGCAAATTTTAAAAGGATCGGTAAACCTTGAAACACAGTGTCTATAATGCAAATGAAAGTGAATTAAAACATAATGGGAAAAGAAGAAATTGCCCATTTTGAGCAATTTCTTCTTTTCCTATTATGTTTTTATAACCAATTATCAACTTTACACTTATAAAAATGCATTTCATATCAGTTTCTGACATGAAATATCTAAAAATTCCCCTATTTGGTGAAACATTTGAAATAAATTAAGCTGTGGGGTAGTTTTAAAGCTGTAGTGGCATTACTCTGATTTACATGAAGCTGTAGTGGGGCTGATACAGCTTCTTGGGCTGGGGAGAACACTGCCTACAGGATTATTCAAAAGTAATTTTGAAATCCACCAAACGAACGGAAGAATAATGTTTATGATTGAAAGTCATTATATAATCTTAATCCTTAAACCCATTATCAGACGGCAAAATCTTGGACAGTTCCAATTTGAAAGGTGATGTAGTCGAATATTTTAAGATGATGAAATTTCAAAAATCTTATCATTTTGGGTTAGAAAACATTGTGGGAAATGAAGAAATTGCTTGTCACGAGCAATTTCTTCATTTTCTACAATGTTTTCTCAAGCATTTTCTTATGAGGGAGTAAAAAGGGATCACTGTGCAGTAATGGGTTAAGCTAATTTGGTATAATTATGACAAACATGTTTGATGCATTTTAATGAAATACCACTAATTATATGATAAGCATCACCATCTTACCCATTCCAACACAATGGCTCATTTTTGAGTCTTTATAAGATGGAAGGGTTGGAAAACATTCTGGGAAATGAAGAAATTGCTTGTGACAAGCAATTTCTTCATTTTCCACATTATTTTCTTTCCTAATACATGTAAGTCAGAATATGTCGAATTCAGTTTACATAAAATTGTAGTCTGCAACATTTTTATACGCCGCCGGAGGCGGACGTATATTGGCGTCATCTTCTCCGTCTGTCCGTCCATCCGTCCGTCCATCCATCCGTCCGTATGTCCGTCCACTTTTCTTGTCAACGCAACTCCTCCTAAGTTTCTGGCTGGATCTTCTTGAAACTTGGTCAATGTTATCACCTCAATTGGTAGATGTGCATGAAGGAAGGATGTTATGGTTCATTGATGTTTGCCTGAGTTATGCCCCCTTAAAACTTAGTCTACAATTTCGCCATTTTGTAATGGGCAAAACTGGATCATCATAATTTTGGTAAAGGGTAAAAAGGAGGGAAAAATGGGATGACTATTTAAAATTTACTGTTGTTTTATTCTTTAAAGAAATACCCATTTATCTATGTTTTGAATGAAATGGTATGCATTTATATGTTAAACTGATATATGAAACTTATTGCTATTTAAGGATTGTATTATTTTGGATACTATTGTGAATTTATGATATTATTTTATGGAGGAATAAAGATTTCAAATAAATCGAGACACATTGTTTTGCATCTTTCTCTCATTACCAAAGAATGGCGGTTTTTGGCGCCCCACTTTGAGGCTTATAAAGCATTTTGGAAAATGAAGAAATTGCTTGTTACAAGCAATTTCTTCATTTACCACAATGTTTTATTCCTCAAAACACCAAAATATGTAAAATCATATTCACTCAAATTGATCGTCTACAACATCTTTGAATTTTGACCAGTCTACAATTATAAATCTATACCGTCTGGAAATGGGCTAACCCTTTCCCAAACAAGACCTGATTTTGACGTCCTTAATATAAAATGCTTAGGAAAACATTGAAACAAAAGAAGAAACTGCTGAAATTCAGCAGTTTCTCCTTTTGTCTCAATATTTTCTATGAAATATTTTACACAAATCCTATCTTTAATAACACCCATTTTGTCATTTGTGACAGTTTTTGAAGTGGATTACTTTAAAGTTTTGTTGTTTGGAAATGGGTTAATAATGACATGTAACAATTTCCCCAGTTTTCTGATCAAGATGTAAAGAAGAACATGATTACGACCAGCCAGGCTCCTGTTACAGTGACATTTCAGATTTTTTTTGTAATAAATTTTACTTTTATTTTTATCAGAAAAAAAATCGGATTTATATGGACTTTGTCGATTCTGTCCCAACTTTAAATGTGTGCTTCCCGCTTATCAGCAACAACATAAAAAAACTAATAGCATTTATACTTAGAATAACCAGTCTTGGCATCAAGACATACTTTAAAAATGAAATGGGAATGAAATGTCCCTTAAATGTTTCGGTCTTGGGTGCAGTAACGCTAAATTCCCAAATTACGAAAATGTGGAGCGTTTGAATATGAGAATTATTGTAGACGACATGGAATTTGATACAGATAGGATTTGTGTACAATAAAGCATAGAAAATATCGAGGCAAAATGAGCAATTCTGATCATCAGCATTTTCTTTTTTGCCTTAATGTTTTCTCCAAAATTTCACTCGAGAAACATCAAATCCAGGTCTTGTTTGGGAAAAAGGTACGAAAAAAATGGGGTACGGACAAAACCCCACCAGGACAAAACCCCCTCGGACAAAACCCCCTCGGACAAAACCCCACCACTAAAATTGGCAAGGCGGACAAAACCCCACCAGTCTTATATTTTATTCATTTTCAAATCATTCAACAATAAATTATTATTGAAATAAATAAATTTGCATTTGATCAAGTATTGTAATAGTTATGCTTTGATAATTTATTTTCTATTTTTCTCATTTTTGATGTTTGATGAATAAAAATTACAGGAAAGAAATAACACTCATATTACTATTATAATGTAGGACTGATGTTATTTTTTCCATGGTATATATTATTGATTTATTTTTATAATATCCTTAGATTTATGATTTTTTGAAGTTTTTTATGAAGCCTAAAAAATGTGTTTTTGGAGCAAAAAAGTATTTATTGCTAAATCATAAATTGATAATGAATGAAGAAGTTAATTATCCCTGAATATCATGAATATGAAATTATTTTTTCCCAAACAAGTTTCAATTGAATAATGCCTTTGAAAAATAAAGTGCTACTTTCTTCTGAGGTGTTAAGTCTTCTGATGTCATCTATTGTCCTGAATATGATAGGTGATAATATTTCGGATCAATCATTTAAAGATTGGGCCGGTTTATTCGACACAGGGCCGAATCTATTAATACTAGTTCCTGGAATTGATGACGTTGCTATCGTTTGATTGGCTAGCGGCGGGATAAAGTCACGTGGTCAAGTCCAGATCCATATAAAAGCAGGGGTAAACCCCATGAGGGCCCTTGGGGGCGTCCGTGGCCGAGTGGTTAGAGTCGCTGACTCAAGATCACTTGCCCCTCACCTCTGTTGGTTCGAATCCCGCCAGGGACGTATGAACTTTCATGTGAGGAAGCTATCCAGCTGGCTTGCGGAACGTCGGTGGTTCTACCCAGGTGCTCACTTGGGGTCTTCCTCCACCATTCAAAGCTGGAAACAGGTCAAAGAAGGGAGTTCCTTCCTGGGCACGCCCAGTCTACTACTCGGTCATATGGGCAACCGGCAACCGAGGATAAATAACCTAAAATAATACAATGAGGGCCCTTTTCAGATACAGCCAGGACACAGTTCACATGGTGAAGTACAGTCGAAAAAATTAGAAACCACGTGGCTTTGTATCTTAATAGCAAATTCAAAATAGATCTTTTGAAATAGCAGTGGCGGATCCAGGATTTTTGTGAGGGGGGTTCGTTTTTACAAAAAGGGGGGTTCGTTTTTTAAGTATTTCACAATTTTGACTGAATTTCTGCATGAAAATGAAATAATCGGGCTACAGAGGGGGGTTCGTTTGAACCCCCCGAACCCCCTCTGGATCCGCCACTGAATAGGTCTACATATAGAAATCTAATATAGATTCAACCACATCTGGTTATTGTTTGAAAAATCAACAAAACATTGGATTAATTTTTTAGGTTGACTTTAGTTTTCAGCAAGTTCAACAATAAAATCACGACGAAACAAATTAAAAGAATATGACTTGAAGATCCATGTATAGACTCTCGATCTTGATCTAGCCGGGTCTGGTTAATTATGAGAGATCTACGATTTTACATAAAATCAGGAAACGGTTTAAAACCGCCTTTAAACTTAATGTTTGTGTATTGCTCCTAAAAATAGATCTCGATACATGTCGGTCATAGTAAACCTATAGATGTGTATTCCTGGTACACACGCCTCTGTCGATATATTATGTTAAGTAAATAATCAGTTTAGTTTTAGCTTGTAAATGCCAAAATGAGGGAGAGATGGTGTCGATCAGTTGAAACTGGGACCAGAATTAGTGGTACATCGACGGAAAGAGTGGTTTATTGTTGTCTGTGGATGGTCTGAAAAGTGGATGATCGTGGTCCGTGGATTGTCTGGTCGATCAGTGCTGGAAAAGGAGGAAGTTAAATGTAAAGTGCGGTTACTGCGCTAGATTCTAAACCATGTAAGTTAAGTTTCAGCCATCAGATTCTTCTATTACTTTACAACTTTTTAATGATCTAATTGCCTTAAAAAGAAAAAAAAAAAAAAAAAAAAAAAAAAAAAAAAAAAAAAAAAAAAAAAAAAAAAAAAAAATGAGCCGATCCGTGATTGAGTGTCGATCCTGATCAGTCCAATGATAAACTCGGGAGTTATTTACCGAAACTGGGATACAAAATTGTCACTGATGAGTTATGTCATTCATTCGCCATCACCGTTATGAAATTTCAAATGTTAGGCTGCTTTAATTATTGAAAATTTTGTATAGGCTATCCATCACCAGGATTGTATATTAGGTAGGCTTAGCGATACAATTCAGATAAATGTTTAAAGTAGTTCTTTAGCTAAATCTCTTTGTGAGACAATAATGATGGCTGCCTAGATCATTTAGTAAATTACTAATGTAGAGAATTGAATCATTTGGGTTTTTATACGATGTTTCATAATTTATGTGCTGTATATATCGTAGTATTCTTTACCTATTTACAAGGCTGCTACCACTAATGGTCCACATTAGATTCATTCACAGGTAAATAAGACTGTCAATAAGCATACATTAAGGTAAGGTTTGTATTTCAATAATCATTGAAAAAGAAAACGAAACTAGATCTATATAGATCTAGTGATGATAACCATAGGGAAGAAATGATAAGAATTATTAAGAAGGTAAGATGATGATGATGATGATGATGATGATGACAACAACTACAATAACATTAAAAGTTGTAACGAATTTTATATAAAAATGATGATGATGATGATGATGATGATGATGATGATGATGATGATGATGATGATGATGATGATGATGATGATGATGATGATGATGATGATGATCAAAACAATAATTATAATGATGGTGTAATAATTGATCATAATAGTGTTAATAAAAGATGCACTAAAATGATGATGATTATGATGATGTTGATGAGGAGGATGAGGATGATACTGTCCTACTTTGCGTAATGAATTTCGGTCTTTTAAACCAACCTCCCTTATTAGACTTGATAATACAAATGTAGATCTAATATTGAGCATGCTGTTGTAATGGCATTATTGACGGTTGAGGTTAGAATAAAAGGTGATCATATTACGAAATGTTAGGTGTGTGTGTGTAGAAATTAGTAAGTTATAGGACGTCATAACCGAAATATCAATTGTCCATTCAAAATGTGAAATTCGCGTACTTCTTGCCTCAACCTAAATTTTGCAATTTGATGGTATTCTCATGATTTATGATGTCTTTCAGAAATTTGATCAACTAGTTACAAGAATGGCTCCGAGAAGGCACAACACAGACGATACCCAAAAAGTTGGAAAAGGAGTACATGTATGCGAAAACTGGCAAGACATTGGTATGGAAGCCGTGACGGAACAGATCTACTTTAACTGACGAGAGTATTGGTGCCACAACCCACACAGTAGAGGAAGTCCCCGGTGGACATGGGTAATGATATTGTTGCTTATTTTGGCAGCAAATTAATAAACAGTAGGATACATGTACAAGGGTGTGAAATCAAAATTCATTTTAAAACGAGTAAATCTACATTGAAATATCTTCACTAATCACTATTTAACCTGAAAGATGACAGGGTAAAAAAGAAGAAGAAGAGGAGGAAAAAAAAAGTTAAGCTTAGCAATGGCGAATGTGTAGCTACATGCACTATAGTTTTACTATTCAAACCCATTTGATTAAGGGAGACTGATAAATGGTAAGATTAAAGACTACCTGTAGAATATAAACGAAGTATATTGCAGTGACAACATAAACTTGTCTACAGAGCGATAATATGGTTAGAATAACTAGAATTCATTTAAAATAGCCTTTGTTGAATGAAGTACATGCTCATATAGTGGAATTTGTTCTTGTTTCCTCGAGGTATACGGTACCAGTCCAGGGTAATTACGTATTTCAACAACAGAGACCTGTTTCGAAAATTATTATCTATATTCTGTAATTCATAAATGTCTTATGCACAAGGGGAATTATTCAGCATCAAATTGTCTCCTTTAGGACCTGATTGAAATTCAAAAGATTTCTATAATTAGCAACGGAATCACAAAAGAAAACTAATTCGTAAGAGTTGTACAAATCAAAAATCTCAAAGTGCTTCAGAATTCAATGTCCGAGATATGCATTTAAACCACCTACTTTCGGAACAAAAGTTGAAAACGAACATTGATTCATATGAATTAGGTCCATTAAATAAGCTACTGGTAAATTTCTCTTACTTAAAGTGCGAAAGTTCATTTGGCCGTTTTTGTTATCTCGGAATCAACCCGCATTACGATGACATAGGCCTACGTTTAGAAATTCAGTCCAGGCATCCAAGTCAATTCTCAACCTTGTGATATTTCCAATGAAATTATTGGAAGAATGGTGAATTATTGGTAAATCGGTACCTCCACAATTTCGTATCTAATTCTGTGATGTAGCTGCAGCATATACTTTAAATATCCTGAAATTACAAGGCGCTTGTAAACTAATTAGTAAGTAGTAAGTAAATCAAACGAATCACATTGGGTTAGTTTTTTATACTAACATTTTACAGCATTCCGTCCAAAGCTTATAGGACTATAAAGACTCGGAAATAAAGATTCGATATGCGTTTGCTAAACTTCTCCGAACTTAAATCATCTTTTCAAATGTTTAGATAAATCGAAAAAGACTTATCATGCATATAGTAATTCTAAAACTGTCATGTTTAAATCTTATATGTAACCTTTCTGAAGTTCATTTTATTATCATTATAGTATTTCCATCGCCCTTACAGGTAGGGTAAAAAATGGAACATTGTAAGTAAATTGTAGGTAAAGCAAAATTATCAACCATTCCAATATCTACATGATCTGACCACTTTGCACCGTGACTGGACAATCTGCTCATAATTTTGCATTATGCGTGGTGTACATGACAATATTCCTTCCTCTTATATCAAAATTAAGAAATAGATTAAATAAAGCCTATGGCAGATATTATTGTATTTCGTTATATGCCTTTAATGACGAATATTTTGAACTGTTTGTGCAAATTGAGGGTATCAGCGTACAGAAAAATATTATGTCCAACCGCTTGCATTAAATATGTATATGTAGATTTGGATGCGCCATACCATATGATCAGAATCCTTCTTTCGAATTAAAACGAACCATGAATTTCTTTGCAGTTCTGGGTCGCTAATTCGGCTCAAGATTTGGTACCAATATTACCATCTTAGAGATATTTCTTTGGCTTTCCCAGTCAAAGCGATATTTCACATTCATTTCATTTCTTAAAAGTATGTCTTGATGCAAAGATTGTTTATTCTAATGCGTAGAAATGCTGTCAGTTGTTTGAAGTTGTTATTTATAAGTGGAAAATGCGTCTTTAAAGTTGAGACAGAAATGACAAATTTATATAAATCTGAACTGTTGTCCACAATAATTTGTCTAATTTTAGCACAAAAATACATATTTCTCGTAAACGGTTCAATATTTTGACTTGAAATTTTCAGAATTTCCATAAGAAAAGATGCTCTTTCAGATAGAATTAAAGTAAAATTTATGTAAAAATAATTGTGAAATGTCACTTTAAGAGCGAGTAAATGAAAAACAAAAAGACAACCGTTGTACTATATAATATATATAACGTTGGTTTTATTTTAAAAAATGGTAAAATATCAAGGAAATGCATTGGATCAAACAATTTGTGCAAAATTGATTTGCAATAACATCTTTGTTAGAGCTATTCATACTAGGTAACGGAAAAAGGATAATTCAACTTAAGTTTTAGGTCATTCAATTGCATCTATATCCAACTACACAATTAATCCTTAAATTTTACTACATTGTAAAAAATGTTATTTACTTCTATGAAAAAAATGGCTCTTCAGGCTTCTCCACCAAGAGAAGTCACTTTGCTGCAAATAGCTCTAAGAATAGGATAGAAGGCAGAATAAATAACACAAAATAATTGATCTTAAAACCTCTAAAGGGAGGTCTTCGTATGTCTAAATCATATTAAGATAACGGTAACTAAAACAACAACAACAACAACAAACCAACAAAAAGGGGTAACAGCTTTAATTAGCTGTTCTCATTACAATTGTGTAAGGCATATTGTGTTTTATATAGCATTGCTAAGGGAGTAAGCTGCAGCAGTACGAAGGATAAGGGCTCAATTTGCTAGCTTTTGGATAAATGCATAGATATTTGAAAGTTATGTAATACACGAAGAAGGTACACAGGACAAACTTATATACATCTAAAGATTATCACCTCACGTGTCTTTTTTTTTCCAAATGCATTCTTATTTTGCAATTTCATTGGAGAAATTTTGGTGACACCGTTTTTTCTCTCTCTTTCTCGTATATGACACGTGAAAATGATAATGTGATAATTATATATAGTTGAATAATGTGACATGTTGTTATGATATATAAGGATAATGTATAAGGTTTATAATGTATAAGGTTTATAATGTATAAGGTTGATAATGAATAAGGTTGATAATGTTTGTTATAATGATAATGTATAAGGCTGATAATGTTTGTTATAATGATAATGTATAAGGTTAATAATGTATAAGGTTGATAATGATCTTTTATAATGAATGAGATTTATAAATTGGAGTCTTCTTTGTAGGAAGGTGATAATCTATTTGGCTTTCTAATCGATAATGTATAAGGGGATCTGCCAAAAAGGTCTAAGGTTGTGGCCGTGCGATCCAACGTTGGGTTTCAAAATTATGTTAAGCGTAGGGGAACTGAGGCCGCTGTCGGATCATTCCACATTTATTCTAACTACTCTGTTTGTAAACCTGTGTACCATAATCAAGTGAGGTCAAGTAATAAATGTTTATTTGCTATATGAATGAAGACGCTGGTCTACGATTAAAAAAACATTTAAAATGTATTCATAGACCTACATAAATATAGTATGAGAAAGGATGCATTCAGCAAATTGTTTTGAATATTTCTAATGCCAAAGGTCGTCGGAGAGGGAATTATTTCTATAAAGCTGGGGGAAGTACAAATTTCGCTTGTTGCATATTTCAGATGCAAGTAAGAATCATAGTTTCCTGTTTAGTCGAATTAATGTGTTTTAAGTCGGACAGACCTCATATTTGGTTGCAGAACTCTAATATTGATGAAAGGAGAATTGAAACAAATGAGGTTTAAGCATGTCCTTGATTTAGGGGTATTCAACAAGGCGCCTGAGCTCTTTTTAATTCGTTGCTATGAGACGCTATTTGGACAAATTTATGCAACTAATTATCTGCAAAATTAGAGAACAATTTCGGAAATCTGGTAAAATGTCCCATAGCCGGATTAACAGATAACGTTTTCCACTATAATATCTGGTGTTACACAAAACATAAACGCTACGGCAATTAAGACTAAAACGCATGAAAAGTTATACAAAATCTTATTCCAGTAAGCATGATAAGCACGCGATCAATTACCCGAAGATAAAAGAATTTCCAGGATGATTTGAATTAGACGACACATTTCTGTCCAATTGAGGTTATGATTTGATGCTGAATACTCTCTCTGAAGCAATAATGTATAAATTATTACAACACTTGTTTCCCCTAACTGACCATGGCTGGTATAGGAGACGGTGCGTGATGGGCCGCTTTTTTGGCGGTAGGTTCCACCAGTACGCTGTGCTTCCTTCGGGAACCTTTTGGCGTAAACCATCAAGCACTGTGTTTGGAACCGTGGTTGGACAAACAAACTTGCTAAATTTGAATCAATAAATGGACACTAATCAAGCTCAGTTCTGCGGCCGATGGCGGAGCAGGAGATTATGATTAATTGATAAGGATAATGCTTTCTATAATTTAATTATTAGATATTTAATTTAATTCATTATTACATTCTTAATGTAATATTATGTAATATACCAGCCATGGCCAGTTGCGCCAAAATTATATTTCATTTAAACCTTATCATATTGTCTTTCTTTACCCCCGTTGTCGAATAATTGATTTCGTAGATAAGGGAATGATATGATGACTTAGTAAGGTGACAAAAATTTGATGTCAAGATAATATTTGGCTTCATCTTATTCCCAGTATCCTCTCCTTTTCCCACAATTGTTTCCATTTATAAAGCAAAATTGCCTTATTTGGATATTTCAATAAACATAGAATTGGAAATAAGTATGAAAAAACAATGCTTTTAAAATTCAATAAATACACAAATGGGCAGGTTTAAAAAAAATGTGACCAAAGTGCGACATTTAAATTTTAAGAATAACAGCTATTTTTACAGAATATCATCCAGATTTCTTAATTAGGATGCCTAAAAACTATTCTAAATGGTTAAGCAGTGTCCAAATTATATTTAAAATTCATGTTCACTAACTTTTAGCTAATATTATGTGCACAATCTTGCAAAATGACAACAAAAAAGTGTTTCACTCCTGACAGCATATATATAGCACAATATGAGAAATTGTAACCCACGAATCACTAAATAGTAGCGTGCAGAATATCCACAAGGTTGATGGCTTTGTAAAACAGTTTGAATGGTAGATTTCTGGCTGAATAGACAAAAATGAGAACACATTTTAAACAAAAAAAAGTGTTTCACTCCTGACATAAATTTTAGAGGGTTGTTGTATAAAACAGGCTCCACATCCTAAACCAGTGAAGACAAGATGAAAAGGTAATTTTAAGATGATGATGCACATGTTGTTTTATGAATTACAATTGCTTATTGTGGAATCCTGTCACTATCTTTTATTTACCATAGCTTAGAAATCTGGTCAAAGTGTTAAGTGTCACACAAAAAGCGTTTCACTCCTGACATTTTTGACATGTTTAAATGACATATCTTTTTTATTTGAGAAGCAATTTTCTTAAAACTTGGTACCCAGTATAAACACACAATAACACATCTTTTTAGCTTTGATTGGGTAGAATATGTTTCTCTGTAAAAGCCGAGGCATGTAAAAAGTGAACGGTCACATTTTTTTTAAACTTGCCCAAATCTAGACCAATTTTTTGAAGTTTCAAATAAATAATTAAATTATAAAGTAATAATTTGTGAAACATAATCAAATCTCTTATATTAAAAAAAATCCTTACCAAATACTTTTTTCTATGTCATAAATCTGTTTAACTATATTTCATATATTGGTGGGGTTTTGTCCTGGTGGGGTTTTGTCCTGATGGGGTTTTGTCCTGGTGGGGTTTTGTCCGAGGGGGTTTTGTCCTGGTGGGGTTTTGTCCTACACTCGAAAAAAATGCCGGTTCGTTTTAATCCGATTTTTCTCTGACGAAATTCGCTGTGTCGTAAATGAGCGACACCAACTTATCAAAGAGCGAATTTCATCAGAGAAAACTCGAATTATGTCCATTTCAACAATGCTCTCTCCCTAAACACACTATTGTCGGTGGAAGGTCAAAACCTCGTAACTCTAGCTTATTCAAGCTGTAGTTACGAGGTTTTGACTTCTCACCGACGCTATGAGAGAGATTGTTAGTTGTCATCTGCAGTAATTTGTCTTTGAACTACTTTACTTGAAAGCAAGAAATTGGCGGAGGATGTTGCTTCTTTTCCGTAATCCATAAAACGTTTTTGTGTTCACTTCACAGTATAAGACAAAGTAATAAGGTATGTAGAATATGTTTCGTTCTCTTCACATGTCAATTCTTGACATCAACATAACGTGACAAAATAAACTAGATATTGCTGCTTTGCTACGAAAACCTCGTAACTGCAGCTTAAAACAAGCTGCAGTTACGAGGTTTTCGTAGAAAAGCGACGATATCTACCTGCGTTCAGTTGTGTCAGCGCCTGTAAGCGAATCTGATGCAATTACGAAAAGTTTGATAGAAACTGCTGAAGTAATCAGAGAAAAAAGAATATGCTGACTATAAACATTTTGTCTGCCAATGCTATTGCACACGAAAATAGCTCTTGGAGTTACGTAAAATCTGCTGCCATCAATTGCTAAAGCAAAAACTAGTCTAGAACTTTGCTGTTTGAGCTATTAGATTTTAAGATTCAGATCGCGCGAATTATAAAAAAAACAACACAAGGAAGAAAATGCTCAGCAATCAGATGAATATTCCAGCCACACTATCTTCAAATTCTAGTCTGTATTCGCAAACCAGCATACATTACTCCCAGTCATGAAGCACCACATATGGAATAAGGGAAATAACTCAAAACAAACCACTGTCATATTTATCTTTGGTTATCTCCCTTATAAACAGGGGAGTCTCGAGACGAATCTAATCACTTCATCCCATTTCCTTATCTTCAGCAAAAAGCAACCGGGAGAGAAAGTATAAAAACGATGGAGAAAATGTGCATCATGTGATGGATAACAACTACGGACAAAATAATCTCGATTCTGGTCAAATATTTTGCCACATTTCTTTTTTTTTTTATTTCTGTGTCAATTTTTAATGGGTTTTTGTTGTACCACGCCTTACTGATCTTTCTCAGATATATGAATTATTTGTGGAATCCTTTTACTTTACCCCAAAAGTGACCCAAAGCGGATCAGAATACGAAATGCTAACATCTTCGGACAAATTAATCACGCTTCAGGTAAGAAATTGTGCAATAACTCTCTTATAGATCTATGAGTCAATTTTCAAGCGATTTTGTTGCATGTACCCGCCTTACTGAGCTCTTTCCTCAGACGCATGACTTATTTGGAAACTCCCCCCCCCCCCCCCAAAAAAAAAAAAAAAAAAATATCCCAACCTACCAGAAACACGATCTGAATTTTCTCTATCGTTTGTTCTGGTCGGTTGGGATCAATTTTTGCAAAAACTACAAGGAGGTTTCAAGTAAGTCATACATTAGAGGAAATAACTCAGTAAGGCGGGGTACATGCAACAACCGTTTGAAATTGATTTAGAAATAGGGAAAAAGGTTATTACAACATGTCTTACCTGAAGCGAGGCAAATTTGTCCGTATATTTAGCCATCCCATCATCTCTACCGTGATAAAGTTTTATTTGAATGTTAGAACACTGGTGGTGAACTCGGTCAAAGCGTGGGACGTTTTTTCCCGATAATAGTGTTCCATCGGTGGTGCTATAAAATATCGTAACTACGGCTTCGATAAAGCCGTAGTTGCGAGATTTTATAACAACACAGACGGTTTGTCAATACATATCGGTAAACCCGGTCTATTTTTAGAACAAATTCATTGTTATTAGAAAAACTATCCCATCAGATCTTTAAACTCACATTTAAACGCAAAATATCTGCACCTTGTTGTAGCGAAAAACTTCCCTCGCTTTGGCCGAGTTCACCACCAGTGAGAAAGGGTTATGAAAAAGTACCCTGGTTGTATTTGAGACCAACTTACACTGGTGGTGAACTCGGCCAAAGCGAGGGACGTTTTTTCACGATCAATGTATTCCGTCGGTGTTGTTATAAAATATCGTAACTACGGCTTTATCGAAGCCGTAGTTACGATATTATATAACAGGCCCGTAGGAAGCAATTTCATATGGGGGGGGGGGGGCTAAAGCCCTTGTCCTGAATATTGGGGGGGGGGGCTAATTTGGATTTTCAAAAAAAAAATTCAGTGTAAAATTAAGAAAATTCAGCATTTTTTGCCAAGTTTGGGGGCTCTCCCCCTAGCCCCCCCCCCCCCCCCCCCCCCCTGTTCCTACGGGCCTGTATAACAACACCGACAGTTTGTCAATACAATACGACCCCCATCCTGTACAAACTTTCCTCCTCTGTCTTTCTTTTTTCCTGTTCTACCATACTACTTGATCAAATTTATATTCTCAATGTTTATATGCCTTGTATTCTCAAATACCGTGTATATCTGGTGTGAGAATAAAATCATGTTCTTGTTCTTGTTCTTGGTAAACTTGGTCTGTTTTTTGAACAAGTTCATTATCATTAGGAAAAAATCTATAAACTCACATTTAAACGCAAAATATCTCTACCTTGTTGTAGCGAAAATTGTTTTAGTTCACCACCAGTGAACCAGAGAATCAGCTCAGTCTTCACATTTAATGACAGTCTGGTATAAAAGAACGACATGGAGTTTGCACGCCACGGAGCAGAATATTTTGGACTCCCGTTTGTATAAATGCCATGAAGGTACTTTTTCGTACAAATCAAACTTTATTGTAATCAACCAAAGGCGGCCGGGTGAATTTTTCAACTTTTAGTACTTTCTCAGTCTTCGTCCCCAGACAGCGAAAACTGACGGGTCTGCTACCTTTCGCACTTTTATCACGTTTTATTCCAAACGTTTCAATTCATGATTTTGAATTTGTAATCGTGAAAAAACAACAACAATTTTACCGTTTTCGTATTTATTTTATGGTCATATTAAACAGATATACCCACAAATTCACCGGATTAACATGATATTAGTCTATATATTAATGTTGTTGAATAAATTAATGATAAAATGATAAGTCAGATGAACTTGAAAACTTCAATCATTCCCACAAAATACTAAATTTGCACCGGGAACTAGAAAAAAGGCCCTTCACGACATTTGATAGCAACATGGATCTAGATCAGTCTGCGTATACGTAGTCTGAACAAGAATCATGTCATTCCCAGGGCTATAGATAAGTGGGATACATTCTTTCTAACTTCGTTATTTCTTTTCCAAACCCTATACGAATCTATGTAGGTACTCATTTGAATCGTCTCTACGAGACGATTCAAATGAGTACCTACAACATAGGGTTTTATGAACTATATTAATGCAATTTACCCCATCTCATCTGTAGCTGTGTGCTCTAAAATAGCTTCTGCAAGACGTGCCCACAGCAACTGTGAGAGAGAGTTTGGATCCCAGTCACACTCAATTTGGGCAGATCTTGGAAACACAGTTTTCTAAAATGCTATGAGCGCCTTCTTCTACATCCCGGCTCAAATATATATAAGCTAGGATATGGAAAAAGGTCCCTTGTAACATTTCAAATGAGCAAGTTGCACGATCAACCTGTCACAAAGAAGCTATCGGAGAACAATACGGTTCATGATAAGACTGCGTGTATACGCAGGCTGATCTTGAATCATGTTGGACTAAAAAATCTTAAGGGACATTTTTTCCAGATCCTGGCTCAATCATAAAAAAGAACAACACTGTATCACAAGGATGTTGTCTTTGTGTAAACGCCCGTCAGAACATCGAAGATGTATTTGTAATGGCTCTGTAAAATAAAATATAACATGGCAATTCTGGCAAATAGGAAATAGTTTTCAATTATTCTTAAAAATCATACCGAATGGATAGATAAAATGCATTAAACCAAGACCAAAGAGCGATTACCCATTTTGATTTTTTAATTGAATTCGGAGAATATGATGCGTCATGGTAACATAAACATGTTTTCTTGACACTTTAAGAACAAGAACATTTACAATGTACAACCACAGCTTCTTGTACTATCTCATAATTTGATAACCAGGTTTTGGTTCCCCACGGATTCTTATGCAGTTTGCCCATTGGTGAGGGATGTCAAATGGAAATTTTGCTTAGACTTTTAACCCTTTCCCAAATAGCAAAATTTTAGGGCACTCCAAAATGAAAGCTGCTGCAGACGACAAAACAGATATTGATAAAGATCGGAATCTGTATAATATAGCGCAGAAAATATTGAGGCAAAAGGAGAAACTGCTGGTTATCAGCAGTTTCTTCTTTTGTCTCAATGTTTCCTCAAGTCATTTCTATTAGGGACGTCAAAACCAGATCTTGTTTGGGAATGGGTAAAACAAATTGCATATCATTTCCTTACCAAAGAGTCACATATACTGGGGATACATGCCCGCATCAGTTTGACCGATTCTACAATGTTGACTCTACCCACCGATCCGGTACGATCTATCTCATTCAACAAGATACAGATTAGCCCGGCACTTTGTAGATTATCCCTGAAATAATGAAAGATATATATCGTCGATTTTCTTCGAAAGCTTCGCAACTGCAGCATGTTTACAGCTAAAGCTACCGGGTTTTCTATGAAAAGTAGCGATAAATTACATGGATGAAATTATTTGGAAAAGTTCGACAAAAAGAGCTACACTGTAACTGGACACGATAATGGATTTGTGTTGAGATCAGCAGTGTGACACCTATACTTATACATAGGTTGGTTTCCTTTCCAAAATATTCTAGTAAAACGCAGTTTATAACCTTCATCTCATGGTAAATGACCTGACAGAGCATCTTTAGCTATTAGCTGGAGATGTTCTGCAAGGTCATTTATCGTGAGTTATACCTGCATATCACCAATATTGGTTTGTCACTTAACTCTTTCCCAAACGACAAATTGTTAGGGTGGTCAAATTGAAAGCTGCTGCAGACGACAAATGAATGCTGATAAAGGATGGATTTGTGTACAAAATAGCACAGAAAATATTGAGACAAAAGAAGAAACTGTTGGTTATCAGCAGTTTCTTCTTTTGCCTCAATGTTTTCCCAAGCTTATTCTATTAGGGACGTCAAAACCAGGTCTTGTTTGGGAAAGGGTTAAGCAATGTTGATATGCCCTTATTGATTCCAGAATCTGCAGTATGACACCTATACTCATAAGTAGGTTGGTTTCCTGTCTAAAATCTCTAGTCAAAAACGAAGTTTGTCATATGCCTGTATATTACCAATATTGGTTTAGTGTCACCAAGGTCATGCTTCCAGGCCCTCACTGCATCTTAAATAGCAGTGTGACACCTATACTTATACATAGGTTGGTTTCCTGTCAAAAACTTTCTAGTCAAAAACGCAGTTTACAACCTTTATCTCACGATAATTGACCTGGCAGAACATCCATGGCTATAAGCTAGAGATGCTCTGCAAGGTCATTTATTGTGAACTATATAGGCCTACCTGCATATTACCAATATTGGTTTGGTGTCACCCAAGTCATGCTGCCAGGCCCTGATTGCGTCTAAGCATTGCAGTGTGACTTCTATGCTTATTGGAAGGTTAGTGTCATCATCCCAAATCTTCAGGTCGAAAAACGTCAGATCGAACGTTGAAGGCCCATCATCATCGTCCTTAAACAATTAAAATCCTTTTGACAGATTCTATTTGTTAAGAATTAATGGTTCTAACTTTGTTTCTTTTTAAAAAATTCTGTGCGACATACTGTCAAATCTTATTATATCTTAACCGGAATCACACCCTATTACCGGCTATCACTACAGCAGTTGCTAACCTTGGGCAGTATCATCTATAAATAGCGGGTGAACTGAGTAGGTCATACTTTTTCCATATTTGTTTTGTGTAAAAGCGTTTCTTAGCTATAATTAGTAGTGCCCTTGGCTTGCCATACATTTGAGCACCTACATGTCAAATTTTAGCACAGAGAGTCCTCAAACAAAAAAATAATTCACCAACAAAGTCGAAACTTCACATATTTGCATATAAAATTCATCTTTCCATGCAAATAGCAGAAAAACACTGAAGCAAATGTTAGAAATTTTATTACAAAATGGATATTTAGTATATTATCTACCAACTAATTGCTTGTGAAGACAATCAACTATTCCGTTATGTCGTTATAGTCAAACAAAGTTTGGTGAGCTACAAATTTATGCAATCACGAACAGCACATAGGGGGATCACCGACAGGAGATTCGTACTTGAAATAGGCAATCACAGACAGCATAAATGATACTATTTTGCTTGTCTATGTACAATTCTTTTTCATTATCCAAGTGATTATGGTGTGAAATATTTTAAATTTGCTGATAATAATTACAACAATACATGAATGCTGGTACTTTTGTTTGATAAAAGAGCATCAGATAAGAATTAGCTATATATATGAAGCAAGAACTTCCCAGGAATCCACGGTTAGGTGCTCCAGCCACTGCAATATGGCCATAGCGGTTTAAAACGGCGTTACATCTCATGAAATCAAGTCATAGGCCCGATTGTATCAACGCTGTTTAGCACAAACAAAATATTTCACTGGTTTGTTCAAATTTTCCGATGTGAATAATCGAAAAATAACCGAAACAGATACTTGGCCATTTGGTTAACTCTAGCCGGCGTTTATAAAATCGGGCACAGACTAACTTAAAACATACCTTCACCATTAGATCCTATGCTCAAAAATATCATTGCGTTATTCGTCTATTATAGCAATATAAATTTAAGTTTTAAAATTGTGAGTTTCCGCTTTATCTAATTATTGCTTATGAACTCGATTATTTGCAGGGGAATTTAAGAGTTTTAATTATGAACACTATTTGGAGGATAATTACTGACCTTGACCGGGTAATTATACTAGCCAAATATCAGAATGGTAATTTATATTGTCCAGTAAGATTAACCCGAGACATCTGTATATGTAATGACCCCACTTGTTAAGGTTAAGGCACTCAACTAACGGACTTTGCACAGGAAAATTAAGTTGTCCCGGGTTAATTTGGGTGGACAATACAGCAATGTCGTTGTTATTTATTTGATATTAAAATCAGATAAATGGAGAATGTTTTTATCTAGTAAACCGTGGCGCAATTTTGGTGAAACAATAGTGCATCGTATGTGTTGTTATAAAATCTCGTATGTGGCCATAGTTGCGAGACTTTATAACTAGGCCTACACTGACGGTTTGTCAATACTTATAACAGTAAATCTAGTGCACTTTTAGCACAGAGTTCATTGCTATTGATAATATAGGAAATGGAATCTTACGGTTAATAGGGTTAAATCTTACGCTATGAATAGAATAGCCCAAGCGGTTTTAGCTGTTAAAAATCTCGTAACCACGGCTTCATTCAAGCTGCAGTTGTGTGGTTTTAGAATCATACGGACAAATCACTTTTGTTTGTCCGAGATTCCGTGCGGTTTGCTTTATAAAGAGTATTTGCTACAACGTGTATCTGTTTAAGCCGAGTCCAGTTAACGTCGGAGTCTGTCAATCCAGGGGTCGCGAGTTCGAACCCCAGGCCGACCAGTATCCATTCTTACATTTGACAAAAGTCATTTGTCTCTCACCAATGGGTGTGAATCATCTATGTGAGAGCGCAGCTGGAGGCTGGATACTTTTATTGAGAGGTCTATTTGTCCAATGACCACTCGGCTTTACTTCACCATGCAAGGTGAAACATAACACAGAATAAAAAATAAACATTTTTAACCACTTAAAAAATGCCTCTTTTTACGCTCCTTTTAGAAAAAGCTTGCTATCTTGTACAAAGTTATATTTTTGTCAGCATCCACTTTGTCGTCTGCAACAGCCTGTCAATTTGGGCATTCACAATTTTGTCCGTATACATTTTTGTAGTTATGGTCCAATATAAAAATGATAATCTTACAACCCTAGGTGTAAAGAACCTCTATGGATAAGGCGAGAAATCTCCCTAAAAGGCTCAGCTC